>JAXCIN010000023.1:0-600000 GCA_038502155.1 Parochlus steinenii | reverse complement strand
AATTTTTTACCTCAAGAGCAGCAATCGATCGATTATCATTCTCCAGTTCAACGGATACATCTTCAATTTTCGCCACTAGCTTCACCTTAATGCTATCTACAATCGAGTTTCTTTTACCGTTTGATCCTTCTATATTATTTTAGGCATTCCAACAAATCAAAATACAAACCAAACGAAAATATGATGTTTTTTTTTATGAAACGAAAGGAATAAAACGAACAAATAAACAAAAAAATCATGTGGCATTCATCAAATCATGGGCTGGCAGAACGCATAGATTTCTAAATCTAAAATATTGACTAAGCTTTGAAGTGGATCTGTTTTAAAAAGATCTCATAAATAACATTTTGCAAAAACCTGTAAAGCATCTCAAGGACCCAAAATTTATATTTTAACTCAGCTAACTTAAAAGAAATGAAAACATGGTGGCTAATAATAAATTAAGGTTTTCTAAGGAAAAAGTTACATTAAAAATTTTCAAAGATCTTTGAAAACATTTTCTAGGTAATTATTTCGATCATGCTTGAGGGAAAAAAGTCTTTGCTTTGACTTTTTTATCATTGAAAAATAATTTTTGAATAAAAATTAGTACTAATTAGAACGCTCATCTTCCGCTTGTGTCAACTTATTATTTTACATGTTTTCTTTTAGAGATCAAAGTATTTGCCATGAATGCATAAAAACTGAAGTCAGAAGATTAACGTTCTCATTTGCAATATTTAAATTGGTAAATTCAAATCTAAAACCAATTAGTCATTCAAAAAAGTTGTTACGGTACTGTTTTTGTATTAAAAAGAACTTACTTGGCGCATTTAAAGTAACAGTTTCATCTTCCATAATAATTGGTAAACGCTCCTTAGCTACTGACAAAAGTGCTTGTGCGGTTGTGGTTTGATCATTAGCATTAGCATAACGATCAGCTCCTGGGAGTGGTTCCTTTTTGCTCAGACTCATGATCATATCCATTTTTGTTTGCATATCATTTGCAATCTGAATCAACTCAGTGATACCATCTTGGTTCAAAAGTAGCACAAGAGAGGACAACTTTATTTCCACCAATTGTTCGACCGACATGTGTTTCGACACGAATTCTGGAGATATTTTTTTGCAGTTTGTGTAATTTAAAGTGAAGAGATAATCAAAGTTTTTGTCATATGTTGGAGTATTGATGACATTGAAAACTTTTTCTTTTTCGTTGTGCCAGCGATAATGATCAAAGGAAACGGCTCCTAATTTTAGGTCAACTTTTAAATCGTATGTTCTTTGAGTCATATTCATTTCCAGTTGCTTTGCTTTAATTGTCAGCATCTTTTTGCGGTTGTAAGTGCTTGGAACATCAAAAGCAACACTTTTGAATGATGGAGTGGGAAGATTTGTGTTGTAGAATTCTTCAGTGGGTGTTGCAAACTCTTCAGTTGAGCTTGATCCTGTGCTAGCCGACTTCAATATTGTTATAGATATCTCATTTAGCACAAAGTTTGCTTCCAAATCTATGAACTGAACTACATCATCTGTAACATCAATATTATCGCTAACACTTGGTTTCTTTTGGAGCAAGTGCTGTTTTTCATCCAAAAACTTTAGTAAGGAAAGACTAGACCCAAGAATATTGGTGTCTTTACTAATTGGCTTTGAAACAATAGCTTCTTCACTTTCGGGTAGTGGTAATGTTGTCAGTATAGAAAGAACGCTTAGAATTCTATCCTCAGTCACACTGATTTGAATCGAAGGCAATTCGCAAGCAATTTTTACTTTAGGTAGCCGTGGATCATCAGAAATAACTGACAGATGTGTGGAAAGACGCAAAAAAGTTGGTTCCAAAATATGCATTTCACTTCCTCGGCCTCCATTGATGGCTGTTTCCCAATCTTCATTTGCACTTGCTACCAATACTTGAATGTCTTGTATTTCGAAGAGGAATTTGTCGTAGCTCTGAGAAATTATTTCTGCTAGAATTTCATCTGCATTTGCTCCAGCGCCATGCATAGCTCGTACGTTTTTCTGTTCAATAGAGCGCGGCTCCGTTTGAATAAGAAGTTTACCAAGAGAAACTACTAGCAATGCTTCATCCCTAAAATTATTATGATTTTATTTTTAGAAATGTAATTACCCTTTAATAAAATCATATTACTTGTTATAAGTTCCACCACTAGGAATTAAAAAGTAGCTTGGCATGAAGACAATATCCAGTTCTAATCTTGGATGACTAGCTATGGCATACTGAAGACCTGTTGCTGATCTTTCCTTGATGTTGACCAATTTTTCAGCTGCCACGTCTTGCAATCTAAAAGAATACGTCAGTCTTGACAAATTAAACCCTTAAATTAACAGCTTACTGTGACAAAGTAGCAGTTCTAGGTGTTTGAAACACTTTCATTAGCTGAATAATTGTTTCACCATCATAAACAATCTGAATAGGTTGTGACTGGATCTTTACTCGTTGATCGCAAGCTTTATCAATAGGATTATTCTCAAACATAACATCTAGCAAACTATCGCTAGTTGATTCGATTTGAGACTGCACAAGCACTGGTAAGAATTTTTGTTGTTTTAATCCATAAATAAGTAGCTCGCGCATTTTCAAGTTCAGTTTAATGGATGCTGCTGTTGGACGTTGACTTATTGCGCATTGAACATGATTTAGTTGCAATAGAATGACATTATCCATCGAAGAGCTATTTACATCAGATTTGATGGAAATTTCTAGTAAATTCAACTCGAATTGTAGTTTAGTTGCAACATATGTTTCTGGAAGTTGTGTTGTAGAAGCATTTTCTTGATAACCAATAGCTTTGAACAGCTTATCTTTTTCTGAAGTAGTCATGGCTGCCTCAAACTTCTTCTTGATATCATCTGATTCATTTGCGCTAGAGTCTTCTTTCTTGCCACCCCACCATGAACTTAACCAGCCTTTAGATTCTACTACAGGCTCCTCCTTTCCCATTTTTTCTACTTCCAACTCGATTTTTTGCCTGATAATGATCAAACTGCGAATATTGAGAATTTTTTCGCATTCTTCAACTTGATTCAGAAGGTCTTGTGATGGCTTCTTCGTTGTAAGCTTCAATTTGTAAGAAGTTTCATACATTTTGTACATTTTACGGTAGGCCAACATATTATCCCAAGACCAATGCTTTTTCCTTCTTCTAATGTCCGTTTCAAGGATGCAAGTGAAAGCAAAATGCCACCATTCTCGGTAGTTCCCACGATATCCGATGCCATAAGGTCTGAATTTACGGTACGGATACGCGCGAGCCATTCTTCCAAATTGCTCAATCACCTAAAACGAATAATATGATATAAACAGCATTTTTGAAGAAACTAAGAATTTTATTTACCTGCATCACTTCTTGATACTGGATTTTGGTCAAACTTATTGCTAGTTTTTCCATAGTTAGATTCAAAATGATTTTGGGTATACTGAACGGAATTTCGTCTGATTCGGGGTTTTGATTAATTTCAAGCTGTGCCATTGAGGTAATCGGACCAAGTACAAAATCATAGTCACTAGGCTTGGCTGTTTTAGAGGCAATTGTTTCCTGGAACATAGTAAGGTAGTTATCCTGATTATACTCCTGGAACAACCGCGTATTGCAGTTCATATATATGGCTAAGCTCTCCAGTTGCGCCATCTAAAAAATAAAATTGTGGTTTAAATTTGTAAAATTAACGCTTCTATTTTAAATGTTATTAAATATAGTTATAGTATTCTATGTCCTGTGATAAAAGCCGCATCTTCCAAAACCCATAAACATTTTAAAACATACACACTATGTGTCCAATTTACCTCGAATATAACATATGCATTTTATTTTTTATTTTCTTTCCCTCAAAAATAGAAGAAATTACCTTAAAGATTTTGCTCATTGACTCGGACACTAAACACTTGACCCAGTTTTCATTAGTGGTATGCACACTCAAGTTACTGAGAGTGACGCCAAAAGCAAACGGCGTTGAAGTTGATATGTTATCTTCATAGCGAATATGGATGTCTTTTATTTGAATTTGCACGTTGTTAATAATTTGTAACGTGAGTTTCTCGCTAAACGTCAAGTCAGCTTTCGGTTTATCTAAAATTGAGTCGAATTATTATTGAAAATGATATAGAAGAAAACAAAAACAAAATGTTCATCCTTGAGATTTGCGTTTCTTGGAATTAAGAACAGCAATGGAAAAATAAAATTAAAATACAAGGAAATTACTTTTTTTCAGATGTTTATCTTACAATTTTAATGCGGTATGGAAAATTAAACAATCTTGTTCAGTATTGAAGCGTTGATTTATCTCATCAAAATTAGTTAAAATGACTCAACCATCCAAATTCTTTGTTAAAATAAACATACTTCTCTCAGCCTCTATTTTTTTAGCCAGCTGAACTCTTTCGAGCTCAGCCTGCTTGGCTTCTTGTACAGTTTTTTCTTCCTTGTCTTCATTGAACCGAACTGAATTATTTGGTACTGCTAAGATGTACAATCGATCGACATATGCTTCAACAGGAGCACTATACAAGTTTTTCCATGGTATTTTTAGCACTAAGCTTCCTAAGTGGCCATATGTAGTGGTAACAGGCAAATCCAAATCATTGAGTGCACTTTGCTTAAGTACCAAATTTTTAAGGACAACATCACCTAAAATAAATTAATATATGATTTTTAAGATTAATAATGCTGATTTTTTTTATATAATTGGAATTATAATTATTAATTCTTGAATGGTTCAGACAATATACTAGCATACTAGGTTAAGTGGAGCATAGCAATAATGATTGAAATACTAAAAGAAACATTCCGACGTGTAATCAGAATGTCAAACATAAGTTCAAACACATCAATTCAACAAGTTGCAGAAGAAATTGAAATTGTAAATCTTTATCTTGTGGAAAAACTCAAATGAAACCAAACTTTGCAAAAATTCAAAAGCGGTAAAAACGATAATTTCATTTCAATATTTAAATTATTTCAAATTAACTCGTAAATTTGAAAAAAAAAAATGATGACTTCATAGTCTATTTTAGGTTCTGACTGAAATTGAGGAACCATATTGAACTTGATCTGTTGAAAGTGATAAGCAGTTCAAGATGTGTGTAAAATAAATTTGCTTAAACAATGCGAAGTTGTTAATTGAGGTAATTAGTACATCAGTACTTGCTCAGCTTTCTATAGAAATGCTTAAAGCAGGTCATCCGTAAATAATTGTATTGTTTATTTTATTTTATAGATTTAAGAGACAGTTTATAAAAAATTAAAAGTATCTAAATATAATAAATGCTCAAAAATGTCATCAAAAGCGCAATTGTTTTGCAATCAAATTAGATACAATAAACATGATATTTCTCAGCTGTCTAATTGATTAGGAAGGAAGTAAAACATTGTAGTTTTTCTTAGATTTACTTGCACAGTGAATATTATCATTGATGACTTCATTGTGGTTGAGTAAGTGTGCATGTGAAAAATAAAAACTAATGGTATCTACTAGAAACTAGCATATATCAAGTATATGGAAATAAAACCATATAAACCTCACCCAAATAATATAAATAGGGAATCTGTTAATGATGTCCCTCCTTAACAAAAAAAGGTTTTCCTAAGTAAGATAAGAAGTTTTCCAGATAGAACTTGAAATGCTATATAAGTAAAAATCTATTTCCAAAAAGTGAAAAAATGATCGGACATCCCTTATTTAATTTAAAGCGTGAAAGTAATATACATGCGATTATACCATATCAAATGACTCAATATAGACCAAAGAAGTGATAAGAAGCGTATAATTATTTCTGTCAAGCCACAAAAGACAAAAGCTAACAATATTATTATTGAAGATAAGTTCAAAATTACAACGAAAACAAACCGCGGAAAATGCGTTTTAAATCACAAAGTGTCGCTGAATCAAATTTTCAATCAAGTTTTTTGATTTAGGAACCTTGACCTGCCCAATAACACTCACCGCCCCAGATTCCAATTTTCAGCTGCTTTCTATCCAAATTCTCGACGTAATCCCCAATAAACCGATTCAAAATATCAGTCACGATGCTTTCGAAGACCATTTTCACAAATTTTTCGCCAGATTTTACACTTTATAATTTTTTGCAAACTTATTGTTCCAATTTGACATGATTGTGAAAGATTTCACTTCACTTCTAGTTTCTGGCTGTGTTTTAGTGGACCAGGATCCACTTCAGCTGGTATTTATTATCTTTCACTTCGTAACAAGGCAAATAATCAACTTGAGAAAATTCACTTCTTTTCGACACGATTTTAATTTTGTGTTTTCGTGATTTCAAAACATCCCAGTGAGCCTAAAGCATATGTATTCAAAAGTATTGCCATATAATAAAATTCACTACTGACAATAAATTTGTTTATACCTTTTAAGAGGGGTGGACATTGAAGTCGATTCTTTGTTGCCGCCAAAGTTAAGAATGATACATAAAATAAATGAAAAACAAATGTAAATGTTACATTTTAAGTAGTAGTTTTGACAAATAAAAAAAAATTTACAGCATGCTACTTTTTCGAGTTATTCCTGATTACTCCTTATTCTTTGCATACTCCTTTTCTAATTTTACTCTTGTCGTTGATAAATCTTCATTGTCAACCCCTCGCCGGTTTAAATAAATAAAATAAAAACAAATAGAATATGAATTGCTAAGATCATCAAGTAAGATCAAAATGCAGTTCATAAGTGACATTGATACAGAGGAAATACGTTCTACATCGTATTATGATTCAACAGGCAATATAAAATTCGATCCAGCTGTTTTTGGTAATTTTCCATCGAGAAAAATTAAATTAAACAATTGACACAATTATGTTTTTATTCTAGAGCAACGTTATATGACCGTCATAAGAATTCTAAATCATCCTATGCTTCGCAATCAAATTAAAAGTGTTGTAGAATTCGGAGGTTTGTTTTTCAAGCATAAAGAAGCCGAATCCAAAAAACTGGTGGAGCACACACTTGAAACTTTTCTCAGTTGATCTACTATATAAGACTAAACTTTTTGTAAATTTTTTTACTTCTAGTGCATACCGTTGGTCCACAGTTAATAATCAAATTTTTATTGACTTCCACCAGTTTTTGGATTCGGCTTTTTATAAACTTATATTAGGACTGGCATTTCAAATGGCGATTCCGTAACAAATCGTTTTATGATGAGAGCTCAAAAACTTGAATACTTTCATGTGAGCAACTTAAACTAATTAAATCTGAAATTTATCTGGAATTGTCGATAAAATATAAAATTTTCAAGTTTCCTATCCCGCTGATCCACAAAGTACCAAGAGTCCCAAAAAACAGGGAATTTTGACAATTTTTCTTTTTGCTCCAAAATATCTCGAGAACCTTAATACTTCTATGCGTAAAACTTTGCCTAGTAATAATCTTCAATGACTTGCGAAGAGATTAATAAAGATCCAGTTCAGAATTGCTCCACCCGCTGGTCCACAAAACGATATTAATTTAAAATCCCAAAAATTCTATTAAAAAAGCCAATAAATTTTTACTTTTTGCCCTATCATTTGAAAACCTTAATACTTCTATGTGTAAAACTTTGCCTAAAAATGATCTTCAATGACCAACAAAAAGATTAATAAAGATCCAGCGAAGAATTGCTCCACCCGCTGATCCACAAACATACATGAATCTCAAAAAGTCGGCGAACTTTAAAAAAAAACTAAATTTTTTGCATCAGAACCTACACATAAATCGAAACCACTAATAAATTTGCTCCTGGATTATAACAGGATGGTTGCACTACACCTAATTTACCTACGAATTAAAGCATATTTTGCAAAAGTTGATTTAAGTTTATAAGTTTTCGATTTTTTAATCATGTTTTATTTATTGATGTTTTTTTCTCTGAAGCTTAATTAAACCTGTCGTCCTTTTTTTAGCGAACGATATGAAATTCTTTATCCATATGAAATCTTTAAAGCACCTTGAAAAGATTTTGCAAGTTGATATTGATGAAGATTTACTGACAAAATCTATAATGAGAGTTGAGCCTTTGCTCTGTGACCATCTGAATAGACGGGAAAAGCCATTAAATGTGGAAGTGTATCGTGGAAGTATATCAATTCCAGATGAATGTTTGCTTGGATGTGATGCAGTCGTTGGAATTGAAGTGTTAGTATTTTACCAATCGTATTTATTTAGCTAACTCTTAATCAATATTTATTAAATTTTTAGTATCGAGCATGTGTTTGACAACGAGTTAAAAGACCTTCCTGCAAATATTTTCTCATTCATGAAGCCAAAAGTTGTAATCTTTACAACACCCAACAGTGAGTTCAACGTCATGTTTCCGGGTTTGACAGGTTTTAGACACGATGACCATAAATTTGAGTGGACCAGAAAGGAGTTTGAAGATTGGAGTTACAAGATTTGCGAATCCTACCCAGATTATTGTGTTCAATTTCATGGAATTGGCAGGGGTCCTGAAGGATCTGAGCATTTAGGATGCGTTAGCCAGTTATGCATATTTATTCGAAAAGATTTTCTTACTTCAAAAACTGAACCAGCACAAATTTTAGAGTCAATGGATACTGACTTTTCTGAACTGACATTAAATGAGATCTCTCCTATCGGCAAATACAAATTAATTCACAAAGTGACTTTCCCATTTGAGATAGATCCTCGATCGAGGGAACAGAAAATTTTGGATGAAGCAAACTATCATCTCTCTCGATTCCGGAATTTTGAAAAATATCAAAACTCAGAGATAGATCAAATACAGCGGATTCCTTTAGTAGAACTGTTAGATTTTACTCATAGAATCACTGACGATCTCCAAGAGCTTCGGTAAACTGAATAATAACTTTAATTTTACTGTGTATAGCAAATAAACAACGTTTATTTCAGATCTGTTCTTGAAAAGGAATACACTATAGTTGACGATATCATTATTTTGGAACCAATAATCTCAGATGATGAAGGTGGCTCGGATGATGCTTGTTATGATTTTGACTGTAAAAGTTCTACTGTACCTGTATCTTGTCTTGATGATGACGAATGCTGGTAAAATTCGAGAAAGAACCCGTTCAAAAATTGTATTTTTAGAGAAAGCTCACACTAAAGCCATTTGAATTGATATTTCCTAATTATTTACAGTAACATAATTCAACAATTAATTAATTTTTTGTTTTTTGATCACTCAGCGATAATTTTAGATGTACTATATAATTGGGAAACTGTCTTATAGTCTATATTGAACTGATAAATAAATAAAAACAAAGCTTAAAATCAAACTTTGGAGCAAAATTAAATCAACACTTACCTGAATTAACGTAATGTACGCGTAAAGGTCTTGCAAGAACAGTTTTCTTTTGAAATGATGGAAGTATAAAATATATATTGATCGCACTATAAAGCTAAGAAATGAATCATGCTGAATAAATTTTAAAGTCAAGATTCATCAATGCGAAATCATCAATAAGTGTTGTTCTTTTAAATCTAAAATCTGAAATGTTCTTAAATTTTAAGGTAAAATAAGTGAATTTATAAAACAATATGGTACAAGCTGTTTTGTTTTGAATCTTGTTTCCCAATCTAAAAATTGAAAAAATGTGCAGATAATTTGTATTCTAAAACGTATCATCTAGATAACTTTATTTTCTTCGCTAATTTTTTAATAAAAATGGTTAAACTTTTCAAACTTGTCTTTTCACGAGTTTTTTGATTAAAATTATTGGTATTTAATTTAAATTAATTCTAATATAATTTTGTTAAATCACTTATTATATCAGACATTTGTTTAAAAGTTACATCCGTGTCTTAAATACTACTATGGTTGAAGAGTTCGATGAAAAATATCAGAGAGTATAGAATATAGAGATGAGATTAAGTGTTATTTGCGGTATTGTCCTCGAAATATTAATAATTTTGTATATTATTTAAGTAAAGATTTGCGTCAGATCTTTGCTCTTAAAAACCTTCTCTGAGAAGAATTTTTTCTGGATTTAAACAATTTCTCCAGACGCCGAATAATTTGGAAAACCGCCATTTAAATTTCTTCTCTGCTGTTGATCAAAATGATGATCTTGTTCCATTTGTTCTTTCAAAATTTCCAATTCTCTAATACCAGAAACAGAAACTTCATATTTATGAGTCATTAGAGAACGATAAAAGTGAATAGCGAAGGCAACAAATATCACAAGAACAGGCACTAGAACAATACACGCAGACCAGGCAGCTGCTTGACTAAGGTCGTAAAACTTGACCCAACAGAGGATTGCAATTTCTAGAAGAAATAGGACAAGTCCTATTAGAGTTGAGAATGCTTGTAAGGATTTTTGCGCGCTTATGAGAGGCGTTTGCTGCATTTTATTGGAACGTTAACTGCTACAGCAGTACAGTAGTGGTTGCTAGAACTGGCTATAAAGCGTTATAATAAGTTGCCTTCTACATTTTCAAAAACTAGTTAAAAGAGATAAATTAAAACCAAATGGTCCTATATAATCATGAAAGAAGAAAAGTGCTGAGGAAGGATACATAAAAAAGAAAAAGAAACCATTGGATTTCACAAGATATATATTTTATGTAATATATAATAATACATTAATAATTAATGACATTAAAAAATAAAGAAACTTATTACATCTGTTTCTGTCTCTGCATCCTCATCTGACTCGCTGGAGGATGAGATATTTGATGGTCTCTTTCCTTTGTTGTCGTAAGCCTTCACTATTTTTGACTGGATTTTCTTTAACTGTTTCTTGTAATCTGTTATTACTGTTTCCAAAACAACTATTTTATCCTCAATTAGTGTGGCTTTTTGTTTTAGTTTTGTTGTGTAGCGACTTTTACGATGAATTTTTCCACCGCCATCCTTGAAGAGAGCAACCTCTTCAAGGCGACGTTTTTTGCTATCTTCCATTTTTTCTTTGTATGGTTTTTTCTCTTCAGCGCTCATGTTATGCCATTCGTGTTGAACCACTTCTAAATACTCCTTGCTTGTCATCAACTGTTCTTCTGCAGTTTTTACTGAAAACCGTTCGTTTTTGAAGAACAACCAAGCCGGGACTGTTTTGCCTTTTGGCGCCATATCTAGAACAAAGATGAATAATTGTAATCTAATAGTTGCCCAATGGATTCACACACATACGGTTGATATAATTGAACTTACTTGGTCTGTTCGACATGAGATATAGCTGATTTCTAGGTGTTACTTGGACTTCTTCTTCGATCGAAGAATCTTGATTAAATGAATATTTTAGCAGAAACTACAAACAATAACAAACAATTTTGAAATTTAAAGTAGACATAAATGAGCAAAAACTAGGAAAATTCCTACTATAAGTTCACATATTTCTACTATTATGGAAAATATTGAAATAAATAGTAGAAATAATTGAGCCTAAAGTAGAAAAATTCCTACTTTAAGCTCACTTATTTCTACTATTATGGAAAAAATTGAAAGAAATAGTAGAAATAATTGAGCCTAAAGTAGAAAAATTCCTACTTTAAGCTTACTTATTTTCTACTATTATTATTTCTACTATTATGAAAAATTGTTTGTTATTGTTTGTAGTTTCTGCTAAAATATTCATTTAATCAAGATTTTTCGATCGAAGAAGAGGTCCATTGAATATTACCCAGATCAAAAAAAAGGAGGAGAAAAGAATTGTAAGTTGAATTATATTATTCTTTAATCCTATATTTATTTTTTTTTAAAATAAATATTGTTTTTCTCGAAGGAAAATTATCCTTGCAATAAATGCAACTACATGACAATTGATGTCTTTGATTATATACGAAATGAATCATGCTGAATAAATTTTAAAGTCAAGATTCATCAATGCGAAATCATCAATAAGTGTTGTTCTTTTAAATCTAAAATCTGAAATGTTCTTAAATTTTAAGGTAAAATAAGTGAATTTATAAAACAATATGGTACAAGCTGTTTTGTTTTGAATCTTGTTTCCCAATCTAAAAATTGAAAAAATGTGCAGATAATTTGTATTCTAAAACGTATCATCTAGATAACTTTATTTTCTTCGCTAATTTTTTTTAATAAAAATGGTTAAACTTTTCAAACTTGTCTTTTCACGAGTTTTTTGATTAAAATTATTGGTATTTAATTTAAATTAATTCTAATATAATTTTGTTAAATCACTTATTATATCAGACATTTGTTTAAAAGTTACATCCGTGTCTTAAATACTACTATGGTTGAAGAGTTCGATGAAAAATATCAGAGAGTATAGAATATAGAGATGAGATTAAGTGTTATTTGCGGTATTGTCCTCGAAATATTAATAATTTTGTATATTATTTAAGTAAAGATTTGCGTCAGATCTTTGCTCTTAAAAACCTTCTCTGAGAAGAATTTTTTCTGGATTTAAACAATTTCTCCAGACGCCGAATAATTTGGAAAACCGCCATTTAAATTTCTTCTCTGCTGTTGATCAAAATGATGATCTTGTTCCATTTGTTCTTTCAAAATTTCCAATTCTCTAATACCAGAAACAGAAACTTCATATTTATGAGTCATTAGAGAACGATAAAAGTGAATAGCGAAGGCAACAAATATCACAAGAACAGGCACTAGAACAATACACGCAGACCAGGCAGCTGCTTGACTAAGGTCGTAAAACTTGACCCAACAGAGGATTGCAATTTCTAGAAGAAATAGGACAAGTCCTATTAGAGTTGAGAATGCTTGTAAGGATTTTTGCGCGCTTATGAGAGGCGTTTGCTGCATTTTATTGGAACGTTAACTGCTACAGCAGTACAGTAGTGGTTGCTAGAACTGGCTATAAAGCGTTATAATAAGTTGCCTTCTACATTTTCAAAAACTAGTTAAAAGAGATAAATTAAAACCAAATGGTCCTATATAATCATGAAAGAAGAAAAGTGCTGAGGAAGGATACATAAAAAGAAAAAGAAACCATTGGATTTCACAAGATATATATTTTATGTAATATATAATAATACATTAATAATTAATGACATTAAAAAATAAAGAAACTTATTATACATCTGTTTCTGTCTCTGCATCCTCATCTGACTCGCTGGAGGATGAGATATTTGATGGTCTCTTTCCTTTGTTGTCGTAAGCCTTCACTATTTTTGACTGGATTTTCTTTAACTGTTTCTTGTAATCTGTTATTACTGTTTCCAAAACAACTATTTTATCCTCAATTAGTGTGGCTTTTTGTTTTAGTTTTGTTGTGTAGCGACTTTTACGATGAATTTTTCCACCGCCATCCTTGAAGAGAGCAACCTCTTCAAGGCGACGTTTTTTGCTATCTTCCATTTTTTCTTTGTATGGTTTTTTCTCTTCAGCGCTCATGTTATGCCATTCGTGTTGAACCACTTCTAAATACTCCTTGCTTGTCATCAACTGTTCTTCTGCAGTTTTTACTGAAAACCGTTCGTTTTTGAAGAACAACCAAGCCGGGACTGTTTTGCCTTTTGGCGCCATATCTAGAACAAAGATGAATAATTGTAATCTAATAGTTGCCCAATGGATTCACACACATACGGTTGATATAATTGAACTTACTTGGTCTGTTCGACATGAGATATAGCTGATTTCTAGGTGTTACTTGGACTTCTTCTTCGATCGAAGAATCTTGATTAAATGAATATTTTAGCAGAAACTACAAACAATAACAAACAATTTTGAAATTTAAAGTAGAAATAAGTGAGCAAAAACTAGAAAAATTCCTACTTTAAGTTCACTTATTTCTACTATTATGGAAAAAATTGAAAGAAATAGTAGAAATAATTGAGCCCAAAGTAGAAAAATTCCTACTTTTAAGCTCACTTATTTCTACTATTATGGAAAAAATTGAAAGAAATAGTAGAAATAATTGAGCCTAAAGTAGAAAAATTCCTACTTTAAGCTTACTTATTTCTACTATTATGGAAAAATTGTTTGTTATTGTTTGTAGTTTCTGCTAAAATATTCATTTAATCAAGATTTTTCGATCGAAGAAGAGGTCCATTGAATATTACCCAGATCAAAAGAATGGAGCAGAATAGAATTGTAAGTTGAATTAGATTATTCTTGAATCCTATATTTATTATATTTTAAATGAAATATCGTTTTTCTCGAAGGAAAATTATCCTTGCAATAAATGCAACTACATGACAATTGATGTCTTTGATTATATACGAAATGAATCATGCTGAATAAATTTTAAAGTCAAGATTCATCAATGCGAAATCATCAATAAGTGTTGTTCTTTTAAATCTAAAATCTGAAATGTTCTTAAATTTTAAGGTAAAATAAGTGAATTTATAAAACAATATGGTACAAGCTGTTTTGTTTTGAATCTTGTTTCCCAATCTAAAAATTGAAAAAATGTGCAGATAATTTGTATTCTAAAACGTATCATCTAGATAACTTTATTTTCTTCGCTAATTTTTTAATAAAAATGGTTAAACTTTTCAAACTTGTCTTTTCACGAGTTTTTTGATTAAAATTATTGGTATTTAATTTAAATTAATTCTAATATAATTTTGTTAAATCACTTATTATATCAGACATTTGTTTAAAAGTTACATCCGTGTCTTAAATACTACTATGGTTGAAGAGTTCGATGAAAAATATCAGAGAGTATAGAATATAGAGATGAGATTAAGTGTTATTTGCGGTATTGTCCTCGAAATATTAATAATTTTGTATATTATTTAAGTAAAGATTTGCGTCAGATCTTTGCTCTTAAAAACCTTCTCTGAGAAGAATTTTTTCTGGATTTAAACAATTTCTCCAGACGCCGAATAATTTGGAAAACCGCCATTTAAATTTCTTCTCTGCTGTTGATCAAAATGATGATCTTGTTCCATTTGTTCTTTCAAAATTTCCAATTCTCTAATACCAGAAACAGAAACTTCATATTTATGAGTCATTAGAGAACGATAAAAGTGAATAGCGAAGGCAACAAATATCACAAGAACAGGCACTAGAACAATACACGCAGACCAGGCAGCTGCTTGACTAAGGTCGTAAAACTTGACCCAACAGAGGATTGCAATTTCTAGAAGAAATAGGACAAGTCCTATTAGAGTTGAGAATGCTTGTAAGGATTTTTGCGCGCTTATGAGAGGCGTTTGCTGCATTTTATTGGAACGTTAACTGCTACAGCAGTACAGTAGTGGTTGCTAGAACTGGCTATAAAGCGTTATAATAAGTTGCCTTCTACATTTTCAAAAACTAGTTAAAAGAGATAAATTAAAACCAAATGGTCCTATATAATCATGAAAGAAGAAAAGTGCTGAGGAAGGATACATAAAAAGAAAAAAAGAAACCATTGGATTTCACAAAATATATATTTCATGTAATATCCAATAATACATTAATAATTAATGACATTAAAAAATAAAGAAACTTTTTTATACATCTGTTTCTGTCTCTGCATCCTCATCTGACTCGCTGGAGGATGAGATATTTGATGGTATCTTTCCTTTGTTGTCGTAAGCCTTCACTATTTTTGACTGGATTTTCTTTAACTGTTTCTTGTAATCTGTTATTACTGTTTCCAAAACAACTATTTTATCCTCAATTAGTGTGGCTTTGTTTTAGTTTTGTTGTGTAGCGACTTTTACGATGAATTTTTCCACCGCCATCCTTGAAGAGAGCAACCTCTTCAAGGCGACGTTTTTGCTATCTTCCATTTTTTTTTCTTTGTATGGTTTTTTTCTCTTCAGCGCTCATGTTATGCCATTCGTGTTGAACCACTTCTAAATACTCCTTGCTTGTCATCAACTGTTCTTCTGCAGTTTTTACTGAAAACCGTTCGTTTTTGAAGAACAACCAAGCCGGGACTGTTTTGCCTTTTGGCGCCATATCTAGAACAAAGATGAATAATTGTAATCTAATAGTTGCCCAATGGATTCACACACATACGGTTGATATAATTGAACTTACTTGGTCTGTTCGACATGAGATATAGCTGATTTCTAGGTGTTACTTGGACTTCTTCTTCGATCGAAGAATCTTGATTAAATGAATATTTTAGCAGAAACTACAAACAATAACAAACAATTTTGAAATTTAAAGTAGAAATAAGTGAGCAAAAACTAGAAAAATTCCTACTTTAAGTTCACTTATTTCTACTATTATGGAAAAAATTGAAAGAAATAGTAGAAATAATTGAGCCTAAAGTAGAAAAATTCCTACTTTAAGCTCACTTATTTCTACTATTATGGAAAAAATTGAAAGAAATAGTAGAAATAATTGAGCCTAAAGTAGAAAAATTCCTACTTTAAGCTTACTTATTTCTACTATTATGGAAAAATTGTTTGTTATTGTTTGTAGTTTCTGCTAAAATATTCATTTAATCAAGATTTTTCGATCGAAGAAGAGGTCCATTGAATATTACCCAGATCAAAAGAATGGAGCAGAATAGAATTGTAAGTTGAATTAGATTATTCTTGAATCCTATATTTATTATATTTTAAATGAAATATCGTTTTTCTCGAAGGAAAATTATCCTTGCAATAAATGCAACTACATGACAATTGATGTCTTTGATTATATACGAAATGAATCATGCTGAATAAATTTTAAAGTCAAGATTCATCAATGCGAAATCATCAATAAGTGTTGTTCTTTTAAATCTAAAATCTGAAATGTTCTTAAATTTTAAGGTAAAATAAGTGAATTTATAAAACAATATGGTACAAGCTGTTTTGTTTTGAATCTTGTTTCCCAATCTAAAAATTGAAAAAATGTGCAGATAATTTGTATTCTAAAACGTATCATCTAGATAACTTTATTTTCTTCGCTAAATTTTTAATAAAAATGGTTAAACTTTTCAAACTTGTCTTTTCACGAGTTTTTGATTAAAATTATTGGTATTTAATTTAAATTAATTCTAATATAATTTTGTTAAATCACTTATTATATCAGACATTTGTTTAAAAGTTACATCCGTGTCTTAAATACTACTATGGTTGAAGAGTTCGATGAAAAATATCAGAGAGTATAGAATATAGAGATGAGATTAAGTGTTATTTGCGGTATTGTCATCGAAATATTAATAATTTTGTATATTATTTAAGTAAAGATTTGCGTCAGATCTTTGCTCTTAAACACCTTCTCTGAGCAGTTTTTTTTCTGGATTTAAACAATTTCTCCAGACGCCGAATAATTTGGAAAACCGCCATTTAAATTTCTTCTCTGCTGTTGATCAAAATGATGATCTTGTTCCATTTGTTCTTTCAAAATTTCCAATTCTCTAATACCAGAAACAGAAACTTCATATTTATGAGTCATTAGAGAACGATAAAAGTGAATAGCGAAGGCAACAAATATCACAAGAACAGGCACTAGAACAATACACGCAGACCAGGCAGCTGCTTGACTAAGGTCGTAAAACTTGACCCAACAGAGGATTGCAATTTCTAGAAGAAATAGGACAAGTCCTATTAGAGTTGAGAATGCTTGTAAGGATTTTTGCGCGCTTATGAGAGGCGTTTGCTGCATTTTATTGGAACGTTAACTGCTACAGCAGTACAGTAGTGGTTGCTAGAACTGGCTATAAAGCGTTATAATAAGTTGCCTTCTACATTTTCAAAAACTAGTTAAAAGAGATAAATTAAAACCAAATGGTCCTATATAATCATGAAAGAAGAAAAGTGCTGAGGAAGGATACATAAAAAGAAAAAGAAACCATTGGATTTCACAAGATATATATTTTATGTAATATATAATAATACATTAATAATTAATGACATTAAAAAATAAAGAAACTTTTTATACATCTGTTTCTGTCTCTGCATCCTCATCTGACTCGCTGGAGGATGAGATATTTGATGGTCTCTTTCCTTTGTTGTCGTAAGCCTTCACTATTTTTGACTGGATTTTCTTTAACTGTTTCTTGTAATCTGTTATTACTGTTTCCAAAACAACTATTTTATCCTCAATTAGTGTGGCTTTTGTTTTTAGTTTTGTTGTGTAGCGACTTTTACGATGAATTTTTCCACCGCCATCCTTGAAGAGAGCAACCTCTTCAAGGCGACGTTTTTGCTATCTTCCATTTTTTCTTTGTATGGTTTTTTCTCTTCACGCTCATGTTATGCCATTCGTGTTGAACCACTTCTAAATACTCCTTGCTTGTCATCAACTGTTCTTCTGCAGTTTTACTGAAAACCGTTCGTTTTGAAGAACAACCAAGCCGGGACTGTTTTGCCTTTTGGCGCCATATCTAGAACAAAGATGAATAATTGTAATCTAATAGTTGCCCAATGGATTCACACACATACGGTTGATATAATTGAACTTACTTGGTCTGTTCGACATGAGATATAGCTGATTTCTAGGTGTTACTTGGACTTCTTCTTCGATCGAAGAATCTTGATTAAATGAATATTTTAGCAGAAACTACAAACAATAACAAACAATTTTGAAATTTAAAGTAGAAATAAGTGAGCAAAAACTAGAAAAATTCCTACTTTAAGTTCACTTATTTCTACTATTATGGAAAAAATTGAAAGAAATAGTAGAAATAATTGAGCCTAAAGTAGAAAAAAATCCCCTTTTAAGCTCACTTATTTCTACTATTATGGAAAAATTGAAAGAAATAGTAGAAATAATTGAGCCTAAAGTAGAAAAAAAATTCCTACTTTAAGCTTACTTATTTCTACTATTATGGAAAAATTGTTTGTTATTGTTTGTAGTTTCTGCTAAAATATTCATTTAATCAAGATTTTTCGATCGAAGAAGAGGTCCATTGAATATTACCCAGATCAAAAAGAATGGAGCAGAATAGAATTGTAAGTTGAATTAGATTATTCTTGAATCCTATATTTATTATATTTTAAATGAAATATCGTTTTTCTCGAAGGAAAATTATCCTTGCAATAAATGCAACTACATGACAATTGATGTCTTTGATTATATACGAAATGAATCATGCTGAATAAATTTTAAAGTCAAGATTCATCAATGCGAAATCATCAATAAGTGTTGTTCTTTTTTAAATCTAAAATCTGAAATGTTCTTAAATTTTAAGGTAAAATAAGTGAATTTATAAAACAATATGGTACAAGCTGTTTTGTTTTGAATCTTGTTTCCCAATCTAAAAATTGAAAAAAATGTGCAGATAATTTGTATTCTAAAACGTATCATCTAGATAACTTTATTTTCTTCGCTAATTTTTTAATAAAAATGGTTAAACTTTTCAAACTTGTCTTTTCACGAGTTTTTTGATTAAAATTATTGGTATTTAATTTAAATTAATTCTAATATAATTTTGTTAAATCACTTATTATATCAGACATTTGTTTAAAAGTTACATCCGTGTCTTAAATACTACTATGGTTGAAGAGTTCGATGAAAAATATCAGAGAGTATAGAATATAGAGATGAGATTAAGTGTTATTTGCGGTATTGTCCTCGAAATATTAATAATTTTGTATATTATTTAAGTAAAGATTTGCGTCAGATCTTTGCTCTTAAAAACCTTCTCTGAGAAGAATTTTTTCTGGATTTAAACAATTTCTCCAGACGCCGAATAATTTGGAAAACCGCCATTTAAATTTCTTCTCTGCTGTTGATCAAAATGATGATCTTGTTCCATTTGTTCTTTCAAAATTTCCAATTCTCTAATACCAGAAACAGAAACTTCATATTTATGAGTCATTAGAGAACGATAAAAGTGAATAGCGAAGGCAACAAATATCACAAGAACAGGCACTAGAACAATACACGCAGACCAGGCAGCTGCTTGACTAAGGTCGTAAAACTTGACCCAACAGAGGATTGCAATTTCTAGAAGAAATAGGACAAGTCCTATTAGAGTTGAGAATGCTTGTAAGGATTTTTGCGCGCTTATGAGAGGCGTTTGCTGCATTTTATTGGAACGTTAACTGCTACAGCAGTACAGTAGTGGTTGCTAGAACTGGCTATAAAGCGTTATAATAAGTTGCCTTCTACATTTTCAAAAACTAGTTAAAAGAGATAAATTAAAACCAAATGGTCCTATATAATCATGAAAGAAGAAAAGTGCTGAGGAAGGATACATAAAAAAAAAAAGAAACCATTGGATTTCACAAGATATATATTTTATGTAATATATAATAATACATTAATAATTAATGACATTAAAAAATAAAGAAACTTTTTATACATCTGTTTCTGTCTCTGCATCCTCATCTGACTCGCTGGAGGATGAGATATTCGTTGGTCCCTTTCCTTTGTTGTTTTAAGCCTTCACTACTTTTGACTGGATCTTCTTTAACGGTTTCTTGTATTCTGTTATTGCGGTTTCCAAAATAACTATTTTATCTTCAATAAGTGTGGCTTTTGGTTTTTGTTTTGTTTTTTAGCGTCTTTAATGATGAATTTGTCCACTTCCATCCTTGAAGAGAGCAACCTCTTCAAGGCGACGTTTTTGCTATCTTCCATTTTTTCTTTGTATGGTTTTTTCTCTTCAGCGCTCATGTTATGCCATTCGTGTTGAACCACTTCTAAATACTCCTTGCTTGTCATCAACTGTTCTTCTGCAGTTTTTACTGAAAACCGTTCGTTTTTGAAGAACAACCAAGCCGGGACTGTTTTGCCTTTTGGCGCCATATCTAGAACAAAGATGAATAATTGTAATCTAATAGTTGCCCAATGGATTCACACACATACGGTTGATATAATTGAACTTACTTGGTCTGTTCGACATGAGATATAGCTGATTTCTAGGTGTTACTTGGACTTCTTCTTCGATCGAAGAATCTTGATTAAATGAATATTTTAGCAGAAACTACAAACAATAACAAACAATTTTGAAATTTAAAGTAGAAATAAGTGAGCAAAAACTAGAAAAATTCCTACTTTAAGTTCACTTATTTCTACTATTATGGAAAAAATTGAAAGAAATAGTAGAAATAATTGAGCCTAAAGTAGAAAAATTCCTACTTTAAGCTCACTTATTTCTACTATTATGGAAAAAATTGAAAGAAATAGTAGAAATAATTGAGCCTAAAGTAGAAAAATTCCTACTTTAAGCTCACTTATTTCTACTATTATGGAAAAAATTGTTTTTTTTGTTTGTTGTTTCTTTTAAAATTTTCTTTTTATCAAAATTTTTCTGTCGATCAAGAGATCCATTTAATTTTACCAAGATCAAAAAGAATGGAGCAGAATAGAATTGTAAGTTGAATTAGATTATTCTTGAATCCTATATTTATTATATTTTAAATGAAATATCGTTTTTCTCGAAGGAAAATTATCCTTGCAATAAATGCAACTACATGACAATTGATGTCTTTGATTATATACGAAATGAATCATGCTGAATAAATTTTAAAGTCAAGATTCATCAATGCGAAATCATCAATAAGTGTTGTTCTTTTAAATCTAAAATCTGAAATGTTCTTAAATTTTAAGGTAAAAATAAGTGAATTTATAAAACAATATGGTACAAGCTGTTTTGTTTTGAATCTTGTTTCCCAATCTAAAAATTGAAAAAATGTGCAGATAATTTGTATTCTAAAACGTAAAAACTAGATAACTTTATTTTCTTCGCTAATTTTTTAATAAAAATGGTTAAACTTTTCAAACTTGTCTTTTCACGAGTTTTTTGATTAAAATTATTGGTATTTAATTTAAATTAATTCTAATATAATTTTGTTAAATCACTTATTATATCAGACATTTGTTTAAAAGTTACATCCGTGTCTTAAATACTACTATGGTTGAAGAGTTCGATGAAAAATATCAGAGAGTATAGAATATAGAGATGAGATTAAGTGTTATTTGCGGTATTGTCCTCGAAATATTAATAATTTTGTATATTATTTAAGTAAAGATTTGCGTCAGATCTTTGCTCTTAAAAACCTTCTCTGAGAAGAATTTTTTCTGGATTTAAACAATTTCTCCAGACGCCGAATAATTTGGAAAACCGCCATTTAAATTTCTTCTCTGCTGTTGATCAAAATGATGATCTTGTTCCATTTGTTCTTTCAAAATTTCCAATTCTCTAATACCAGAAACAGAAACTTCATATTTATGAGTCATTAGAGAACGATAAAAGTGAATAGCGAAGGCAACAAATATCACAAGAACAGGCACTAGAACAATACACGCAGACCAGGCAGCTGCTTGACTAAGGTCGTAAAACTTGACCCAACAGAGGATTGCAATTTCTAGAAGAAATAGGACAAGTCCTATTAGAGTTGAGAATGCTTGTAAGGATTTTTGCGCGCTTATGAGAGGCGTTTGCTGCATTTTATTGGAACGTTAACTGCTACAGCAGTACAGTAGTGGTTGCTAGAACTGGCTATAAAGCGTTATAATAAGTTGCCTTCTACATTTTCAAAAACTAGTTAAAAGAGATAAATTAAAACCAAATGGTCCTATATAATCATGAAAGAAGAAAAGTGCTGAGGAAGGATACATAAAAAAGAAAAAGAAACCATTGGATTTCACAAGATATATATTTTATGTAATATATAATAATACATTAATAATTAATGACATTAAAAAATAAAGAAACTTTTTTATACATCTGTTTCTGTCTCTGCATCCTCATCTGACTCGCTGGAGGATGAGATATTTGATGGTCTCTTTCCTTTGTTGTCGTAAGCCTTCACTATTTTTGACTGGATTTTCTTTAACTGTTTCTTGTAATCTGTTATTACTGTTTCCAAAACAACTATTTTATCCTCAATTAGTGTGGCTTTTTGTTTTAGTTTTGTTGTGTAGCGACTTTTACGATGAATTTTTCCACCGCCATCCTTGAAGAGAGCAACCTCTTCAAGGCGACGTTTTTTGCTATCTTCCATTTTTTCTTTGTATGGTTTTTTCTCTTCAGCGCTCATGTTATGCCATTCGTGTTGAACCACTTCTAAATACTCCTTGCTTGTCATCAACTGTTCTTCTGCAGTTTTTACTGAAAACCGTTCGTTTTTGAAGAACAACCAAGCCGGGACTGTTTTGCCTTTTGGCGCCATATCTAGAACAAAGATGAATAATTGTAATCTAATAGTTGCCAATGGATTCACACACATACGGTTGATATAATTGAACTTACTTGGTCTGTTCGACATGAGATATAACTGATTTCTAGGTGTTACTTGGTCTTCTTCTTCGATCGAAGAATCTTGATTAAATGAATATTTTAGCAGAAACTACAAACAATAACAAACAATTTTGAAATTTAAAGTAGAAATAAGTGAGCAAAAACTAGAAAAATTCCTACTTTAAGTTCACTTATTTCTACTATTATGGAAAAAATTGAAAGAAATAGTAGAAATAATTGAGCCTAAAGTAGAAAAATTCCTACTTTAAGCTCACTTATTTCTACTATTATGGAAAAAATTGAAAGAAATAGTAGAAATAATTGAGCCTAAAGTAGAAAAATTCCTACTTTAAGCTTACTTATTTCTACTATTATGGAAAAATTGTTTGTTATTGTTTGTAGTTTCTGCTAAAATATTCATTTAATCAAGATTTTTCGATCGAAGAAGAGGTCCATTGAATATTACCCAGATCAAAAGAATGGAGCAGAATAGAATTGTAAGTTGAATTAGATTATTCTTGAATCCTATATTTATTATATTTTAAATGAAATATCGTTTTTCTCGAAGGAAAATTATCCTTGCAATAAATGCAACTACATGACAATTGATGTCTTTGATTATATACGAAATGAATCATGCTGAATAAATTTTAAAGTCAAGATTCATCAATGCGAAATCATCAATAAGTGTTGTTCTTTTAAATCTAAAATCTGAAATGTTCTTAAATTTTAAGGTAAAATAAGTGAATTTATAAAACAATATGGTACAAGCTGTTTTGTTTTGAATCTTGTTTCCCAATCTAAAAATTGAAAAAATGTGCAGATAATTTGTATTCTAAAACGTATCATCTAGATAACTTTATTTTCTTCGCTAATTTTTTAATAAAAATGGTTAAACTTTTCAAACTTGTCTTTTCACGAGTTTTTTGATTAAAATTATTGGTATTTAATTTAAATTAATTCTAATATAATTTTGTTAAATCACTTATTATATCAGACATTTGTTTAAAAGTTACATCCGTGTCTTAAATACTACTATGGTTGAAGAGTTCGATGAAAAAAATATCAGAGAGTATAGAATATAGAGATGAGATTAAGTGTTATTTGCGGTATTGTCCTCGAAATATTAATAATTTTGTATATTATTTAAGTAAAGATTTGCGTCAGATCTTTGCTCTTAAAAACCTTCTCTGAGAAGAATTTTTTCTGGATTTAAACAATTTCTCCAGACGCCGAATAATTTGGAAAACCGCCATTTAAATTTCTTCTCTGCTGTTGATCAAAATGATGATCTTGTTCCATTTGTTCTTTCAAAATTTCCAATTCTCTAATACCAGAAACAGAAACTTCATATTTATGAGTCATTAGAGAACGATAAAAGTGAATAGCGAAGGCAACAAATATCACAAGAACAGGCACTAGAACAATACACGCAGACCAGGCAGCTGCTTGACTAAGGTCGTAAAACTTGACCCAACAGAGGATTGCAATTTCTAGAAGAAATAGGACAAGTCCTATTAGAGTTGAGAATGCTTGTAAGGATTTTTGCGCGCTTATGAGAGGCGTTTGCTGCATTTTATTGGAACGTTAACTGCTACAGCAGTACAGTAGTGGTTGCTAGAACTGGCTATAAAGCGTTATAATAAGTTGCCTTCTACATTTTCAAAAACTAGTTAAAAGAGATAAATTAAAACCAAATGGTCCTATATAATCATGAAAGAAGAAAAGTGCTGAGGAAGGATACATAAAAAAAAAAAGAAACCATTGGATTTCACAAGATATATATTTTATGTAATATATAATAATACATTAATAATTAATGACATTAAAAAATAAAGAAACTTTTTTATACATCTGTTTCTGTCTCTGCATCCTCATCTGACTCGCTGGAGGATGAGATATTTGATGGTCTCTTTCCTTTGTTGTCGTAAGCCTTCACTATTTTTGACTGGATTTTCTTTAACTGTTTCTTGTAATCTGTTATTACTGTTTCCAAAACAACTATTTTATCCTCAATTAGTGTGGCTTTTTGTTTTAGTTTTGTTGTGTAGCGACTTTTACGATGAATTTTTCCACCGCCATCCTTGAAGAGAGCAACCTCTTCAAGGCGACGTTTTTTGCTATCTTCCATTTTTTTCTTTGTATGGTTTTTCTCTTCAGCGCTCGAGTTATGCCATTCGTGTTGATGAACATCTAAATGATCCTTGCTGGTAATCAACTGTACTTCTGCAGTATTTACTGAAAACCATTGGTTGTTGAAAAACAACCAAGCCGAGACTGTTTTGCCTTTTGGCGCCATATCTAGAACAAAGATGAATAATTGTAATCTAATAGTTGCCCAATGGATTCACACACATACGGTTGATATAATTGAACTTACTTGGTCTGTTCGACATGAGATATAGCTGATTTCTAGGTGTTACTTGGATTTCTTCTTCGATCGAAGAATATTGATTAAATGAATATTTTAGCAGAAACTACAAACAATAACAAACAATTTTGAAATTTAAAGTAGAAATAAGTGAGCAAAAACTAGAAAAATTCCTACTTTAAGTTCACTTCATTCTACTATTATGGAAAAATTGAAAGAAATAGTAGAAATAATTGAGCCTAAAGTAGAAAAATTCCTACTTTAAGCTCACTTATTTCTACTATTATGGAAAAAATTGAAAGAAATAGTAGAAATAATTGAGCCTAAAGTAGAAAAATTCCTACTTTAAGCTTACTTATTTCTACTATTATGGAAAAATTGTTTGTTATTGTTTGTAGTTTCTGCTAAAATATTCATTTAATCAAGATTTTTCGATCGAAGAAGAGGTCCATTGAATATTACCCAGATCAAAAGAATGGAGCAGAATAGAATTGTAAGTTGAATTAGATTATTCTTGAATCCTATATTTATTATATTTTAAATGAAATATCGTTTTTCTCGAAGGAAAATTATCCTTGCAATAAATGCAACTACATGACAATTGATGTCTTTGATTATATACAGCACACCACTTGCCATCAGGATTATTGGACACAACCCACAATAGAAATAAAAGGAGGTCCAATTTTCGATGTGATCAATGTAGCAGAATTTTCCTCCATAAACCTCCTCAGTAAGACAAGACAAGATCATATTTCATTTACAATTATTATTAATTACTTTCATTTATTACAGCTCCAGCAGAACACCAACTGATGTTCGGGATTGTTCCTGTAAATATTGAGAAGGAATTTGTTTATGAGATGAATAAGGACGAGTTAAATGATAATATTGATAAAGAAACTATTGATGAGGAGGAGAAGGACGACTTTGAAAATGATAATATTGATAAGGAAACTATTGATGAGGAGGAGGAGGACGAGCCTGCAAGTGTGAATCAGGAAGTAAATCAGGACGGACTTGTCGGCAACTTAAACATGATGGAAGAAGACGAAGGGACCACAAGCATCGATTATCAAGAATTTGATAGTGACATGGAAGAGTGTTTCCAGGAGCACATGAAATCCACAAAAAGAATGAAAGACTGTGAGATTTTCAATTTCTTCATCAACAATGCGTCCTATCCTGCTGAACTACAACCACTCGAAATTTCGCTTCCTTCCACCTCAAAAGCGGTTTTGGTTCCAACTCGTGAAATCCCATCAAAAAAAGGACCAACAGCAAAATGTTGCAGATGCAAAAAATTTGTTTCAGCGAATAATATGACAAGACACCAGAAAAGCAAAAAATGCTTTGCCGAAATAAAAAAAAATAGTAAGACATTGAAGAAATTCTACGAGGAAGAAGAAAGAAAACAGCATATTGATTAATATATTTTAAGTTTTATATAATAATTTTATTTTCTAATAAAATAATTTTAAGAATAAAAAAGTAAAACAAATAATCTTGATCTTTTTTTAGTTTTCTTTGATCAAGATCAAATTATCTTGAACTTTTTTATGTTTTCTTTACATCAAGATCAATTTATCTTGATAAAAAAATAGTGAATATAAACTTGTAAAGTAAAAGTTCAAATTGAAGATTTTGATTTTATATTTTGAAAGTATTCTTTATTCATTTTAAAAGCTTCAGTTAACAAACTAATCGTTCTTAAATATATCTAGTTTTCTAAAAAATAAATTTAATTTTTATATTTTTCATCAAATTTTTTTATTCATGTAAATATAAGCTTTACATTAAATTAAGTTAAGCATTACAATAAATTTTCTTTTCTTTATTATATAAAAAATCTTAATTAAGTCTGACCACGTTATTGATGACAGTTACATTTCTCATTTGTGACACTTTTAAGTCTTTGTGGGCCTCGTTGAAGTGATCTTGAACTTCTCTTTTATAATAAAACATTCTATCACATACTGTACATTTGTGTCTTTTCTGATGTATTTTCTTGTGGTTACTCAATGCTCTTTTATTTTTAAATTTTTTGTTGCACGTTGGACATTCTTGGTCAAACACAGCTGTTTGGCATTTAGCATGTCTTGTCTTAACTCGGGCCCAGGCTTCTGGTCGGAAAACTTGGGTGCCACACTTGCATTGCAACGTTTTCAACATATCAGCATGACACACCCAAAAAAATGTAAGGCTTGTGACAAGCGTAAGGAGGTATTAAAGTTGAATTAACGCTTGTCAGATGCGTAAAATTTCACCCTCTTGCAAGTGTAGTAAGCTTGTGGCAAGTCTACTACACTTGTTGCAAGCGTAAACTAGGAGTTGCAACAAGCGGAACGAAATTTTTCCGCTTGTTGCAACTCATGGTTTACGCTTCCAACAAGTGTAGTAGACTTGCTGCAAGGTTATTACACATGTAAGAAGGTGAAATTTCACGCTTTTGACAAGCGTTAATTCAACTTTAATACCTCCTTACGCTTGTCACAAGTCAAAAATAACCCTTGCCACAGGGGTGTATTTAAGGCTTGAAGTAAGCCTTAACTAGAATTGTCAGACGTCTAAAATAGACTGTAAAAAAAGGCAAAAAAAATAATTTTTCCGGATTTTTCTCGAATTTCCCAACTCTTTTCTTCCTAACCAAAACCAACTCTATTAAACACAACCTAACACAACACCGCACCTTATTAAACTCTATTGCCCTTGTACACACACTCCTTGAAACATTTTTGCACTTTCAGCAAATGCAAGTTTCGAACCTTAACACCATGCCTCGCGAAATTTTCGCTTCTCCATCCAACCACCATACTATTTTAACGTGTGATGGCTTAATATCAAGTTAAGGTGAGGAAAACTGGAAATTTGTTTTCCGATATTAAGATGTATTATTATTATGAAATTTTTACATCAATTTGAAGCTTTTAAAAAAGTTTTTATAGTTCAGATCACTTTACTTTCTGTAATTCACTGTCGTAAATTTCAATAAAATGCACTTTTGAGTGATCTTTGAGGATTTATCATTGGCTTCTCCTTTTCTTGATAGTTCCAGATTTAGAAGATTTAAAAGTTTAAGACTTATTGATACTTGTCAAACAATGTTAAGGTTTTTTAATGAAATATTATGTGGATTTTTTATTTTAAATTTAAATTTCCGACTTTTCAATTAATATTTCGCTTGAATATTTTTATTTGCGACGTCCAACATGTAACTTTTGATACAATTACCAAAACTGTTGTAAAATGACAAAAGTTCACTTCTAGGTGCTTTTTGAGATTTTGTGGTGGACAAACTATTTATTTTAGTGTATATATAGTTGCTCAAATACAAAAAATAAACGTTTGCACGACCACAATCTATTAACTGACAAGAAAAATTGGAAACCAACGATAAATACTCAAAGAACCTACAAGAGTGAATTCTTTTCTTATTTCACATCAATAATGGTTAATTGTATCAAAAGTTGCATGTTGGACGTCGCAAACATAGAAAAATTCAAAGCAAAATTTCTATATGTTATGAGTATTTAGAATTTAACAAAAAAGAATTATTAATTCAAAAACTACAAAAAAATTTAATTAAAACACTTTATTGATAAAAAAGTATCGTAATGTCAAACAATTTTCATTTGGAGTCTGAAAAGACGATAAATTTGTATTATTTGATGAAATCCCAGAAGGAACCAAAAAAATACGGTTGGACAACATAAAAAATGTAAAATACCAAACTATTTTAACTCGTTCCAGTATAGTTTTTTAGAATATTTTGTAACATTTGTTCGCAGCTGGTTCGAGACTCCACTTTTAAAACTCTTTTTTGCTCAATCCCAACTATTTTTTTTCATTCTTCAATTAATATTTGTTAAAAATACTGTTTCAGCTCATTCAAACATCACAAAACATGAAAAATATATATAACAAAAAATATTCAGCTAACAGCAAAAAATTCTTAATTAAGATATAAAATGAATTTATATGGAAAATTTTCATTTTAATGCTATATAAACTCGAGTTTTCATCAAAACCCCGTTTTTCATGAAAATGCTGTTTGGTCGAAAGTTTAAATCACTTTGTCCGTCACTTTGATATTCGAATCGACGATTCACATTCTATTTATTTTGATGTGCTAACATCTGAAACATTTAGTTATAGCATAATTTTACTCACCCTTTTTAAAATTTTATTATATTTTTAAGATTTCTTGTTAAATGTGTAAAAGCAATGAATGAGATTCGAAACAATGATAGAAAACAATGTAACCAAATTTATCAACAACCCTTTTAAAAAGTATTTTTGATTGAAATAAAAGTTCCGCTCAACGTAAAAATTCAAAATTGCTGCCGCTGAAAATAATAAAATGCGATTGAATCTCAAAAAATATTTAAAGTGGCAAAAAAAAAGTTAAAAAACTGGAGAATTAAACCTGTTTAAATAATTTACACCGATAAATTTGGATAATTTTGTCTTAAAACTAATAAAGGCAAGTGACAAGCTTAAATTTACTCTTGTGTCATGTCTAGTTATACAGCATACAAATCTAAGCTACTTTTGAAACAAGTGTAACTAAGAATTGTTACAAGTCTAGTAAGGCTTCTCACAAGGCTAAAACAGCCAAGTTTATGCTACGCGTGCGACAAGTGTAGCTAGAATTGTAACAAGGCTGCACGCTTGGTACAAGTGTAGCTATTCTTATGACAAGCGTTCTGTTTTTTGCTTGCAAGCTTTCAAGTGATTTCTAAACCAATATTCAGTTTTTTGGTCTTCTTCACAAACAAAGCATATGAAGCTTTCAGGATCATGCACCCGTTTATGAGTTGCTAACTGACCTGTAGTTTTGTACTTGAAGTTGCAACCATCTGAAGGGCACTGGAGCGTTCGCTAAAAGCCAAAGAAAATAATTCAATAAATATTTTAAAAAAATTATTTAATTTATTCTTACCAGATCATGAAAAGTTTTGCAGTGTTCTTGCAATCCGGGGAGGCTTGAGAAAGTTTGCGAACACTTGGAGCAGCAAAATGCTAGTGGAGCTTCGTCCACCAGAAAAGTGTCGGTTAGAACACTAAGCTCCAATAACCTTTTTTCTGCGATCATAGTTCTTCCAATCTCTTTGTTTTCCTCAGACTGAAATTCCAAATTGTTAAACTCTGCGTAACTTCCTGTACGGAATGCTTCCATGTAAGTTGAATATTTGTGCCGATCCTGAAATTTAATAAAATTTAATAAACTGTAATTTAATCATATTTAGAAGCACGTACATTTTCAGTGATAACTCCCGGCGGCATTTCAAAGTCTCCCTTTTCGAACAGAATCTTACCATTATCCTTCATCCAATTGACTTTTCGATCCGAATTCAGCTGAAAAGATTAATGTTATGTTAATAATTGCAACTTAATTCCTTTAATTAACTTACATAACGTGGTTCCATTGTCTTCTCAAGTTTAGAATTGTATGAAATATAAGATATGTTCTTTCTTGCACCACGTTCAGATTCGAATGAATATTTTTTTAAGAACTACAAACAGCAAACAATTTTGAATTATAAAGTAGAAATAGATGAGCTTAAATTAAAAATTTTCCTACTTTAAGCTCAAAATTTTCTACTTTTCCTTCCAATTTTTTTTTCATAATAGTAGGAAAAGGTGTGCTTAAACTAGAAAAATTCCTACTGTAGACACAAAGATTTCTACTTTTCTTTCAATTTTTTCCATAATAGTAGAAAATTTTGAGCTTAAAATAGAAAAATTCCTTGTTTAGGCTCAAAATTCTCTACTATTTTCAAGGAAGATTAAATATAACCAGGGATTTGATACCGATGAAAATGAAAATTAATCATAATCATTTAAATTAATCCTCACAATCTCTACACGTAGAAGAAATAATAATTGCATTGAATGTCATTTGAATTTTAAGACCAATTAAAATCAAAAAACCTCAGGAAAAATTTCATGGTAAATAAGTGTGCTAATGTTTTCCAGTTTCTCTACATCTATTTTTCTTATTTTATTGACACTATTTCAAAAATTTCAGTCGATTTATAATTAAGAGCAACAAAAATAAAACAAGGATTTCAACAGGATGTACTATGATATAATTTTTATTTCATTTTTTGAATACTAAGAAAAATTAAGAACAATTAAGTGTTAAGTGTTTTATTACAGTTCAAAAATAATTGCACCGAAATGTTTCTGCTGGCCTGGTTTGGGTCCTCCATATGAAATATTAGGTACCTTAAACAATAACCCGTTAGAAAAAATAAATGTTATTTTGAAAAATAAATACCTGGTCCATGAGTTCCATCATCATTGTATATTTGTGATCAGAAAAATTTATGTAATTTGATGTCGAGGAGATTTGTAGACCTGAAACTGGTTTTACTCCGAATAAATCTGGAGTGAAACCGCTTGTCATGCTTCGGAAAGTATTCACTACCTCCATTCCAGCTTCTTTAAGTCCAATTAAGTTTCGATTTGCTTGAGTGGTCTTTTCTCGTTGACCTTTGGAATATCTTTTGTTGAAGACTGTGTCATCGTAAAAATTGCTAATAAAATAAAATATTATGTTACATATATCTCTCTAAAATTTAATGAACCTCACCTTGAGAAATTGGGATCTCCCATCAACACTCCGAGCTCGCCACATGGTAACTTGTTGACTCCATTAATCAAATAATTTGATCTCAACTCGTTACCTGCCTCCGGTAGGAGGTAAGTCACTAGTATATTTACCTTTTTGGCCATCTTTTTGTTATAGACCCTGAAAGAAACAAGATGTATCGTCAGAAACAAGCCGTATTATGTTCTTACTTGGCCAACATCAGATCAGTGGGGTGGGACGGTATGTTCCCAGCAACGGGTGCCCACTCTATCATTTCCGTGGTAGAATCTAGTAAATGGAGAGAGCTTGTAGTGCCGTTAAAACAAAGGTGTTGAAATTCCGTGTATCCTGCAATTAATAGTATGCATTGATAAGAATAATTGATGGTTCATTAGAAAATTATGTCTCATGTTTCAATTTATTTGGATAGATAGTAATTTAATGTAATTTAATGATATTAACTCATAAAGAAGTTGAAAAAACTAAATATCCATAAAAACAATATTATCTAAAATGTTAGCAACTTACCGGGGAATTTAGTGGAAACATTGCATTCCGAAAAGTACAAAACATCAGGCATCCCATAAGAATCAATATCAATTTCCTCTTGGATCTCAGCAAAGTTTTTACTAAATTTCAATTCCTTCACCGCTGCTTGTTTGACTTCTTTTTCAAGCCACTGCTGAATTTCTTGGAATTTATTTTTAACCCGCATCGAATTAACATTGATTGGAAGCAAAAACATGCTCCTGGTGGAATACAATCTCAAAGGACGATTTTCTGCATGATAATGCTTGATGATGTTATCTTGTATGGGACCATACAAATATTTAGAGTTTAAGAGGTCAAAAACTACAGGCATTGTCTTCTCAAGTTTAGAATTGTATGAAATATAAGATATGTTCTTTCTTGCACCACGTTCAGATTCGAATGAATATTTTTTCAAGAACTACAAACAGCAAACAATTTTGAATTATAAAGTAGAAATAGATGAGCTTAAATTGAAAATTTTCCTACTTTAAGCTCAAAATTTTCTACTTTTCCTTCCAATTTTTTTTTCATAATAGTAGGAAAAGGTGTGCTTAAACTAGAAAAATTTCTATTTTAAGCTCAAAATTCTCTACTTTATATTTCAAAATTGTTTGTTATTGTTTGTAGTTTCTGATAAAATTCATTTAAAGATCTAAAGAATGGAGCACAGTAACGTTGTAAGTTGTGGATGAAGATTGGGAAGCAGACTATAAGCAAATTCTTAAGATGTAGACTCCAACACTCATTCTCTTAACACATTCCCTTAATTTCCCGTTATTTCCTTTTTTTTACAAGAAACATTATTCCGCTGGTGAGACGATCTAACTCAAATAAGTGAAGCTTGTTGGAGCCTGATATTAAACACAATTAATCAAGAAACAGGCCAATAAAAGACAAAAGCTTACATTTTATTATTATTTATTGAAATATTATTGGCATGAACGAATTTATGTTGAAAACTTGTAGTCAATGTCTGCTAGCTTGTCAGAAAATTCCAAGAGCAACTGATCATACTCCTCATTAAAATACATGCTGTTGATTGTTATCTTCTTGAGATGCTTGCAGTTAGTGAGAATATTTCGAACAGTTTTGGTTTTAGGCAGCAATGAATCATCCTCATAGCATCTGATTTCTACCATCTCTAACTGCTTCCAATGATGAGTGAGCAACGGAACCAGATTATTGATATTTGGAGCTTCAATAAGAGTCAAGCTGCGAACATTTGGATTACTTTCTGCGAAATTGCACCAGTCTTCCAAAGATTTGTTGTAAGCAGTGTACGAAATTAATTCTGTGAGCTGATTGCACTTAATGGCAACCATACGTTTTGAATTACTGTAACTGCTTAAGTTAAATGTAAAGTTTTTCAATTTGTTCAGCTTCTTTAAAGTCAAACCGGAAGTCCCCATTACATGCTCATCAGCCATTGTAAGCTTGAGCGTTTCCAAGTTCAAGAAGATGCTCAAATAATCATCTATTTTTCTCAAACATAAAGTAACTCCTGGATGGGGAAAAAGGTTCAAATTTAAAACAATGTGTTGTATTACTGGTGGAGATCTAGTTGTCGTCGTGTTCATAACGGGTAGTTCCTAAAAAAAAGGAATATGAATTTTCGATCTCATATTTTACATTAGACCTTACATCTAAGTTGAGCTCGAGTCGAACCAAAAATTTCAATTGCAAAATTTGCTCCATTACTTCTTTGCTGATGGAATTTAATCCAATGCTCAAAATTTCCAAGTTTTTCTGGTTCTTCAGCAATGCAACAAGTTCACATTGTAATCTGCAATCATTGTTAGTGTAGAAGCGTATACGTAAGGTCTCGATTTTGTTGGCGCTGATAAAAAAGTCCAGATTTGCTTCAAATGTCTCCAGTTCTCGCAGGTGCTCAAATGGAGGTAATATCTCATTCTTTTTCGGCTTTCCGAGGGAGCTTTCATTAATCTCAATTTTGGTCAGATTCGGCAGCATCTTGAAAATTAATTTTAAACACTCTCTGTTTAATTTACACATATTGAACGAAATTTCCTCAATATTTAATGACATTTTTTTGATGAGTATTCCAAAGTGAGTCAACTCTTTCCAATCTTCGATACATCTAACATTAATGGCTCCAAAATTCCTGTCGCTGTTTAATATGGTCTGACACTTGTTAAATCCCTCGAACGGTTCTAAATTATTGAACTCACTATAGTCCATTCTGAATGTGAGTTTGCACCAGAGAGGTTTAAAGTTGTGGATGATCTGATTTGTGGCTTTGCAAGTCAACATAAGCTTCAGCAAAGAGGATTCTCTCAGATATCCAAAAATCAAGATCAAAACTTCTTTGGGTAGATTCATCAGCATGAAATCTAATTGAAGATCTTCTTCTTTACCTGCCATATCTTGCCGGAAACGCTTCTGGATCTGACTGGTATCAGTAGACATCTTAGCTTTGATTGCAGTTTGACTTTAAATTTAAACAAATAAAGTTATATTTACAAGTTTAATCTTTCAGCTATTTTTCACCTTATTCTTACTTGTTCAAATATTAAGTTAATCGCAATCAGGATAATAGTCCTCTGGTAACCGTAGAAGCAGTGTACTTTTTATTATTTAGATTATATTCTTTTAATAACTAAAGTTACTAAAATAAAAGTACAAGATCAACAAAAAAAATTGAGGTTAAACTAGCCAACATGATAGCCAACGATAATGATCAAACGAAACGGCTCCTAATTTTAGGTCAACTTTTAAGTCGTATGTTCTTTGAGTCATATTCATTTCCAGTTGCTTTGCTTTAATTGTCAGCATCTTTTTGCGGTTGTAAGTGCTTGGAACATCAAAAGCAACACTTTTGAATGATGGAGTGGGAAGATTTGTGTTGTAGAATTCTTCAGTGGGTGTTGCAAACTCTTCAGTTGAGCTTGATCCTGTGCTAGCCGACTTCAATATTGTTATAGATATCTCATTAAGCACAAAGTTTGCTTCCAAATCTATGAACTGAACTACATCATCTGTAACATCAATATTATCGCTAACACTTGGTTTCTTTTGGAGCAAGTGCTGTTTTTCATCCAAAAACTTTAGTAAGGAAAGACTAGACCCAAGAATATTGGTGTCTTTACTAATTGGCTTTGAAACAATAGCTTCTTCACTTTCGGGTAGTGGTAATGTTGTCAGTATAGAAAGAACGCTTAGAATTCTATCCTCAGTCACACTGATTTGAATCGAAGGCAATTCGCAAGCAATTTTTACTTTAGGTAGCCGTGGATCATCAGAAATAACTGACAGATGTGTGGAAAGACGCAAAAAAGTTGGTTCCAAAATATGCATTTCACTTCCTCGGCCTCCATTGATGGCTGTTTCCCAATCTTCATTTGCACTTGCTACCAATACTTGAATGTCTTGTATTTCGAAGAGAAATTTGTCGTAGCTCTGAGAAATTATTTCTGCTAGAATTTCATCTGCATTTGCTCCAGCGCCATGCATAGCTCGGACGTTTTTCTGTTCGATAGAGCGCGGCTCCGTTTGAATAAGAAGTTTTCCAAGAGAAACTACTAGCAATGCTTCATCCCTAAAATTATTATGATTTTATGTTTAGAATGTAATTACACTTTAATAAAATCAAATTACTTGTTATAAGTTCCACCACTAGGAATTAAAAAGTAGCTTGGCATGAAGACAATATCCAGTTCTAATCTTGGATGACTAGCTATGGCATACTGAAGACCTGTTGCTGATCTTTCCTTGATGTTGACCAATTTTTCAGCTGCCACGTCTTGCAATCTAAAAGAATACGTCAGTCTTGACAAATTAAACCATTAAATTAACAGCTTACTGTGACAAAGTAGCAGTTCTAGGTGTTTGAAACACTTTCATTAGCTGAATAATTGTTTCACCATCATAAACAATCTGAATAGGTTGTGACTGGATCTTTACTCGTTGATCGCAAGCTTTATCAATAGGATTATTCTCAAACATAACATCTAGCAAACTATCGCTAGTTGACTCGATTTGAGACTGCACAAGCACTGGTAAGAATTTTTGTTGTTTTAATCCATAAATAAGTAGTTCGCGCATTTTCAAGTTCAGTTTAATGGATGCTGCTGTTGGACGTTGACTTATTGCGCATTGAACATGATTTAGTTGCAATAGAATGACATTATCCATCGAAGAGCTATTTACATCAGATTTGATGGAAATTTCTAGTAAATTCAACTCGAATTGTAGTTTAGTTGCAACATATGTTTCTGGAAGTTGTGTTGTAGAAGCATTTTCTTGATAACCAATAGCTTTGAACAGCTTATCTTTTTCTGAAGTAGTCATGGCTGCCTCAAACTTCTTCTTGATATCATCTGATTCATTTGCGCTAGAGTCTTCTTTCTTGCCACCCCACCATGAACTTAACCAGCCTTTAGATTCTACTACAGGCTCCTCCTTTCCCATTTTTTCTACTTCCAACTCGATTTTTTGCCTGATAATGATCAAACTGCGAATATTGAGAATTTTTTCGCATTCTTCAACTTGATTCAGAAGGTCTTGTGATGGCTTTTTCGTTGTAAGCTTCAATTTGTAAGAAGTTTCATACATTTTGTACATTTTACGGTAGGCCAACATATTATCCCAAGACCAATGCTTTTTCCTTCTTCTAATGTCCGTTTCAAGGATGCAAGTGAAAGCAAAATGCCACCATTCTCGGTAGTTCCCACGATATCCGATGCCATAAGGTCTGAATTTACGGTACGGATACGCGCGAGCCATTCTTCCAAATTGCTCAATCACCTAAAACAAATAATATGATATAAACAACATTTTTGAAAAAACTAAGAATTTCATTTACCTGCATCACTTCTTGATACTGGATTTTGGTCAAACTAATTGCTAGTTTTTCCATAGTTAGATTCAAAATGATTTTGGGTATACTGAACGGAATTTCGTCTGATTCGGGGTTTTGATTAATTTCAAGCTGTGCCATTGAGGTAATCGGACCAAGTACAAAATCATAGTCACTAGGCCTGGCTGTTTTAGAGGCAATTGTTTCCTGGAACATAGTAAGGTAGTTATCCTGATTATACTCCTGAAACAACCGCGTATTGCAGTTCATATATATGGCTAAGCTCTCCAGTTGCGCCATCTAAAAAATAAAATTGTGGTTTAAATTTGTATAATTAACACTTCTATTTTAAATGTTATTAAATATAGTTATAGTATTCTATGTCCTGTGATAAAAGCCGCATCTTCCAAAACCCATAAACATTTTAAAACATACACACTATGTTTCCAATTTACCTCGAATATAACTTATGCATTTTATTTTTTATTTTCTTTCCCTCAAAAATAGAAGAAATTACCTTAAAGATTTTGCTCATTGACTCGGACACTAAACACTTGACCCAGTTTTCATTAGTGGTATGCACACTCAAGTTACTGAGAGTGACGCCAAAAGCAAACGGCGTTGAAGTTGATATGTTATCTTCATAGCGAATATGGATGTCTTTTATTTGAATTTGCACGTTGTTAATAATTTGTAACGTGAGTTTCTCGCTAAACGTCAAGTCAGCTTTCGGTTTATCTAAAATTGAGTCGAATTATTATTGAAAATGATATAGAAGAAAACAAAAACAAAATGTTCATCCTTGAGATTTGCGATTCTTGGAATTAAGAACAGCAATGGAAAAATTAAATTAAAATACAAGGAAATTACTTTTCTTCAGATGTTTATCTTACAATTTTAATGCGGTATGGAAAATTAAACAATCTTGTTCAGTATTGAAGCGTTGATTTATCTCATCAAAATTAGTTAAAATGACTCAACCATCCAAATTCTTTGTTAAAATAAACATACTTCTCTCAGCCTCCATTTTTTTAGCCAGCTGAACTCTTTCGAGCTCAGCCTGCTTGGCTTCTTGTACAGTTTTTTCTTCCTTGTCTTCATTGAACCGAACTGAATTATTTGGTACTGCTAAGATGTACAATCGATCGACATATGCTTCAACAGGAGCACTATACAAGTTTTTCCATGGTATTTTTAGCACTAAGCTTCCTAAGTGGCCATATGTAGTGGTAACAGGCAAATCCAAATCATTCAGTGCACTTTGCTTAAGTACCAAATTTTTAAGGACAACATCACCTAAAATAAATTAATATATGATTTTTAAGATTAATAATGCTGATTTTTTTTAAATAATTGGAATTATAATTATTAATTCTTGAATGGTTCAGACAATATACTAGCATACTAGGTTAAGTAGAGCATAGCAATAATGATTGAAATACTAAAAGAAACATTCCGACGTGTAATCAGAATGTCAAACATAAGTTCAAACACATCAATTCAACAAGTTGCAGAAGAAATTGAAATTGTAAATCTTTAGCCTGTATGGCAAAACACAAATGAAACCAAACTTTGCAAAAATTCAAAAGCGGTAAAAACGATAATTTTTTTTCAATATTTAAATTATTTCAAATTAACTCGTAAATTTGAAAAAAAAAATGATGACCTCATAGTCTATTTTAGGTTCTGACTGAAATTGAGGAACCATATTGAACTTGATCTGTTGAAAGTGATAAGCAGTTCAAGATGTGTGTAAAATAAATTTGCTTAAACAATGCGAAGTTGTTAATTGAGGTAATTAGTACATCAGTACTTGTTCAGCTTTCTATAGAAATGCTTAAAGCAGGTCATCCGTAAATAATTGTATTGTTTATTTTATTTTATAGATTTAAGAGACAGTTTATAAAAAATTAAAAGTCAAAAGTATCTAAATATTGTAAATGCTCAAAAACGTCATCAAAAGCGAATTGTTTTGCAATCAAATTAGATACAATAAACATAATATTTCTCAGCTGTCTAATTGATTAGGAAGGAAGTAAAACATTGTAGTTTTTCTTAGATTTACTTGAATAGTGAATATTCTCATTGATGACTTCATTGTGGTTGAGTAAGTGTACATGTGAAAAATAAAAACTAATGGTATCTACTAGAAACTATATCAAGTATATGGAAATAAAACCATATAAACCTCACCCAAATAATATAAATAGGGAATCTGTTAATGATGTCCCTCCTTAACAAAAAAAGGTTTTCCTAAGTAAGATAAGAAGTTTTCCAGATAGAACTTGAAATGCTATATAAGTAAAAATCTATTTCCAAAAAGTGAAAAAATGATCAGACATCCCTTATTTAATTTAAAGCGTGAAAGTAATATACATGCGATTATACCATATCAAATGACTCAATATAGACCAAAGAAGTGATAAGAAGCGTATAATTCTTTCTGTCAAGCCACAAAAGACAAAAGCTGACAATATTATTATTGAAGATAGATAAGTTCAAAATTACAACGAAAACAAACCGCGGAAAATGCGTTTTAAACCACAAAGTGTCGCTGAATCAAATTTTCAATCAAGTTTTTTGATTTAGGAACCTTGACCTGCCCAATAACACTCACCGCCCCAGATTCCAATTTTCAGCTGCTTTCTATCCAAATTCTCGACGTAATCCCCAATAAACCGATTCAAAATATCAGTCACGATGCTTTCGAAGACCATTTTCACAAATTTTTCGCCAGATTTTACACTTTATAATTTTTTGCAAACTTATTGTTCCAATTTGACATGATTGTGAAAGATTTCACTTCACTTCTAGTTTCTGGCTGTGTTTTAGTGGACCAGGATCCGCTTCAGCTGGTATTTATTATCTTTCACTTCGTAACAAGGCAAATAATCAACTTGAGAAAATTCACTTCTTTTTTACACGATTTTAATTTTGTGTTTTCGTGATTTCAAAACATCCCAGTGAGCCTAAAGCATATGTATTCAAAAGTATTGCCATATAATAAAATTCACTACTGACAATAAATTTGTTTATACCTTTTAAGAGGGGTGGACAATGAAGTCGATTCTTTGTTGCCGCCAAAGTTAGGAATGATACATAAAATATATGAAAAAAAATGTATATGTTACATTTTAAGTAGATAGTTTAGTTTTGAGAAATAAAAAAAAATTTACAGCATGCCACTTTTTCGAGTTATTCCTGATTACTCCGTATTCCTTGCATACTCCTTTTCTAATTTTACTCTTGTCGTTGATAAATCTTCATTGTCAACCCCTCGCCGGTTTAAAAAAATAAAATAAAAATAAATAGAATATGAATTGCTAAGATCATCAAGTAAGATCAAAATGCAGTTCATAAGTGACATTGATACAGAGGAAATACGTTCTACATCATATTATGATTCAACAGGCAATATAAAATTCGATCCAGCTGTTTTTGGTAATTTTCCATCGAGAAAAATTAAATTAAACAATTGATACAATTTTGTTTTTATTCTAGAGCAACGTTATATGACCGTTATAAGAATTCTAAATCATCCTATGCTTCGCAATCAAATTAAAAGTGTTGTAGAATTCGGAGGTTTGTTTTTCAAGCATAAAGAAGCCGAATCCAAAAAACTGGTGGAGCACACACTTGAAACTTTTCTCAGTTGATCTACTATATAAGACTAAACTTTTTGTAAATTTTTTTACTTCTAGTGCATACCGTTGGTCCACAGTTCATAATCATATTTTTATTGACTTCCACCAGTTTTTGGATTCGGCTTTTTTATTGATGTTTTTTTCTCTGAAGCTTAATTAAACCTGTCGTCCTTTTTTTAGCGAACGATATGAAATTCTTTATCCATATGAAATCTTTAAAGCACCTTGAAAAGATTTTGCAAGTTGATATTGATGAAGATTTACTGACAAAATCTATAATGAGAGTTGAGCCTTTGCTCTGTGACCATCTGAATAGACGGGAAAAGCCATTAAATGTGGAAGTGTATCGTGGAAGTATATCAATTCCAGATGAATGTTTGCTTGGATGTGATGCAGTCGTTGGAATTGAAGTGTTAGTATTTTATCAATCGTATTTATTTAGCTAACTCTTAATCAATATTTATTAAATTTTTAGTATCGAGCATGTGTTTGACAACGAGTTAAAAGACCTTCCTGCAAATATTTTCTCATTTATGAAGCCAAAAATTGTAATCTTTACAACACCCAACAGTGAGTTCAACGTCATGTTTCCGGGTTTGACAGGTTTTAGACACGATGACCATAAATTTGAGTGGACCAGAAAGGAGTTTGAAGATTGGAGTTACAAGATTTGCGAATCCTACCCAGATTATTGTGTTCAATTTCATGGAATTGGCAGGGGTCCTGAAGGATCTGAGCATTTAGGATGCGTTAGCCAGTTATGCATATTTATTCGAAAAGATTTTCTTACTTCAAAAACTGAACCAGCACAAATTTTAGAGTCAATGGATACTGACTTTTCTGAACTGACATTAAATGAGATCTCTCCTATCGGCAAATACAAATTAATTCACAAAGTGACTTTCCCATTTGAGATAGATCCTCGATCGAGGGAACAGAAAATTTTGGATGAAGCAAACTATCATCTCTCTCGATTCCGGAATTTTGAAAAATATCAAAACTCAGAGATGGATCAAGTACAGCGGATTCCTTTAGTAGAACTGTTAGAATTTACTCATAGAATCACTGACGATCTTCAAGAGCTTCGGTAAACTGAATAATAACTTTAATTTTACTGTGTATAGCAAATGAACAACGTTTATTTCAGATCTGTTCTTGAAAAGGAATACACTATAGTTGACGATTTCATTATTTTGGAACCAATAATCTCAGATGATGAAGGTGGCTCGGATGATGCTTGTTATGATTTTGACTGTAAAAGTTCTAATGTACCTGTATCTTGTCTTGATGATGACGAATGCTGGTAAAATTCGAGAAAGAACCAGTTCAAAAATTTTATTTTTAGAGAAAGCTCACACTAAAGCCATTTGAATTGATATTTCTTAATTATTTACAGTAAAAGAATTAAACAATTAATTAATTTTTTTGTTTTTTGATCACTCAGCGATGATTTTAGATGTACTATTCTATATAATTGGGAAACTGTCTATATTGAACTAATAAATAAATAAAAACAAAGCTTAAAATCAAAGTTTGGAGCAAAATTAAATCAACACTTACCTGAATTAACGTAATATACGCGTAAAGGTCTTGCAAGAACAGTTTTCTTTTGAAATGATGGAAGTATAAAATATATATTGATCGCACTATAAAGCTAAGAAATGAATCATGCTGAATAAATTTTTAAGTCAAGATTCATCAATGCGAAATCATCAATAAGTATTGTTCTTTTAAATCTAAAATCTGAAATGTTCTTAAATTTTAAGGTAAAATTAAAGAACCTAAAAGAAAAGTAGATGAAGCATGGATTGCATATTTGAATTGTTTTCTGACATAGACCTCCGCAAATTCCCGCCAAAATAAATTTTGTATGAAAACAGGGATTTTTATTTTAAAACAATATGGACAAACATCCGCAAACTGTTTTGGAGCTTTTGGTACAAGAATCTTGTTTCCCAATCTAAAAATTAAAAAAATGTGCAGATAATTTGTATTCTAAAACGTATCATCTAGATAACTTTATTTTCTTCGCTAATTTTTTAATAAAAATGGTTAAACTTTTCAAACTTGTCTTTTCACGAGTTTTTTGATTAAAATTATTGGTATTTAATTTAAATTAATTATAATAAATTTTGTTAAATCACTTATTATATCAGACATTTGTTTAAAAGTTACATCCGTGTCTTAAATACTACTATGGTTGAAGAGTTCGATGAAAAATATCAGAGAGTATAGAATATAGAGATGAGATTAGGTGTTATTTGCGGTATTGTCCTCGAAATATTAATAATTTTGTATATTATTTAAGTAAAGATTTGCGTCAGATCTTTGCTCTTAAAAACCTTCTCTGAGAAGAATTTTTTCTGGATTTAAACAATTTCTCCAGACGCCGAATAATTTGGGAAACCGCCATTTAAATTTCTTCTCTGCTGTTGATCAAAATGATGATCTTGTTCCATTTGTTCTTTCAAAATTTCCAATTCTCTAATACCAGATACAGAAACTTCATATTTATGAGTCATTAGAGAACGATAAAAGTGAATAGCGAAGGCAACAAATATCACAAGAACAGGCACTAGAACAATACACGCAGACCAGGCAGCTGCTTGACTAAGGTCGTAAAACTTGACCCAACAGAGGATTGCAATTTCTAGGAGAAATAGGACAAGTCCTATTAGCGTTGAGAATGCCCAAGCTATTTCTATATACCTAAAATTAAATAGATAAGTTTAGAATTTAGCGTTAATATAAAATAAGTTATTTTATTATCAATTATTCGGTACTTACCAATGGAGCCTTTCGTGAGGTGATTCGTGGACAAGTGAAATACTGTGCAAGTTACAGACGGTTTCAATGTTTGGCAAGATACACGTACTTATCATCAAAGCTAGCATATGTACAGCTACAAGTAATGTGGTACATACAGCAAAAGCTATCAGCATCCCAAGTGGAACTTGTGTGTCTTTATCTAATTGTACTTCTACCATGGCCACCTAAAAAAACAAAGAAAATTATGTTAAATGTTGGGCATTTGAAAAAAAATTATAACAATTATTCTCACAGTAATTAGACATTCTTTGAGAATATGCCAGCTTTTTTTAAGATCATTTTAATATGAAAAATTTGCTACATTTAACTCAATGCTAAATTTTTATGAACTCTATGTTAAAAATAGATTCTACTTCCGTTAAGCATTAAAATGAATATTGTTTAAAAAAAAGAATAACCTAACAATAATATTCCTTAAAACTCCAATTTTGAACTCACCATCGCAAATCCTGAAAGTAGCGCTGAAGTTTTACTGGAAGCTTTAAGTTTCGCCCTACTAAGTTGCAACTTCCGCCAGCTCAAATAGCTTGGCGAATGGAATTCATCAACACCTGATTGCGACATGGCAGCTCCTCCGTTTAGACCTCCTGACCTTCTCTGCGTTGTTGATTGTGGTTGAGGATTTTGCAAAAAGTTTGAATTATTATTTGTATTTGACCCGTACAAAATATTGTTAAAATGAAGAACACTGTCGTTCTCTAACTGATATTTGTACTTTCTGCTGGCGGCAGGAGCGATGAACGGTTTGTTCAGCAAACGAGTAGACGGTAGCAGATAGTTTTCACGACTATCTTCCAAATTATCGTCAATTTCAATGATCATACGGCCCGAAGCCGCACCAACATCTTTCTCTTGCTCAATCTCGTGCTTGAAAAACTCTTTTTTTGCCGCGCACAAGTTTGACTCGGAGCTACTCAAATGCATCTCATTTTTTTAGGGTACGGAGTCACCACTGAATGTTTCGACTTGTATTTAATATTTTGTGCAATTTGATTTTCAGTTCATTCTCTAAATTTTTTTCAAGTCGTTTTTAAAGCTTCTTTTTTTATATGCTATAAAATGGTGTGAAAATTCAATTTGTATGCAATATCAAATGATAAATAAAACATTTAAAAGATAAACACATACATTTTTAATTTAATAAAATAAAATTCTCCAATGTCAAGAATCAACATAATGATTATTCAGAATAGAAACACTGCACAGGGTTGCCATACTTTTCTATAAGTGAATATTCATCGATAAGACTTTAATAAAGCTTTTTAAAACCACTTTGAACAAAGTCAATGATCTTTTTTAAATTTCCGACAAAATCTCAAATGGCAACATAGCTATGCCTTTTTTAAACAACAATATACGCTATTTTGTATATTATGACTATTTTTTAGTGACTCAACACAGTACACCACGACACAATAAACAAAATTACACGCAAAACAATGAAAATCTGCTATTTTCAGTGTTTAAATCTTTTCACAAACTTTTCACATAACTGCTTGCACTAAAGAACCTTCACAAAATGTGAAATATTTCTAAAGAGCAGCACAAGTTCGAGGTCACCTCAAAATATTGTTACATATTTTCTTTACTGTCAGCTGTGTTTGATTTGCTTATGTGATATTGGCTGTTCGCGTAATGAATCAGTTCTGCAAGAAGCTCAAAAACTACTCTATTAAAATTTAATGCTTTCACCTTCAATAGTTGAGCGACTGCTTCTCGCAAAGACACTACGAGAAAACAAGCATCGAAACGAGGGCAATCGAATATATTGCACGTTTTTAATGTTCTTAATAATGTTTGTTCGTAGTTTCTTCCCGAGTAGATATTTTCTAAATTTTCACAGAATTCCACAATTTAAGTTGAGTTTGAATGAAAAATCAATTGTCAACTCTTACATGAATTAAATCTCGCACACAATACTAAAAATACACGTTGAACTGTTCGACAATTGGTGATAATAAAGGCAATTAATGTTCAAGAAAATATTGACTTGAGCTATCTACAAACACAAGCGTTGTTCGACTGAAGTAGGCACGAAAGTTTTGTAGATTTTCGAGATTTTTTTTTATTTTTTAGAAAATCAGATGAAAAATTCTTTAGATTCTTTCAAGAAAGTTTGTTCGCACTCAACTTTTTGGGATAATGCCAAATTCAAAGTGAAATGCTTAAATTTGTAAGTTGAACCTGTTCGATCATCTGTTCTTAACTTCTACTTAAAATAGAAAGGGCTATTTATTACATTTTACTTCAAAATTACAAAATTTACTTCGAATGTATAAATAGTGCTCTTTAATGAAAATTAAAAATCTTAGGGAGAAGTTACTATCTTAGGGAGCCGCCAAATGTTTCATGTTTTTGTAAAAAAAACAACAGGTCTGCGATCTCAAAATATTTCATATGCAGAAATAATTTGAATAAAAAATGTGTATGACTTAAAACTTAAATTTGTATTAAAAAGTTTGATCTTTTTGAATAATTTTAATGTTACATCGAATTTTTTTTTAATTACGTTTGCTTGAATAAACAAGCGTTGCAAATTTAGATTTATTCTACATGGAAACCAAAACTGGAACAGTATCCAATAAAACAGATTTAGTTAGTTTTATATTTTTCATCAGTTTTTTGGGAAGTTCACATGTTTTTATTGAAACTGGGAAATTAAGATATTATGTGTAAATCCTGTTGCTTTCACAAACATTAAATGTTGTTGAAATTTAAATATTCAGTCTTAATTGCTTATAGAAATTAATTAAATACCAATATTTGTAATAAAATATCTTTTTGCAATATTTGTTTGAAAATAAGTGACGTAAACGTAAAACTTAATTTTCATGCACGAATTTAGTTGAAGTGAGGATGACCAGTTGAAAACTACAAACATTCTTCAAGTTAAATTTGTGTTGTTTCTATAATTTAGATATTTGGCTAAATGAGATAATCTTCAATAATCGCTTTGATATACGCAGTGCTAAAAGAAACTGAACAAACCGTCCAAAGCCTGAAACCAAGATAACTGTGAGAGGGTTTAAAAGACTCACCTTATTGTTAATTGATGGACACACGCTACTTCGATTCCAATTCACAGAAGTTGCAATTTGTTGTTGGTAAAAATTGTGATGAGGAAAAGGGTTGGTGTTATTTTGATTATTATTGTTCTGGTTTGTTACAGTTAGACTGCTTGTGGAACTAGTAGAGCTGCTTTTACTATTTACGAGATTATTTGTGTAGCTTGTCTGTCTCTTGGGTTCTCTACAAAGCTTGTCTTTACTAAGCGTTGTACCTAAGCTTGTGGCCAGCACAGTGTCTAGAGTTGATGTTGATGTTGTTTTCCAAATTGAATTGTTGGACATTTTTGAGCTAGAATGGTAAAATAAGCAAATTGTTATTTGAACAATTTAACATTTCTAATTTTAATTTATTTACATTTCCACTCCTTGAAAGTCATTTTGATATTTCTTATTTTAGTTACTAGAGGAAAAGTTGTAAGGTTGGTGAAAAACCACCAAGTTAAATCAATTTTATGAGCTATCTCAGCAATTTAAATTGTATGATGTTGTTAACAAAGTCTCAAGATGCAACTATAATCCAAGATAAAACTGAAATTATTTTTGAATGTTTTTGTTTTGACTGATATACTGATGCTCACAAGCGGGGCTTTTGAAAATCATTTGATGTTTCAATGTTTACTCCGAATGTTTTCTGCGAATGTTTTTTACGTGAGGAGCTTTTCAAAAAGATTTCTACTTCTCCCTCTACAAGATTTGATTTTAAAAACTAAGTTACAAAAGAAAGTTTCGTCGCATAAATGTAATATTTATAACCATAAATGTAATTTAATTTAATTTTGTCAAATTGTATTCTAAACTTTATTTAAAATAAAATGATAATTAAATACTCAAAATCAAATGCTATCGTACATTTATTTTTTAATTAATGAACCCACTTTATATTTCAATTCATTCATTTTGCAGATACTTCACGTTCTTAAAGAATACTTAAAGTTAAGACTTTTAAATAAACAAAAATTAATACAACAAACCGTTTTGAGACACAAAAAAACATTGACGATGACGAATGTCTCATAAACAAAATATTGAAGAGAAATAAATAATTTTTATTGACGTTCAAAAGAGATTTCTCACAATTACACACAAATTCAAGTCTAATAGTTATAGCACCTCAACAGATTGCTTTTGCAGGGCTTGTAATAGCTTTTCATTTAATATTTCATCAAGTTAATATATAGCACTAACAATCTAAAGGTGTCCTCTGAAACCTGTTCACCTTAAAATTACCTTTTTCCTTAAATCATATTTTAATATTTTGTTTTCTATCAAAATATAGTTTGTATCAAAACCATAAATCACCTCTTTCAAATTTTAAATTCATGAAAATCAAAAAGTACTGAAATTCTATGAAAATGCAGACTTGAAATTTTGACATTTCTTCTCTGAATTACGAATTGGTATTTCTAATCTGTTCTTGTAAAATAAATTACACTACTGATTTCAAACTTTGATAATCGAAATCGAATAGGTTCTTAGACTGTCTTATTGCCTTTGAAAAATTTGACTTGAAATTTTAAAATATTCCATAAAATGAAAATGCAACTTTATTTAAAAAATTTGCAAACCCTGATATTTTGGATATTATTAGAATAGTTTTTGATTTATTACAAATTGAGTCTAATAAATAAGATACGTTTTGTATTTCATCAAGGAATCCGATATATGGCTTTAAGTATTAAGTATTAATGCATTATTAATTAATATTTTGTTGTGGACTGAAAACAATCGTCATAAAAACGCTAACACTGAAAGCACAATTTCATGTGTTAAATATAAATAATCAGAATGTCTAAAATGTAAATTATTTAATTTTCCACTATGAGTGTTGAGATCTTCACTACTGAATCGATTTACAATCTAAATTCAATTAATTTAAATAAATGTAGAAATATTATGAAAACGTGCACTCGAATTGATTATATTACGATCAATTTAACGGCGCGCATAATAAATTTTCAAGTTACAAATAAGAATGTGCTGATTTATTGGTTATTATTGTATATTATCGTGAAAAATATATGGATTTAAAAATTTGTGAGAACTGTTAGAATTTAATAGGAGAAAATTAATTCTATGGGCATCAGGGAATTCAATTATTATTAGTTATTATGTAGCATGATTTGCATAGAAACAGTTTTTTCAAACTGCGCTTCAAATTAAAAAATAAAGATCTTCATTCTTCAGTGTGCAAGTTCAAACTAATTTATTTTCTGTCACTTTGCGTTTTGCAACTCTCTCTACAATTTGTTCTATTAACAGAGACCAGGACGAATTGTATTTTATGAGAAATTCCACGAGGTAATTATGGTAAAATGACTGTACTATTTAATTTACAAATTACATTTACAAGCTCGTTATATTTGCATTGTAACAAAAAATTTTAAAACCATTTTTTTACAAAAAAAATCTTTCAAAAATTTACCAGAAAAAGCTTCATTCAACTTAACACAGAAAATCACCTGATATCACGTTTCCCACATAATTCAAGCCTTATGCAGCTTGTGCCTCACACAAATTACAGCATCAATTCAAATTGATGTCACCAATCTAATAAATGAGATTTTCTGATAAAATCTACGTATTGAAGAGATAAGTGAAACGACAAAAGCACAAGATAATTACACGATTAAATTGTTCTAATGAAGAAAATGTGCTTGGCAGGAAAATTAAACAATGGAAATAATGTCTGTAAAGCTGGCAATTACTTTAGTAGAATCAAGATTTACTTCATGAAAAGCGCAAGCTTTTAGTTATACATTAACCAACTAGTTGCATGATATTCATATCAGATTAATCACAGTCAATTAGATGGCATTTTTGTGAACTTGCGCTTGAAAATCTGGAAGTTTATCCGGTACATGTAATAAACCCACGTAGATACTGAAGTAATATTTCTATATGCATCATGAGTATATCTATAAGTAAAGTTTGAGTAAATTAATAGGTATTCAATATTCATTATTATTTCATTTATACAGAAAAGACTAAAAAAGCTCATGTATGTTATTAAAATATTTTAAAGGTCATTGCTGGTACTATTTGCAAAATTTTAATTTTTATCATATTTCAATTTATCATATATATTTCATTTATTTTTAAGATATATGATATATCTATACTATATGTTTTGGAAATTTTATGCAATACTATAGTATCGATAATTAAATTTATGAAACACATATGGTACATCAATCGAGGTTATATCTTGATTATATATCTTGCAAAATAGATTTAAATAAAACTGGTGATAAGAACAATATTGCTTTATAAAGCATATATGTTGAAATTCACATTCCCATTTGTAACTGTATACCTTAAAACATATCTAGAAACATTTATTTATTTGCTTTTTATTTGCCTTTTGAATTTCTATTTTTTAAATAATTTATTTAAGTACTCATTATTATAGGTATAAATTAAAAATATATGTAAATGTTTCCTATAACTGGAATGTTAAATTGCTATTTTCATGGTCATTTTATGTGTAATAACTGTTCTATTATCTATTTGAAAGTACATGAAAGTACATGCATTTAATGTTCTATGAAATTTGAAGTTTGATAAAAAAACTTATCTTTGATTAAAAAAACTTATCTTATAAAAAATATTATTATTTTAATAGTAGTTGTAGTACATAGTACTTTTCTTTCATAGTATTCATCTTATCAAAACACTTTGTCTCTAATTAAAAATTTAATTTAACTGAATGCAAATTTCTCAATCAGCACAAAACAAACAAATTAGTAATTAGTGAGGTAACCACAACAGCACTGCCTATGATTTAAAAAAAAAATCCACCTGCAATGCTCCAATGCAAAGCTAACCACTGAAACATGGAAATTACAACTGTTGGCAAATTTGAATTGAAATAAATGCCCTTGAAATTATGTTGTGGTTTCCTGGTGAAATTAATTTCACTAAATTTTCTTTTAATTCGACCAAACAACAAAAATGAAATATATTATGTATTGAAAAAATGTTCAATTTCAAGTTGACAGCTTAATGACGACAACTCTGCCTTTTTTTTAAATAAAAATTCAATTGAGCTTAACTTAAGTGTCTTTCTTGAAATTTCTGCTCTCTCAAATTTATTAAATGTAAATTCACGAATAAGATCTTTCTATCAATTATTTTTACATTAAAATTATTAATTTGAAAAAAGAGATTGAAAAATAGTCAGTATAATCATATACTCATATTAAACTGGTGATATACTGGTCATATACTCATATGATTGTATTTCCAAGAAATATTCTATAAATAAAAACAATAAGCTTTTTCAATTATATTCTAGAAGATGACCTAACAAGTTCATGTACGTGGTAAAGCTGTTATATATCAATCAAATTGTTGCAAAGCTCTAAAGTTTACAATTCAATTATATTTATATAATAATAATTATAATTGGTGTAAAAATAACGCCACATTATAGTTCAATAAAAATTTTATGATTAACTAAAATTATTTTATTTTCCATTTATCTTCACGAAAGCAATTCTGATGGTGAAGTGTTTCAATTTAATATTAATTTCATTAATTTTATCACCCAGTGTTGCCAAAATATTCATACTCAATACAAATGGCTAATTGACTTTTTTATAGTACTCGGCATTTGATTAAATCTGTATATACCAAAAGAAATATACAAAGTCATTGACGAAGAATATCTGTTTTCTGTGGGGTTCTGGCTGAAAGCTCATTAAATATCAATTTATCCAAGCAACGGAGGAACAACCAAACAGGTTTTTCATAAGTAAATGAATACACATATAGTTTGCGATTATTAATCATTTCATTCATTACATATAGATAAACATGATAAAAACTCTTCGATTACAATGAAAATATTTTGTGTAACTGCTTTCTAACACTTTTCAAATTTGTGCAAAAGTTTAAAAATAAACCGCGACTATGCGCGCACTTGACATTGATTCAAAAATATTACAACTAGTTTCATACAGAATTATTGTGTTTTCTTAATGTAAGAAGCAGGTATAATGTTTTTCGGTTTATTAACCCTTCTTTACATTTTAAATATAAGTACCGTTTTGGTGATTTTACTTTAGGTTTACAAAACAACATTGCAACAATATATGAACATGCTTTTTAGAGTTATCTGAAGAGAATTAAAGATAAACCAGGAAGTGTTTAGCAATTACAAAATTTTGAAATATTATTTAGGATATAATTTATTAATGTTATGTTTTTATGACTTCACATGGTTATATTTACAGACCTTGAATAGTCAACATTACTTTCTTCTTTTAAATATTTCCGCAAAATTATTGCAAAATCATTTGTATGGTTATAACTTTTGAAATATTTACCTAAATTTTATAGGTTTCTAGGTTAACAAGTGAGTTAAGAATCCGGCTCAAATAATTAATACAAATGATTACATACAATTGAAAACGTTTCGTAACTTTAATTTCTTTTAATGTGTTATATATTTTGAAAGTTACTGTTTCATTCTTAATTATTACATAAACTAGCTCACACCGCTTTAAATAAGTTTTGTTTTGATTTATTACAATGATCAATAAATTTTGTTCTTCCGTGCATTAAAAACGAATAAAATTCAATTAAATCAAATTGATATTTGCTTGTCAAATAAAAAGTTTTATAGAATATGCGTCCGAAAGCATATTTAAATATCTATAGATATTATTTAAAATTTAAAATTTAAAAATCAAAAGTTTAACAGTAAATTTTGCACACAACTTATTTGAAACATTCAAATATTCACTTATTCTCTCATCAAAAAAATTAAATGCTTGTCTATAGTCTTCTTTTGAGGTAAAAATCAGAATTGGCTTAACTTTGTTTCATATTTACAGTAACACATGCAGAAAAGTCCATAGAAGCAATATAAATTTTATCAGAAATATTTTCAGAGTACAGAGCTACACCACCTCGGATATTTTATGGCACAATTTAATTTTAATGTATATGATCATGAACAATTCTATAAATTTAGATGAAATATTGTACCTTTTTTTAAGCGGCTCACTCTGGTTTCTGGTTAATTTAAATGAGCTGTCGGGTATGAAAAGTTTTGCACGCTCTTTTATATTTTTTTTAAAGATCGTACTTATCACTCAAAACTTATCAGTAATATTTCAATTTTAACCTAATTGCACTTTTATTGCTTGTACGGCAAACTTTTATGACATGACGTCTACCTATTTTATTTATTCTGTCTCGTAATTTCTTAAAAATCTATTTTCGCGCTTTATAAATTCATCATTGCACAATTTTCCGAATATCCTCACAGAACATTTTTGTGTTTTTTGTATTTTTCACTATTTGCTGTTTAATTCCGTGTGTTTGGAATTCACATAGCAATTCATTGATTCACTTGCTTTAAAGACTTCAGCTTTATTAAAAAACTAATATTTTATTCACACTTGACTTTTAATAAATTGTTTGAATCTTTATTTATCGTTTTTATTGAAAAAATATGCGGCGAATCAATACAAATAACGCACAATCACACTGTCTTTAATTTATTTATTTGTTTAAGATATTGTGACGTTTCATAATTGATTGACCAGAACTAAAAGTTAAAGCACTCGCAGCCACAGCTAAAATGATTCAAGCGATTCAAACAAATAATCGAAAAATATTAATTTGCGAATATAAATTAGCAAATAAACAGACTCGTTACTCGAACGTGAATGAAATAGAAATGCAAATCACAACAGTAAAAATATAAAGTGTTGACTTTAGAGACGAGATTCACAGAGTGTCAAATCGGTTACATTTTTGAAAAATGATTTTGACTAAATCTTTTTGTTAGCATCAAAGTACTAAATATAACCATTAAAAAAAATTGAGATGAAACATATTTAAATTGAATATATAAGTATCATTTTTGACAAATAATTTTAATAAAATTTTCTACTGTAGAATATTTCTATGAGCTATCTTATGCTGTTTGATTGCAAGCAGTCACTTAGGTCGAACAACATTTTAGGCACAGATTCAAGAACAGTTTTTCTTTGTTTTATCGAAAAACGATAAAAAAATAATTATTTTATCAAATTTTTTAATGTAACAAATATTTGCTAGAGCTTTGAAACCTTATAATACTGCAATTCAATCTAAAAAAACCTTTAAAAATATTTTAAACGGCTTTTAAAAATTGATTCGACCCATGTAATCTATAAGTGTGTCATGTAACTGTTGCTTGCGGTCAACGTGTTGCTTCTTTATTATTATTGGAGCTTATTTCAAACTTTTACCAGGAACTTTAAATAAACTTTTGAAACTTGAATTTATAAAGTTGTCGATATAGTTTATTATGAAAGTTTAAGAGTATAATATATATAAGTTTTACTTTAGAAATTAAAACGTTCGTTATAATGGAAATACTGTTTTTTATAAATTTGAAGGAATCATAATATTAATATCAAGTAATAATATTATGTTTCTTCAAAGTTGTAAACAGCATGTAAGTCATGAAAATCAATTAAATGTTATTATTAAATGGCTACATACATTGACATCGTAGAGTTCATCAAATGAATTTGTATATTGACCGCAAAAAAATTCTCTTTAAGAAAATGAAACGATGCTTTGATGTTTCTCATGAAATTGGATGTAAAATCTTGATAACGAATAAAATTCAATTATTCAGATGAATGCTTCGAATTTCAGATTTTTTGAACTCTCCAAGTTATTTTTCTTTTCTATTATTTAAAAATATTCCAACAGGCAATAGAAAGTTAGCAGCAAGCAAACAAAAAAGGCTATAGTGAATAAAAATCTGAAGAATTTTAAAATACTTACAGTTCAGCATCATTTGAGGTATGGTAGTATTCAAGTCTTGAATAAACTTTAGTTTATGCTATTTACGAGAACTTTATATTGTTTAGCATTCTAAAAATAGAAATCTCTAATATAATATATAACGTTGTATAGTGTAGTGTTTTAGTTTTAAATAGTTTCCATTCAAGAACAAAATTAAAATAATTTTGATCAACATGTTCGCAACATTATACGTAATACTAGCTATTTCTTCCCCTCGACTGCAATCTTATCATTAATAATTCAACAGAAAATATCCAGTCATGTTTCGTTAATGGTTTTTAGAGTAAAGTATATTATTGCAAGTAGAAATTGAGACGATTTGTAAGAAATTAAATTAATGTTTTTAGTTTTTATAATAACTTTCTAAATGCTCTTATTTTTATTAATGGCTCAACAGATGGGATCTAGCAATAGGATCTGATTGAACTTTATTCTAAAGCTCTTTGAAGCATTTTCAGTAGATTAAAAATTTCATCTTATATGTTTGTTCTTAAAACGTAATTTAGATTGAAAAAAGTGTCAAAATATATGAACTAACTTAAGTTAAATATCATTGTAAGCTCTATGATGGTATTAATTCAAATATCAAACAGACTGATACAAAATATACAAAATATAATATTTTAAAGTTTATATTCATCTCGCTCCACCATTTCCACTGATTTACAAATAACATGTTTAATTGAATGTGTGAAAACAATTCACATCATGCAAACATGAATAACAAAAGTTTCATGAGCTTAAAAAAACAGACAATTGCCGGGAACTTTTCATAATTTATTACTCATGTTCTATGGAAAGCAATCAAAGTATTTGAAGATGCTTTCTATGCTTTAAGCTTTTTTAGACAAAGTCGGAGAGAGTTTCATTGGTACGAGCAAGCACAACATGAACATTTTGGAAAAATGAGGAAAAATGTTTCAGTTTAGCGAAAAATATCGAAGCGAGCACATGTATACTGCGCACAACGAAGGCAGCAGAGTTTTTTGTGATTCTGTGATTTTTTCACCTTAAGCAAATAAAAAATTCAAAAACATAAATTAAGATTTAAATTGTGACAGAGCTTTAAAGTGTTTAAAGAAAAAATGGTGCAAATTTATTTGTTTCAATTGATAACAAGTATAGAAATAAATAAAGAGGTTTTCATGTTCCAATCGAAAAAACTGAAGAATTAAAGGATTACTAGCGATACAAGGAATATAAGAAATACAACCAAGGATTAGATCGAGATATACATGCAAATTCATGGTAATGGTGGAATTTAAATTTTGTATAGCTAATAATTAGTGTAACACAGTTTTATTTCAAGAGCAAAAACCCAAAGTGAACTTAATTTGGTGGAAAATTGTTTAAATATTATGTCGCAATGCTTCAAGAGATCAAAAACTAAATTTGTCTCCCTAAGATTTAACCTGAAATGAACAATTATGTATTGGTCCAATAAAACACCCCTAATTATCTCTATTAAAGTATAAACAAGTGAGCATCTGAACAACTAAACAGCATTAAAGAACTGCACCACAGTAAGCAACAATTTTCACTCAACCTTCTTCTACCTTTGTATTTTCATGTTTTGTGTGTGAGGCGAAAGCTTCTCGCGCGTCTGAAAGCTCTTCTTGAGTCTTCTCCCCCACATCTCTGTATTTCTATGTAGAACAGCTACGTGTGTTTCACTTTATCGCACGAACGGCTACGGTGCGTTGTTGAAGAACAACCCCGCAGATGAGTATCATCTCATCATACTCTAAAAAGAATCGATTTTTGAACTTTTTTGTGGATGCTTTATACTCCTACAAACTCGGAAAGTTGGTTAAGCTTTCATTGTGGCCGCTTATTTACCTTCCAAAACTCTCAAATTCGAACCGCTGTGTGGCCCTGATGGCTGTGCGATGTTTTGTGGTGGTTTAATGTTATGGACCGTGCACTGCAAATGCTATCAATAATGCATGAGGCCAGTTTTAATGGAATTGGTGGAAAAATTGGGGAAAATCTGAATGGAAACTGCGAAATAAGTGGAAACGTGAAAATTTGCGGAAATTTGTTAGGCTTTAGGATATTGCAAAAAACAAAACCTCAAATCATTTGAAAGGAAATCTGTGTGCGAGAACTTCTGGACATAGGCAATAAATTTGTGGATTGATAAAGAAATGCTTGGATTTTGGCCAATAATAATATTTAATTGAAAATTTTTTTAATGATATCGGGGCTAAAAAGACCATGTTCAATCCAAAAAAATTTCAACGAAGTGAAATCTTGACATTATTACTTTTGTATAACTTTTGTATGATTTTTAATTAAATATCATTCGACCCCTGACTCAAGCAGAACACATTTTTCATTTCTGATTCTTGTTTTTATATGTGCTGGATGTTTACAATAAAAATCGACGATATTAACGCAGACACATTTTAATGAATCGTGATCGGTGTCATTGTTTAATGTGGTAGAATTCGTAAACACAAAACACATTTATTCCTGAAATTTTCCAATGAACTAGCAATAAATGTTCTATACTATCAATACAATTTTACAAGCAATCTATATGACTGATGTAATGCTTAAAACCACAAATGCTGAACAAAATCTTCAATCTCTTTTTTAAAAAAAACAGTAGAACAGGTGTGCTTTTGTAGTTTAATTTTACACGAAATTTTAAAGTATTTTATTATTCATAAAAAAGTTCTGATAGTTATGAATATCCACACATTGAGATGATACAATGACTTTCCAATCGATCATGACAACTTTAAAACAACTTTCAAACAAAAAAAGCTGTGATAAGCTTACAAGATTGAAATTATTTTTAAATTTCTCGATTGACGTACAAATAATAAATTCATAGTAAAAATGACTATAATATAGCAAGCACAACAAACTCATAAATTTTATAGTTTATTTTTAAATATTTAAAGTTAAAATTTTTGGAAAACGAGATAAAAGTCGGATAAAAGTTTGTACTCACACAATTCGTCTTCAAAAAAGTAAAATAAAATTTGAATTTACAATGGCAAACAATTTCTACAAGAAATAGAAAACTCGTTCAAATTACTATAGAAGCTGCCATCTGAGAAGCTAAAATGACTTAAGATATAATATAACCACTTATGTACAATGTTTTGATTTATATGCTCTATACAGAATTGATCTTGATTACATTCAAATTGTCTTGAATAATAGTTGACTGTGATCATCAAATGCTCGAAGTGCTTTTAGTTTGAAACAAATGAGGGGATCATGATTCTGAGTCTGATTTATTCAGTTTCAGTTCAAAAGTACACTGTTGAAAATACTAAATGTGAACATTATATTTTGTAAATGGCGTGCCATTGTCAAGTATATTTATTTTCCAAAGAAATTTTCCTGACTGCGTCTCCATTAAGTGTTTTTAAAACATTCTCCAAGGCCACTTTATTCATCTTCTGTTTTGCTTTAAACCCTCATCTCAAGTTTCATAAAAGTCTTCCACTATATGATATACTGCCTGATTTATCCATTCGAGAATATGATATTGAAATGAAATCAGCATAATCTGAGAATAATTTGCCAAACACATTTGTGTTTGGATTCATTGACAAGGACATGGAGAATATGTGGGATACATAGTAAAAATGAAACAAAAATTACCATTGCAAATGAAGGCAGTTCTTTTAGACTAACAGATCACAATAGAACTGTTTCAACGAATCAATTATGCAGACATTATGTTTGTCCTACAGAGAGAAGCTTCTGCACGTTATTTTTGATGATTCCTGTTGCAAAACTGCCAGCACAGAGATTCCCTCGAATTTGTCTGGAAAGTATTTAAATTAATTTGAATATGTAGGTCAAATAAAGCCTTCCACCATACTTTCACAATTGTACAAACTCGATGCAGATGTGTTAATGCAGATATATTCAAACCTACAACTATTGAGATTTTTTCAATAGTATCATTATAACCTAATTATAAATTTTAAAACGGACTACATTTGAAGGCCACGAGAATTTTGAAGAAAAATTAAATTATGGATTTTTAACTTTATTCTTCATTTACACTATCTGCATTATCTTTTTTCAACTGCAATTTCAAAGAACCTCATTTTGTAAAAAATATAGTGGAACATAGAAATACTTCTAAAACTTGAAAATTTACGACTTGGTGAATTTCTAAATGCAATTAGTGTCTTTTATTTAATTCTTTTTCTATTTTTTGTTGTTTTTGTGTATTTTAGTAGTGGGTGAATTGATTCAATCAATTGTTTGACTCAATGTTACTCAGATAATTCGCAGATAAAAGATTTTTAAATAACATGATGAATAACATGCAATTGAAACACAGAAAAGTCAGGCTGAAATTGTTTTATTGGATTAAGATTTGTAAAAATGTTTTCATGAGCAAAGTATGAACCGTAAATAATTAATTATAAAAATGATTTTATATGTATATTTATTATAAATTATTAATCTCTTCGCAGTTGCCACTGCGCTTTACGACCAAATTTTCGCACGGTTTTATTTATTTTCTCTCATATACTTCATAATAACATTTATATTTGGTTTACTCCCCTTTGAGAATTGCCTCGAACTGTTCGAACTGTCATCGAAATTCGGTAAACATTCGAACATTTCGAATTTAGTACGAATTTCGGTGTAGTTTCGTAAGGTTTTTTTTTTGCACTTTTCAGCGTGTTTATGGGTCAGAAAATTCTGAAATTTTGTATCCTAGCCTAAAAGTGGCCAAATGATATGGAAAAAATATGTTTGGAATTTTACTCCCACGCACTTTCAGTTTAGAAAGGGGTCTACAAAATCTACTGTCTAAAATCAACCCGTCGTCAGATCTTTTCAAAAATTCAGATTAATAATGTTTATTAGCTTGGCTTTTTATAAAAATTCAAAAAAATTCAAAAATTCAAGATGGCTGACAAAAAAACGGTCAAAATATTTTTTAACCTAAAATTTTTCAACTTTCGAATTTTTTTTCTAAAATTTTTAAATTTTTTTTGAAAAGCCTCAAGTGTCAGCTTTTCAGGAAAAAAAAGTTTTTTGAAAAATATCAAGGATTATGGGAGATATCAGCTGAGAAAGGAAGTAAGACCAATATTGACGCCAAAGATGAAAAAAATTTATTGACCAGATTTATTATATTTTTCTTGTTTATGAGTGTTACAGTAAGTAGTTTTTAAATTTTGAGGATAATCGATTGACTCCTTCATTATTAGCGTCAATTTTAGTCTTACTTGGTTTCACAGCTGATATCCCCCATAATCCTTAATATTTTTCAAAAAACTTTTTTTTCCTGAAAAGCTGACACTTGAGGCTTTTTGAAAAAAATTTTAAAATTTTAGAAAAAAAATTCGAAAGTTGAAAAATTTTAGGTTAAAAAATATTTTGACCGTTATTTTGTCGGCCATCTTGAATTTTTGAATTTTTTGAATTTTTATAAAAAGCCAAGCTAATAAACATTATTAATCTGAATTTTTGAAAAGATCTGACAACGGGTTGATTTTAGACAGTAGATTTTGTAGACCCCTTTCTAAACTGGAAGTGCGTGGGAGTAAAATTCCAAACATATTTTTTCCATATCATTTGGCCACTTTTAGGCAAGGATACAAAATTTCAGAATTTTCTGACACATAAACATGCTAAAAAGTGCCAAAAAAAAATCATTACGAAAATATACCGAAATTCGTACCAGATTCGAAATGTTCGAATGTTTACCGAATTTCGATAGGAATTTCGAGAGAAATTTCGCTGAGTTTGCATACGAAATTCGAACTTTTTTTCGCTTACTCTGCTCAAAGATCTTTGCTAATTCTAATCAATACGGAATCCATAATTTTTTTATTATGAAAACAAGAAAGTACAAAATTTTATACATAATTAAACTCCACTGATTAATTTATAATCTCAGGACAACAATTACGGCGTTTAATTTATTTGATAATTTTCGCTTTGTCTTCTTTCTGTTGAATATTATAATAATAAAATTTTTGCGCATAGTTAATAGCAACAATAAAACAATGCTTAGGAAGTCTATAATAATGGTGATAAGAACTTTTTGTGGCCCAAAGTGCCCAATGACAATGACAGCTGCGCTATCAAAGATGAACATTACAAGCAAGTGGCATTCAAAGCACATTCTTGAGATATAGATACTCCAAAGTGATAATTAGAAACAAGCTTTATTAGCTTGATTATCTTGAGTGGAAATTGTAGCATTAAATCTTCGTTATATTGTTCTCTTATTAGTGTTAGTATGTATCTGATGCTGAAACATGCAACCAAATGGTTGAAAAAATTTTTCTTTCATTTTACATTATTGCTTGTTAAAAGCCTATAAAGTTTTTTTTTTGATGTTTTGTTGCGATATCCTTTGACTTGGTTGGTTTATTATCAGATTTACCTTAGTTGTATGCTTAAAAAAGTAATGAGCTCTAAAATGAGCTCTCAAAATTGTACACTGCATTATAACAAATTCCATTGAGTTAATGAACATTCCAAATTTGAATTGTAAAGCCTTTTAGTTGAAATTCTTTGAAAGTGGGGGTCTTAGATTTTCCATAACAAAACAAAAATGTCTAAAATCTGAAAACACCTATGCATAAACCCAAACATATGAAACTTTTACATGACCATACAAGTTATAAAAAATCATTATATTAATAAGAAACATGAGCTTTTGAATGTATATATGTCATGCCAAAACTCAGAAAATGGTCAAAATTTTTGAATATATTTTACTTCCCACTTCATAATAATGGTACAATGGCTGGTTTAACAAAATATATGTGAATTAGGTTTTTTTTGAAAAAAAAATACGCTTATGTTCTCACTTTGTCTGTCCGTCCGTCCGTCTATTTACTAGATAACTCCCAAACCGATATAGTCATACTAAAACATCAAGTACCAAAATGATGGCTTCACCACTTAGTCATTAAAAAATCAAATTTTGACCGGATTGGGTTTCTTCTAGGGAATTTTTGGTGGGATAATCTAGCTCCAATAACTTGATTGAAAAATTTATTGAATCAAATAAATAAGGGGCTATTCATAAAAAACGTAACGCTGAAATCAAACCTATTGAACACCCCCATTTGGCAATTCCTTCTTCATTTGTTTCAGAGAATATTAAAACGTGTATGTCTTTAAAATATAATCCTGACTTTTTTTGTCTAGCCTGTGATTTCACTGTGATAGCTTCTTTTCAAATCAGCTGTCAAAAAAATTCATAAAAGCTTTTATTTTAAAGGCAAACTTGACATCAGATTTTCATAAAATGCTGGGAAGCCTCATGATCTAACTTTAATTTGTCACTTGAAATTTACGTCTTGGTAGAATTTTAGATAGTTCCATAAAGTTGTACACCATTATGAGATTTGGACATAAACTGTATAGTTAATTTTATAAACTATTTTACAGTTTCTAAAATTACAAAAAAAAAATTGTAACATAAGTTTCCAGACGAATTCAAATTTACCCAAAGTATTTGAGTTATCTTAAAGACTCTTAATTAGAAGTAAAACCAAGTCGCCCAATGTATTGAATTAAAAAACGTTTAATTACTACCGTACCCGTATACCTACATTATTTTAACTTAAATATTATTTTATGTGATTATTTATTTTCTGTTGAAAAAATTCGCCAAAAAAATGGCAAAATTAGTTGATTATACTACAACGAAATCTTCGAAATCTTATTGTTCGCTAAGATAACATTGTATCAATTTGGATTTCGGTTTTTGCTACGCTTTTGAGTAGGTCAGTATTTTGGGTACATTCCAGTATTTCAGCGTTTCGCTCTAAACGAGCATAATATTTGAACAATAAATAATTACATTTATCCTTCAATTGAAAAAAAACTTTACTGATTGACAAGGCACATTATCATTCATTTCAATTGTAAACAGTGAACTGATTGTGTGTAAACGTTTTTGAAATTTTTCAATTATACAGAACAATATTGACTCGAGAAAATCTAATTAAAATTCACGTTAATGCGAGATTTCGAGATGAAATTTTGAGGGGAAATTTAAAATAATCAATAACATTATTTTTTGCGTACATCTTAATTTAAATACGAGTTAAAAAGATGTGAATCACAATGAAAATAATATTGAGACGGAACTATATGTTTTATTGTTAAACACTAAAAGTTCCTCTACTGGTTAAAGTTTAGCACATATTAACTACGGTATTATGTAGATCCAAGTATTCATAATTTTATTTGTATTATTGATCTATGACTGAATGATAATTGAAATTCATATAAAGGTTTTTATTATATTATACAGTACCCTTAATAAAAAACTGAATTTTTTTGAGCATCATAACCCTATATAACATAAATTATTATCTTTTACTTGACCGCAAACCAAATATCTCACCTACATAAATACACATAAACCTGCTATAAATCAATGTTGCTTGAAAAACTAAAACAAACAAAGCTCGTTAAGTTTTGCTTCGAACGGTGAAGAATTATTATGTGAACGATGTGTACGTAAAAGAGCACATAAAGTTCAAGATTCACAGACGAGCAAGAAAAAAACATAAAAAGAAAATCTGATTTAAAAATAGTACTCATTACAGTTGCATTCGATCACTTATCAATCAATCGTGAATTAAAACTAACATCCCATTTTAGAGTTTACATAAGATCTATATAATAAATGTGGATATTTTATTCCATTGAACTATTTTCGAAGTATGATATTCTAAGACAAATAGAGGTGTTATTCTTGAGATTACCATAAAGTTTAATGTCTCGGAAAATACAATTACACAACTAAATATAATGAAGCATGTGAATGAAAATCCTAGCGGATTAAAGAAAAAATAATCACAGCATGGTACCTTCGTGATTTTTAGCATTAAATAAAAAGGAACATAAATAATTTTTGTAAGTTTGGTTTATCGTTTACCTGTTGAATTTTCGATTTCAAAAATCTTGTAAACTGTTCTTGAATATAATTTCTAGATTAGTGAAACAAAATGAACAAACCAAATTTAATATCATTTCTAGGTTCTCAAATTATTTAGAATTGATGTCATATAAAATAATGATATACATTTCCAAAAAATCGTGGAGCGTGTGGTCTTAAAAGCAAATTGAAATTTTGAAGCTCTTTCACAATTTATTTTAAGATTCCGTTCAATATAGTCTCAGCTGCTCCAAAACAGTCAAATTTCGTTTCAGAATGGCTTCTAAAGCTCCAACGAAAGCTTTCATCTCAGTGTACAGCTTTTCCATTGTTTGGTATTGTTTCAATACTAAATATCATTAAACCACATACAATTTTTCTAAAGACTTCACATAATGTTTATTTGGGTCAAATATATGCATATTATTGATTCAACGAAGGAATTTAATATCACATAATATCATATCTCTCAAGCTATTTTGTTGAACAAAAGACCATTTTTCATTGTTCTCTCTACAACTGAAAGCATGATATTAAAGCATCTTACCAGCTATAGATATATTCAACACACATGGTTGACTTGCATTCATAGTAAATACTTCAATCAATAATCGCGAAAATTGTTGCAAGCTCTAATGAAAAAACAGTTATATATCTCAAATTTGTATACTGTGTACAGATTGTTACTATTTGAGTATTTATTTGAGCAAATAGTAAAAATAACTAATAATCTCTGGCCGTCTATCGGCTCACAAAAAACAAGAGTTGGGTTGAGACTTTATTTAAAATTATTTACCATTAAATATGTTAATATCTATTAAATTAAAACAAATCAAATTTAATCTTCAAAAGTGTAAATTTTGAAATACATGGTTATCTTTTGTTAAAAAATTAATTTTTACTTTAAAATTTGTTTCCAAATAAATAATATTTTTGGTAAACATATGGTGGGTACTTGCATAAAATGAATCCACATTCCACATGAATCGATTTATCATACAAATTTTTAGTCAGAAGTGGAAGTAATTCTTTTTTATTGCGCCAAAATCAACGTTTCAAACAGGAACCACTGCAGCAAGTGCTACATAAAATAAAACACGATTAAAAAATCGAAAACTTATAAACTTAAATCAACTTGTGTAAAATATGCTTTAATTCAATAAAATTTTCTGATGTTCACATTTCATCAACGGTTAATTATATTGCGCCAAATATTTGAAAAAAATGTATTTTAATATTCGAGGGGTTAAAGTAAGCCCAGACTTCATAGCCCAGACAGCGACCAGACAGTCAAAAGTTATTCAAAAATATCATAAATATGTTATTGGAAAATATTTGAAAATTGTTGTTTATGTTGTGATTATTCCCGAGATTATGCTTTAATTAATAAGTTAGATATCACTGAGTGTTTTTTTCTGAATGACTGAATCAACTGTAATCGAGTGAATGTGCTTTATTTGCTAGAATAAGTTAATTTGGTGTAGTTTTCGTGATAATCCAGATATTTTTGCAATATAAAAGATAATTCGTGAGTTGGGATAGCGATGAATACAGCTTATGATCATTCTTCAGTATATTAGGTGTAGTGCAACCATCCTGTTATAATCCAGGAGCAAATTTATTAGTGGTTTCGATTTATGTGTAGGTTCTGATGCTAAAAATTTTGGTTTTTTTTAAGTTCGCCGACTTTTTGGGATTCATGTATGTTTGTGGACCAGCGGGTGGAGTAGTTCTGCGCTGGATCTTTATTAGTCTCTTCGTTAGTCATTGAAGATCATTATTAGGCAATGTTTTACGCATAGAAGTATTATGGTTTTCAAATGATAGGGCAAAAAGTAAAAATTTATTGGGTTTTTTAATGGAATTTTTGGGTTTTTAAATTAATATCGTTTTGTGGACCAGCGGGTGGAGCAACTCTCCACTGGATCTTTATTAATCTCTTCGCAAGTCATTGAAGATTATTATTAGGCAAAGTTTTACGCATAGAAGTATTAAGGTTCTCGAGATATTTTGGAGCAAAAAGAAAAAATGTCAAAATCCCCTGTTTTTTGGGACTCTTGGTACTTTGTGGATCAGCGGGATAAGAAACTTGAAAATTTTATATTTTATCGACAATTCCAGATAAATTTCAGATTTAATTAGTTTAAGTTGCTCACATAAAAGTATTCAAGTTTTTTTGTTCTCATCATAAAACGATTTGTTACGGAATCGCCATTTGAAATGCCAGTCCTAATATAAGTTTATAAAAATAAAATTTATTACCACTTTGTCTGCTGAATACATATTAAGTGGATACATGGATAAATTCTCATCATTACAAAAGCATAGCCGCAAAAGATAAATGAGCTGGAAATGTGAGCACCACATGATCTCGCAGTCAAATTGAGTTTATTTAGTTTTGATCCATTTACCGTTTAAAGATTAGATGTTTGAAATATCAAATAAGAATAGATATTTTTTTACAGACTTTGGAGGCATTTCTGCTAACAAAATTCTTCTGTTGTTCACATCCCCTGCATTTTTAAATCTTCAAAACTCTATTATTTAAAGATCTCTAGCAATTAAAATTGATATAGTCACAATTCTGTATATTCCAATGTTATATAAGTGTTAATGGGAGTTCAATTAAAAAGAACACATTAAGTCATAAAGAAATGTTTTAATGACACTCAAATGATTTTATCAAATTAAAACATTAAAAACACTTTTACGACATAAAAAGCTCTTGCAAATGTTGTTCTCAAAGAAATCAAATTATGCCAAGATTCTCAAGCATTTAATTGAGAGTATGACAAAATTATATTTCTGAAGAGCTTTATGTATGTTGTATGAAATAAACAGAATGTATACGTGTAGATTGAAATATTGACATGAACATATTTTTTTTTTACAGAGTAACAGACAAATTAACTTGAAAAGGCACCACAAGCACAACAAAAGCTTCCGCTATTTTATTGTCATGGAGCTATAGAAGCGGCAGAGAGGATAATTTAATTTGTTTGTCACCATAAAATGATGCATAAAAGTGCCATAAACTAAGACAATAAAAATATTTATGAAGTGTTGAAAGAAATCTATGCATAGTGGCCTGAAGAATGGAACGGCATTAAATAAGATTTATGAAGTTGTGTGTTGTAAAATTTTCAGGCCAAAGTTCTGAACTATTTGGACCATTGAATTGAAGAGGATCAAACTGAATTCTGATTGTTGTTTTGCAGAGAACGCAGCGCAAATATAAAATATGGATTAAAAGTACAAATTAAATTTTTCTCCGGCAATTTTAGAAACATCATCATCCAGCCAACAAATATTTGTGCAAACAATTACGCGGAAAATAATTAAATGCTGTATGCACTCGATAAACTATGAAGGTTGACAAAGCTGTATGCACAACCAATGACGGGTATTTCAGCAGCTTGCAAAATGGCAACAACAACAATGATTTGTCCAGCATCATAAAATTTGAAACTGTGTTCACAACCCTGGTGGAAAATAAGATTCTAGCTATCAAACGGGAGTGTGAGCAACATGAAAGCCGTAAACGAACACGTACTATTAAAAATTTGTTGTTTGGCAAATCGGCATCACCAGTGGCCATAGAAGAAAATGGTTTCAAGAAACTTGGAAAGAGTCCGCTGTTTGGAAAAAACAAGATTTCAAGGGAAGTGGACGTTGAAAAAGGCGATCAGATAGCACAGGTGGAAATATTAGACGAACCAAGCGATGCTCAGCCTTCCAACGATGAAGTTCTCACGTTAGATAGCCACATAATAAATAAGCTAAGCGACAAATGTGATATCACTCAAAATAATTTAAGTGACAAGGCTCAGATACAAATTAGTAGTAATACAATAAACAATAATCCATCACCAGTTAAGTCAGAAACAGATGAAAGTTTAGCTACAACTATTGACATCACACTGCAACAATCCTCTCATCTGAATTGGTGAGTGTTTTCTGTTCTGAGTTCTTTTTAATTATTTACCAATGTTGCGAAACTGTATCACATGTATCAGAAATAATTTTTAAATTTATATTTTTCAAAAACTATTAGATTCATTGTTGAAGAGTAGAATTTTACGCCAGAATTCAAAATTTATCTAGTTTCATTGTTATATGTTCAATTTTGTTAAAAAACAATATTCTATTTCTACAAATGTTTTCTATAGTGTCATTGATCAACTAAACAACAACTATCGTAGTACTTCACGTGAAGTAGCCATTCATGATGATGGCGCCTCTAGTCAAAACACTAGCGATATCGAATTTTCTCTGGTTAGTGAAACTTCCATAACAGATTTACATGTAAGCAATCGAAAGACTATTGCATCCGATCCAATCGTCAAACTATCAAGTAAGTCTAGTGTGAAGGCTGGTACATCGGCTGGTAAATACCAGCAAAACGAAAATTATATTAATTGCCATGGCAGCCGAAAGTCAATTAGCGCTCAGAATACGCCCATATTTGCTCGTCACTCTGTTAAAGAGGGTGAACACAAAAAAGTTATCACGTTTGTGACTGATAAACCAATATCCAGAAAGATAACAGATGAAAAGAAGACAGAGTCCAAGAATACTATTGCTAGCTTATCTGGCAACTCAAAAACGATAACTACAACGAGTACGGTGGTCAACCATCCTGCGGAGCAGCATCATTCAATCAAAAAAAAGCACAAATTACGAGACATTTCAATCGAATATGAGATCGAGTATGAAGATGCTGCGCAATCATCTCGTGGCTTCATATCCAGCTTCAACCAATTAACGTCTAATATGCCACCAGCAGTAATAACTAAAACAAAAAGTAAAGCCCATCATGACTCGATAAAACTTAAACAGCTGCCAGAACGAACTAATTCAAAGAAAGATAAGAAAACTACGGATAGGGACTTGGAAAAAGCTTCTTTGGAAGCAGATGAAGTCATAGATGACGTAAGAATAAAGAAAAAAAAGCGAAAAAGTAAGTTTCAATTACAATATAAATAAATACATTCATCAAAAATATTTTATTACATTAAAGAGCCCAGCAGTCGCTATTCGGATCCAATACTTGTGTATCCATCTTCAAGTGGCCTAAAGCACTGTATTTTGAGCCAACCTCCCAACCAGCCAATGTAAGTTTATTACCTTATTTTTATTTCTTACGGCTTCTTCTCAAAAAAGCTATGTTATATTCAACGGAATATAACATTTTTCAACATCAAGATAATTTATCTGGGGGACAAAATCCATTACAAATTGAGAACAACACAAACAACCGCAGAAATAAAAAAAATTTATTTGGAAAACAAATTTAACGGAACATTTTATTAGAGCCAAAACAAGTTAGATCCAGGTCATAAAACAGTAAATAAGTTCTCGCAATTACATTTCAGAATGTATGGAACTTTAACTTTTGTTATGATATTTTGTGATGTTGCCTGCCTATATACAGACAAAAATAGTCAAGCATAGATAGTTCAAACTTTCACTAATATAGTGCGATTCACCAAAAATTTTTAAGTCTATCCGAACTCCATGAATCAATAAATTAAATATATTGAAAAAGTGCTGATTATTACTTTGACGTTGAATCTCGTTGTAAACATTAGGTTAAAAAAAATTATAATCATGATTTAGTAACTAAACTATCTCTCTAATTTATAATACAATAACCACACATAAAAACCATTAAAACAATTCTTTTTTTTCCTCACATTTCACATCATCAAAAAGCTTCGTTTTTTTTTCAAAGGCACCTTTATATACACTTGACGTCACACAAAATCTGCCGTTATAGCAAAAATTCTCTTTAAAGCTCGGATAATTCTACCAATGATACCCCAAATTTGATTAATCATTGCTTGTATTATACGATTATAAATATGTACGTGTTTCATTGAAACTCTGCAATACCTACCAAAAATGTGAAAAGCTTGAAAACACCAATATTTTCTCATAACACTCTCGAGCATATATTTAGACTTATCCACAATTATATCACATTTTTATCATACATTGGACTAGATTTATACATAGCTAGATTAAAGATATATTTTTTGATAGTAAAATTCACGATTTCCATGTGTTGCAAAATAAGGCACAAAGCAAGGATTTCCGTCGAGATGAAAATAAATCATTCCTTTCTTTGTAGTCGTGCTGTAAAACAGAACTGGGTTACCATTTCCAGTATCTTCATAGCTGTAAATCTCACAACAAACTGTCTATGGGGCAAACTACTGCTATAAAAGCTGTTAAAGCAACAGTAGAAATAGCTTTACCATACATTTAACAGGATACATAACGCAAATTTTCTCCTTTTTCCTTCCCACAGTCAAATTGAATACGATACAGATTTTATGTACGATACATTACAAATTGAATCAGAATTTAATGGTGAATCAATAGTGCCTCCAGAACATAAAAAACACAAGTATGTTGTATTAAATGATTTATTGCGTGCTTTTGATAATTTCTTTCTAATTCTACACTTTACTTGCCCTTGATAAAATTTTATTGCGCTGGAAAATGAAGACATCACCATCACGATCATTCAAACTGCAAGAAAAAAAGACACAAAAAAAGAAAGATTTTAGTGCATAATCTGGACGATCAAAGTGTTAAGGTACATTTTCCTTAACTTTTAAATTGAATCTGACAAGATTTTTTTAAGACTATAACGATATTATAACGATAATTCACATTTTTATAGGTCATCGACCCAGACGACCTCCCCGAGCGAGCCCGTTGGACTATTATTGCCACTGCCTGTCTTTTGTTGATCATGTGTTTACTGCTTGTGGGCATTACTTTGCGTATGGCACCACTAATCGATGATATGGGTGAGTAATTATATAAAAATTTACACATTTCCAAAAAAATGTGAAATCATTTGAATATATGCAAATGCTAAAATTGATTGAATTATATTGTAATTTTAAATAATAGCTATAACCTAAGGAAAAAGAAAATTGCGATAAAATACTGATTGAAATTCGAATACAATTTATAAAATTTCGGCACGTTTTTTCAATCGACATTATGTTAAAAACATGAAAGTATTTTGTATTGATTCTTTTGGCGACCAAAAAATGTAAAATTTGTTTATTCGCAATATAAATCCCACACATTTCCAGTTCTTCAATTTAATTTTTTATGTTTAATCCAAAATCTTTTTATTGACGCGCAAGCCACAAAAAAAAACAATCAGTCAAAGTTTGAATCTAATGAAAAGAAATTGCTAACAGTAGATAATTCTTTAAACGATGCAAAAATCTGAAAACATTTCGCATAAAAATAGAAAAAAATAGTACTACAGAATTCAAAGTTTGGAAACAAAAAATGCCTCAGAACACAAACTGTACATTAAAGTTTTTCAAAACAATATAAATATTCTTTATCAGTTAGTATAATCTTCTTTTATTGAAGTTCTACAATAAAAAATTATTTTATATATTAATGAATTTTATTGCTCAAAAATAAATATATTTAATTAAATATATTATTAAAAGCTACAAGGAATCGTAAATGATAATTATCATTGAAATCAAAAAATATCTTGCAGTTGAAAAAACTGCTTCAAAAAATCTCTCAAAGATGATGATCAACAAAACATTTCTAAAAACCATGCAAACAATTTAAATTGGTGGAAACAGTTTTTTTAATCTCTCATCCTTCAACTCAAGTTCCATAGACATTTTTATATAAAGGATTTATTCTCTTCAGTTAAATAAAACAAAGCTTTGAAGATACTTTTTTCGGAAACAAAACATTAAATGAAACATGAGGTTTGATGTTTCTTATGAGGATTCTGCGCAGAAATAGTAATTGGAAAGCTTCCAATGAATTTCTGCGCGTGTCCAGTGAGAAAACTTCGTCGATGTTCGGGTGATCTATTGGAACGCTTGAGAAAAAAAAATCTCTGACATCTGAACGATGAGTTTACTAGTTTTGTTTAAAAATTCATCAGCAACGGATGCAGAACTGCTTCAGTCACCCACATCGATGTTTTCTGCTATTTTATTCGTTAATTTTGGGCAAGCATCAAAGTGCTAAACTAGGATTTTATTCATTCCAAAAAGGTTTTCGGTCTGACACGTTTACCTCCTTACATTTATCTTGCTTAAACTTTTCATCAAATTGACAGTTTTAATTTATTTCAGGTGGAATTTGGCACATTCTCATTATTTTACTTGGACATATTTTTAGATGGCGTCATGAGTTTTCTTGTTCTATGTCCTGAAAAAGAATTACTGAATATTTAAATTCTTAAAATTGTGTATGGTATTCAAATCGAAATAGAAAATCACCCAGATTTAAAAGAAAAGAGAACATTTATTTTTACTTTATAACCTATATAGCTATACATCATTTTAAATCATTGACATGTTGTCTTTATTTAAAGAAAAATCAAAAAGAGAATCTTTTTATAAACCTCGTGTAATTTAATTTGAGCAACAGCTTCAAGCGCAAAAATATAAAGGGGCTATGCATAAAATACGTAACGCTCTAGCAGGGGGGGGGGGGTCTAGAATTTGTTACGAAGTAATAATCTTCATATTAAAATGTGTGAAAAAGGGTTACGAGGGGGGATGGGGGGGGGGGTCCAAAAGGTCCGATTTCAGCGTTACGTATTTTATGCATAGCCCCAAATATGATTTTCAGGAAAATTTACTTTTTCCTTTTCAGATTTATTCAAAATACCTTTAAAGAAATCTTACTTCTCTAACCAATAAATCAAACTCATATTTCACTACAAAAACTAATTTTTGCTATCTAGCACATTTATATTTATGGAAAATGTATGAATAAGTACACTTCTGTTTAATATCATGAATATGTAGTCAGTGAAGAAGCAAACATGTTTACAACTTTAATGGCAAAACATTTTTAACTCTCGTGGTAAATTCGATAGCATAACAAATAAATACTTTTAAAAAAAAATCTTTGAGATGTTGCAAAACCGTGCTATCTTTAAATCAATTTTCCAATAATAATATGTAAATAGAATAGGTACAATGTTTCTGTTGATTGAACCACCTGTATAAGGAATATCAAAGATACATTCAATAAAAGTACGGAAACCTAAAATTATTATTCCATAGTACCGTACGGTGAATAAACAGTTTTTTTGCACAAATCAATCTATTCTCATGATCGATTGCATCAATTGTATTTCTCATTCATATCCCTAGTCAAGCAATATATTTGTCAAATTTTACTCTGCATTTTAACTTATGCAAGACTCAACTCAGTGCTCGATGATAAATGGGTAAATACCTAAAATGGGAGACGTTATGCTGAAGTAGTAAATGTAAATATATACAGCTTCAACAAATGTGTCGTTTATGGGTACAAATTGATAAGATTATGTGTTGATGCTGCAAATTGGCTGTAAATCGAATTATGCATAAGATTTATGCAAAGCAAGCAATTTTTGCTAAAGGATGTTATCATTTTGAATTTGAATTTTACACGTTGTACATGATTCCCAACAGGTTCATATGAAACATATATTGCTACAATGCTACATAAATTTGATTTGCGGTCTTTTAAAAATACGTTCTTGTATTTTTGGTAATTTAGACTATTAGCTATGCTATTAGAGTGTTATCATATTCATATCTTGAACATAATTTTCAACACAATTTTGAAGACATAAACGCTAATTTTTGCTTTTAATTTTGCTTTCTATTGTTTTAAATGCTTGTTTAGGAAACTCGGTGGTTAGTGGTTACATAATTTTCGTGATTATTGTTATTTTACCTGACATAGCAGGAGTGTACATATGAAAATATATAGTATAATTGTTATTCTGAAGAGATGTTTCGTAGCCTGGTTAAGTGAAATTGCATGAATTGGCAAAATTCTGGTTCGGCAGGTATTAAACGGTTTGCGTGAAAAACATTTAGGGAATCGTAACATATGAAGCTATTAATAGTTAATGACGTATGTTACTAACATAACTCGCTATTTAGAATCAAACTGGGCACAGTAGATAGTTTTCTTAAATCCGATATGTAATTATTTATCCATATGTTTGGATTTAAATTTTGATTAATTTATTGTTTAAAATACATAAAAATTGTATGCAAAAATCGTTCCAGTACTACATTAAATCAAACCATAACATGCAAAAGTACCTGTATAATATTCAACATCAAAGATCTCAAATATTAATTACAATAATATTTCAATTTTAATTGTTTCAATTATTTTTGTTTCATAAATTGTTTTTGTCATTATGCAAGTTTTAATAGTCTAGTTGCTGAAAAACTTAATAAAATTCAATAAATTTATTTAAATCAAAGATTCTTTAAAGGTGTTCAATATATGTAAGACATGTTAGGCCAAATATAATGTTTAACTTTTTAAAACTATGTATTTAATTGCTTGAGATTGCTTACAACTGAAATTATACCGTAAAATTTTAATATACTACTTAATTTCGAGAAACAAGTAATTACATCCCACAAAAAATAAATGGTTTTCAATTTTTGGTTCATGAGTTTTTGCGATCATTTTCACGAAGTACCCAAACTCCTAAACTCTATGGCATATTGTCTTTTGGTTGCTTCTAAGTAACAAAGGTCATCTGATTTTCTCATTCACCCTTGATGGCGATTGTAGTCTAGCAATGTAGTGGTGAGTACTGTGAAATGATCAAAAGAAGATGAAAAAGGAAGAGATTTTTTTTTGTAATGAGAAGCCTTAGCAAAAGATATAAAAGGTATAAACAGACAACGCAAGATGACCGTCTTTTACCACATAATTTTACATTTTTGTGAATACTTCTATAGAATGTGAGATAAAATCATGAAATCAGGACCTGATTCTGCACCGAAAATTCCAATGAATTATAATTTAATTTTTTGCCAATTAACTTTTACTTGAAGATAAGGCTTTTATGAACGTTGAATAAAAGAGCTTTATCTTCTTCTAACAAAAATTTTAGGTTTTGTCTCAGTTTCCCAGAATGCTCGAAAATTTGAAGATTTGAATAAAAATGTAGAGCTTATGTTGCTCAGAAACTCTGTATATATACAATACTCGGTTTAAAGATTATATTTAAGATGAATCTTGATTGTAAAATCAGCTTTTCTTGTCAATGGAATAATTCCGGTTTCTTGTGAACTTGATTTATTTATTCAGAATTTCTGAGAAATTTGAGTTTATAGTCTAACTTAAAATAATATCAAATATTTTTTAGGTAGCCATATATAACCAACGCAAATATTCTATTTTATGCAAATATACAACCTAACCTGAACATGTTCCCTTGTTCTTCTCTTAAATCTGTACGTAACTTGTAGGCTTTTTGTAACAATTTTAAAATGTGCTCTAAAACCGAAGATAGTAGAAAACAGATGAAGTTAAAATTAAAATCATGCAATCAAAAGCGTTCAAACAAAAATATAGTCAAACGTTTTTAGTACAAGAGGCAAAGATAAATAAATTTACCAGTGCATTCAACCATTCCGTACAACCATTCAGTCCGTCAGTTTTCTCAACGGTAATCTGAACTAGTCATCAATAGATCAATCCCTAGTCATGTTCTCTCAATCTACTCCTAATTGCCTTAACTCAATTTTTCAATCAATATTAAATGGCTTGTTTCTGATAAAAGCTACTCGAGTGGTACGGGATTACAGAAAACAATCAATGTGCTTCTGGGCAGATACACAATACACATGTCAATATATATACTTAAAGACAAATTGTTGTATCTATGGACTATAATGTTCACCATTCCGTAGGGTGTTCCGAAGGGGAATTGAATAATTATATTCTTGCACTGCTTATTTCATTAGATGAGTCTATTTTTATTAATTGTATAAGTGGAAACAATATCCACGTGGCACTTTTCAATTAAAACATATACATTCAAGCAGTTAAATATTGTGTATGTTTGTTTTTATTCAATGCTATGTTCGTTATATCCTACAAGGTAGAATAGCGATATATTGAAACATAAAACAGGAAGCTTCCCGGATGTGTTATTCAGTAGATTTTCCTGTTTTGTAAATGGTTGATTGATTGAATTTGTGTCTTTTTCGGAAATTGAAAAGGATTTGCTTAACGAGATAAAGCTTCATCCAATTATTAGATTACTTGAAATGTTTGCTGTCCATTAAACTGCTAAAGTAGGGTTCTGTTTTAAATTTTATCATCTTAATGATATACTCATTGAATTTAAAAGCTAGTTTCAGCTCCAATTTGATTTTAAAAAAAAGGTTAAACACGTAAGCATAACGTAAGCTCCAAGTTTGTGCCAGAAACTTAAAAAAAATCTCTAAATAATATTAAGTCATGATGATAGATGAAAGTATTGAAGCAGGTTTTATGAAGTCAGTTTATGGCATGTACTGAACAACATGTTTGCATCATTAACAAGAACATTAGAACCACTAAAGTTTCACTTTTCAGGCAAGAGATCAAAAGACTTCGAGTTTCTGACTTTCTCTTTTCTTTGAAAATATTTCATCCCTTTAGTTATTAAAGACTTTCATGGAAAAGTAATAAAACTTGTTGTAAATGTTGTATGTTTAAATGCAAAAGAAAAATGTGCTGTCATCTTAGGACTTTAAGCTCATAAGTTGAATAATATTGCTGGCCATCAAACTCACATTAATCCATATCAAAAGACACTTTCCCATATCTGACATCCTTAAAGCTGTAATCAATTTCCCACCAGCTTTTAAATCTTTCTCGGTAACCACACAAATCATTCACCCCCTGCTGTATTAAGTAAAGCATGAAGCTGGCAAAAAATAAAAACTGAAATAACACTGAAAACACTGAAAAATGGCGGGAAGCATACGTTTTTGTTGATCGATAGAATATGTCGGCTTTATGTTCCCATATTTTTTCATTACTTTTTGAATATAGAAAAATTGCCTGTGATTTTTCAGTTTCCATTTTCCAAACAAAAATATACAGATTTCTTTCTTGAACATTTCATGTTCATTCCCTTTAAATATTTCTGGTTTTCCTAAAATTTGGCTCTATTCACATACGTTGTTCACTCGTGATTTGAGCTACCATAATCTGAAAGGATAATCTTGTCTCAGATTTTGAAATTGAAAGGAAACGCGTGTCATTTATATGTCTTGTTTAATGAACTGTTAGTATATTTAAATAGTGGAAGATTTTAGATGAGCTTTCTAAAATATTTGCCATATATATGCTGCTAAATGTATTTATACGATGAAAAATTATCATATTTATTATTATTTATTATTATTTATTATATTAACAAAAAACAAACGATTCAAATTTTTCACTATATAGTCACTCGATAATTTGCATGAAAAAGCCATGCTTAAAACCATTATTAAATTTCTCAAGAGTCTGATGAAAAACTCCAAAAACTTCAATGCACAACAATCCATCAGCTTAAATTTCTCCATTCGAAATCAATCTTTCAACGGCATTATATTTTATTTATATGCTATTCCCGAGCTATTTCGTAAATTCAAAAAATACCGACCGAACACAAATAACAATTTTTTGGTGAAGAAGGAAAATTGTTTGTTCATTTGATTTGATATTTCAATTCAGATTTTCTTCCTTTTTCAATTTGATACAAGCATTTGAGGATTGGCTTATCCATTATTGAAAAGCGAGTGAAAACCATGAAGTGAGATCATTGATGGCAACATATAATCTGTTATAATCTTCTTATAGAAGTATATAATTTGTCCGGATGTTGAAGCTTTATGTTCAAGTTTATCTTCAGATTGTTCAGAAATATTTGATTGTTATAATGCCTACAAAATATTTGTGTACAAATTATGTATATTAGCATTTAAACTTTCTTAATTAAAATTATATATTGAAACCAAAATTGAAGTTGACTTCGCCATTTACTGAACTGTTCATCCTATGAAATGATAATTCTTATCCCATGTCTGCATCAGAAGTCAAAAAGTTTAACTTTCCTAACAATGCCTCAAGTCAAAACCTTTTTGAAACTTCTTCATTTTTGTGGTCCTTGCGTATTCAACTCTTTCACAACTGCTCCACAAATTTAAAAATTCATTAAACTCTTATCAAATGCCAGTCAATAAAAATAAAAATCGTCAACAAATCATTTAAAACAATATTTGTTCTCCAAATATCTTTTGCAGAGTAAAAAAGATTAAATCTTAAGACGTGATCGATTATTATTATGAGTCTCTTTGCTACCAAAATCGAACGAAAAACACACAATTTATCTTATTTAGCGCTTTTGACGCAATAAATATGTAACAGTACGTCTGCTGTGCGTCATTAAATAAATATAATAATTGAATAATGGGAATCTTTATTACAATAGTAATTATGCGTTCCTCGCTATAATTTAATTTATATTATATCGAATTGTTTATTTTGTTTTTTTCATATTTTTATATATTCTTATTGTACCATCTGATTTACTCATCCCCCAAAAGTATCAACAAAATATTCAATAGCTATATATCTTTACAACTAGCTTTCAACCTAAGACAATAGAAAGTTGATACCACAGAAAGCTCTGGTTGGATAATATAATCCATAATTCATCCAACCCAAGTATTATCAATTTTACTGTTGAAATTTTTGGTTTGAAAACGGTTAATTGTTTTGAGGTTTATAATTGTTTTGACTTAGAACTCGTACACATTTTGATTTCAATCTTCTCAAGATTAGAATTTAGAGGTAAGCCTTTTACCATAGCTTTTTCCGTTTAACTCATTTATTAACGTGCTTGAGTCAAAGCTGCTCCATTATCTAAATCCAACAGTCTTACAGATTAACACAATTAAATCCCAAAATCAAGTCAAACGTCTTTTATCTCAGTTAAAGCTATTGGATCGTGTCTTATGTTGAGATTGGTCTAATATAATATTTATTTAAATAATATTAATTATTTATCATAATATAATTATCATTGTTCCGTAAAATAGAATTCATTGTGTATTTAGATAGCAGATTTATTTTTGATGAGTAAATTAAAATTATTCCGAAATTTTAATTTTTCTTTAAAAAAGATATATATGAAGTAATAATCGGCTATGGCTTTAAAATGTTTTGGGTTGGAGCTAAATCTTCTACGATATAAATATCTCTTTGAAATCTCCTAATATTATTCTTGACATAATTATAAGCTTTAAGTTTTGTTGCTATAATATATATTTACTCAAAAATGTAAATAACTGTGACTGAAAACTTTTCCAATTATTTAGTTAAAGTTACATAAGGACATAATGGAATTTTGTTCTGAGATTATTCATTCAAAAACTCAATCGGGTACTGAACTTTAGCTTGCGTAAAAAAAAGCTTTCATATATAAATTAGATCATTATCTTGTTATCAGAGATCACATTTTTGCTTTTTTTGGCACAGTAAATTGCTCGTAACATTGTGTCGAAACTTCCAAAAACTCGATGCTTTGCATAACAATGCTGGCAAAATAATGAAATTAAATGAAAATTCCTTTGAAATTTTGCTAAATTTGCCAAAACAATTGGCCTTGGGCGAAATTTGTGAGGAATGTTTGACGAAAAGTTTTCCTTGTTACAAAATAAAATGGGAGGTTATTTTTGGAAATACTTCAATGCTATTTAAATTTACAGAAAGATGTATGAGGCTGTTAACAAGCATTTAGACATGTTCAATTACACAACGAAAACGAAATTTTTTTTATAAATTTTGAGCTTTCAAAAATTTCCAAAAAGCACAAAATATAAAATTTTGAATTTGAAAAATTATATTTTCTAAGTGATATTAAAGATTTTCCAAATCTCATTTTTTCGAAAAAGCTCTTTTCGTTTTGCATGAAGTTAACGAAAATCCGCTTCTCTGCTTAAATTTCAAAAGTTTTCCAGTTAAGTGGTTTAAAATGCAGCTGCGAAATGCGCGCAATTTAATTCAAGTAATTTGTTTTACTTCAAACTGTAAATATTCATGATGAAAGTTTCAAATGATGCAAATGTAACTACACTAACAAAAAGCGGTAATAACAACAATAATTCCAACTTTAATACATAAAAATATGAAAAATATGAATAATGCATTACTCATTTAACTTCTTTATTGTTTGTTATCTTTCAAAATCCTTCAATGTTCTGAAATGCATATAGCAATGCTTTTTAGCATTCAATCCGTTTTAATGGACTTTAAATTCAATTTTAGCAAATTTAACAAGTAGATTTGAATATCAAAAATATTAAATGAACTTATAATGTATCAAGGCTGCGATGTATCTTGATCTAAAGATAAAGATCAGATCATTTGATCTTGATCTAAAAAATAAAAAAAAAGATCCAGATCAATTGATCTTGATCTTTCAAAAAAAAAAAAAGATAAAGATAAATTAATCTTTATCTAAAAAAAAAAAAAAAAAAAAAAAAAAAATAATATTTATCAAAAAAAAAAAAAAAAAAAAAAAAAAAATTAAATTTTAATAAAAAAAAAAAAAAAAGATAAAGATCAATTGATCTTGATCTTTAAAAAAAAAAAAAAGATCAAGATCAATTGATCTTGATCTTTAAAAAAAAAAAAAAGATCAAGATAATTTGATCTTGATCTAATTTTATTCAGATAAAAGATCAATAAAATTTTTTCAGGTTATGTCTTAAGTTGTCTATTTTCCTCTTGTAACTAATTTACCATATGTTTCGCTATTGATAAATTTTATGTGCTACCATATTCTATGATATATGGGACAAAAAGCTTTATTTTTGTCCCACATATATCATAGAATTTGTTATAACAAAAATTTAACAATAGCGAAACATATGGTTATTAAGTTACAAGAGAAAAATAGACAACCTAAGACATAATCTGAAAAAATTTAATTGATCTTTTATCTGAATAAAATTAGATCAAGATCAAATTATCTTGATCTTTTTTTTTTTTTAAAGATCAAGATCAATTGATCTTGATCTTTTTTTTTTTTTAAAGATCAAGATCAATTGATCTTTATCTTTTTTTTTTTTTTTTTAAAATTAAATTTTTTTTTTTTTTTTTTTTTTTTTTTAGATAAAGATCAATTGATCTTTATCTTTTTTTTTTTTTGAAAGATCAAGATCAATTGATCTTGATCTTTTTTATTTTTTTTAGATACAGATCAAATGATCTGATCTTTATTTGATCTTTATCTAAAGATCAAGATCCATCGCACCCTTGTAATGTATGTTATTGTTCTTTCTGTAAGCATCTGAAATAGTTTTTGGAAGATACACACTTATTGTTGACTTATTAAATAATTAGATTTAACTCTATTTATGTATCATAAAAATAACTATTATGTGCTCGTTAAATATAGTTCAAAAACGAACCGTTTAAAAATCTCAGATATTTTTAAACCATGAAGATTTAATTATGTTGTCATTTCCATTATAGAACCCATTATTTACACACCAAAGAATTCTCCATTGTTTTCAAATATAATCTTCAAAGTATAGTTTGCTGTATCTTTTTCTGATTGACCGAAACAGCTTAAAAAGCATTAATATAAAGGATTAAAACAAAAGTTCAATCCTATTTGAGAATCTATTAGAAAGTTTTTCTCATATTAGTTTCTGTTAAAACTTCAATATTTTCTTCTTATTTTTTAACATCCCTAAAAGTTCAATCTTACATATAATTCAAAGACGAGTTTTCATGATAATATAACATATTTCGTCTCCATAGACTCCAAAAGTCCCATAAAAATGCTTTCACGTCGAAGAGTTGTAAATCAATTGCAAAAAAATAACATCTGGCAACGTGCCTGCAGAAAGCTTTAAGGATTGTGGTTAAACCTTGGTTAAACTGAATAAAAATTTTATTTATAAATCTATGCAATTACTATTGAATTTTTTATCACGTTTTATAAATTTTAAAATTTTATGAATTTTAAAAACAATCGAGATTAATTGTTCCGTGTCTGAAATTTCTGAATCAATATGATATAAATTCAAATCATCAGTTTCTATTATCTAGCTCACATTAAACCATAATTGAAAGCCACTTTGTTACATTAATGGAGTTCCTATCCAAAAATCCAGAAAATCCTCAATCCATTAACATACTGTGTTAAATCAGAAAAAAAAATGTTTGTCCAAAAAATTTGAATAAATTCACAGCTATAAAGTAAATAAAAGCCATTTAATGGCGCAAAAATTTTGCCCACAATACATTGCATTCCTTCGCATATTGCTAAGGCTCGTCTTGCGTTTGGCATTTCAGCATTTTATGGTGCTTGTTTATTTGTTATTCGTTGTGTTCGATGCTGGCAAAATCAATAAAACAGCTCATGCAAGTTGTGGCGGATAACGAAAACAAGAAAATAGCTTACTGGAGCTAAAATTTCTCGTAAAATGTAGCACAAACATTCTGTATTGTGACAAGACACAAACTGTTGCTTGACACCTTTCCAGGAAACATGATTTTTGTTTGTATTTCACTTTGTCTTATTATTTTGAATAAATTAGATTTTATTGTATCGTTCAAGGGTTTGTTTTTTTATTTATACGTTACTTGGGAACTTGAAAATAATATTAATTTTTCCGAGATTTTTCACCTTCAGTTCTAATTATACATTATAATTATTATAAGCTTTAAATAAATAAATAATCTGAGAATCCTTTGAATTGAGGTTATGTATTTTAAAAATATTTGGGTTTTTTTTAAAATAAACTTTAAGTTTTTTTTAACCAGAGACAACTTTAACAGTTGTTTTCAAGAAAAAAGCTCTCTTCTGTTTACTTACATCCCTCTCTCAGCTTTCCCGCGCAACTGTCGCATGGTCATTCTCTTTTCCAAAATCATCATCGCACAACACACTGTTGCTTCAACTACAAAAAGACATGAAATTTTCATTTTTATTAACGCAACGATCAGTCAGTTGAATATTTGCCTCGTTCTGAGAATGTAGTGATTACGTGTAATTTAATCTTTTTTTTACCAAACACTTACAAAAACATTTAAAAACAATTATCTGTTTTAGTGCCATGATAAATAAAAAGGAATAAAAAAACATTTTGATACAGGAAAAAAATTTTATAGCAAAAATGTTTTTACATAAAAGTAAATAATTATATTTTATTGAAATGTATTGTGTATAATTTTAGAATCTCTAACAGTAATATATTTCTGAAATTAAAAATAGAAAATTTGCATTTCGCTTTTTTTTTATTTCGTAAAAATCATCGAGTGTCGATAAAAAGAATGTCAATTCGTAATAATGTTGAAAAGCTTCAAATAATGTTGAAAAATATCAAATAATGTGGCTGTTGAAGAAAGGCGTTGTGCTAGAAAAAGTATCGTTACAAATTTGCAAGGATTGAAGGAAAATGCGGACGAGAAAGGATTTTACCATCGCAATCCTGCAATCCTTTCACAGATCCTCGTAATGACACAAGCGGATAATGTACGGTCGGAAATATCCACAGCTCGCACATTGTTAAACATTAATACTTTGCAGTGATTTCAGTATATATCACTTTGTGCAAAAAATTGTGCAAAAAAAAGGAAATGCTAAAGTTAAAAAGTGTTATGTGAGTTTGATGGGTGTGAGGAATCAAAGGAAATAAAGAAAGAAAGTTTTTCAAGTGAAATTAATCCATTCTTAAATGCTGAAATCTTGAATCAAAAAGCAAGCGTGAAGATTTATAAAGGATTTTCATGTAAAACTGTGCGATTAATTAAATGGGTGTAGTTACAGAGATCTGTTACGTGGCTAAAAAATATTTTAATGCACTAGTGGCTTTGTGCATAAAATATTTTTTTATTAAACCTTTACTTAAAATTTTAAACTTCTATAATTTTAACTCAATTTATATTTTATTTGAATGTATTATTGTTGGTTTTCTTTAAGATTTTAATACTTTCTTATCTTAAAAATATATTTATTACATTTTAGTATAATTTTTTTGAAATAAAAATTACCAATAACAAGTAGCAGTACTAAATATTTTTTAATATCTAACAAGTCGATTATATAAAGCCCAAAAATCACAAAGAAGACATTAATAATGTGGAAAATAGCACAAAAACTTGAATAACTTAAACTTGAACAACTCTAAATACAGTGGAAAATCTTGAAAAACAGTGAAAATCATGCAAAACTAAAAAACAGTGATAACTCATTTGTTGCTGAGAAATATGCAAACAATTTTCTATGTAACATAAAAGGATTCTCCGCAAAAGCTTACATCAAACAAGAATGTCGGCGAATATTACAAGGAATTTGATTAAAATATCTGAGTCGAGAACATTTTGCTGGCAAAGTTGCGGCTTGCAAAAGTTTTGCCTCTGAAATTCTCACTGATTCAAGAATTTCTTGTACTTTCTGTAATTCTGAAGGTTTCTAAAGGCAAACACAATTATTACCACCTTGTACAGAACGCACAAGCTCACACAAGCTTGAAGAACTCACAAACAGTGCAATGTACAATGTATAGCATATGATATAACAAAGTAACAGCTCAAAAATCAGGTCCCCAAAAAATATTTAAAGTTGAAAACCATTAAATGGAGGAAGTGGGTGACAAAGACCGAATCTAAATATTAAAACGGTTATTTGAAATTTATGGTAATTCAGGATATTAACTAAAAGTTAATGTTTCGTTTGCTTTGCGCTTTACGGGCGTTGGCAGAGAGCCATCGCTATCTGGATGCTGTGTAATTATTTTATACCATGGTGAATTTTGAAGCGGCGCACTGTTGAAAGGGTTTTATTTCTATAAGAGCTGGATTATGAGTGATTAAAGAATAAATATATTTATAAATCTTATCTTTTCTCCAAAAAAAAAGTTCTCAAATAATGTTAAAAAAACTTCAAAACTGATTTTGTATAACTTCTTGAAATCACTTAAATTTTACTAACAGTTCTCCCATTTACCACCCGCTTTCCCCAACCGCCCATCCGCTGACCTAAAAATAGGCATCATGTTAACAAGTTCAGCATATCCAAACTCTGAAAACTCTACAGGTTGCATAATAATTTCTATGTAAAATTCATAGTGTTTTATATTCGTGTTTTAAACTCTGGTACCTATACAAATAAATATTCCCTAAAGATGCCAATTCAGCTTGTCACATTTTGGGGAGTATCATCATCTGGTTACCCCAATATGTTGTCATGTATTCTCGAGCACTAACAAAATGTTCACATTGTTCAATTTACGAAAATTGCAGCAATTTTTTGTGTGTGCCTGAGTAGAACAATTTTAAAATTGTTACATTGTTCGATATCCATGAAAATGAAAAACAATTTTTCATTAAACGTTCAACGACAAACATTGAATATATTTTATTGTGAACAATGAAAAAAATTGCATGTAATTCCGCAAGAAAAGCAAGCCATCCTACAATTGTAAAGAGTCCACCCTTAGGGTGAGAGTGTGAGACTGCTATTAATGATTGAATTCAAAGGCTCAAGTTTTAAGGATGCTCTTTAATTGAAGAAAATAATCTTTATAAATGTGATTTTGGAAAAATTAAAGTAATCAGAATCAAAAATTAAATGATTCTAAATATATTTATATTTTGAGGAAACGTCAATAAAGTAAATTCCTTTAAGATATCTTTAATATTTGATCTTTAAAAATTTTTCAAGTTCAATAAATAGACTTGTTTTATCCTTATTCTTTTAGAATTCTTGCGTAAAATCCAGTATTTTTGTGGTCATGGCTGATTAATAAGCAATTTAATCTGAAATATTTTTTTGTCAATTGAATGTGGTCGCTGTTGTGTAATCTTCTATAATGGAGTTCCAATTGAAAATGTGACGTATAAAGACTCACTTAACAAAGTAAAAGCAAAAATTCAAATACAATATTCAAATAAAACAGTTTTTGGCGTAATAAAATAATAATTTAATTGATAATTAGGTTTAGAATTTTGTGCTTCAGGAACAGTTGGTTTTGAAGGTTTATAGGACTGAAGTATTCATTTAAGTATTTAAGTTTTTAATTGATAACGTTTTTATCAAGATTTTATAGCGTGAGAAAAATTTTGAAAGTTAGATTATTTTAATTTGAAATCAACGTGGAATTGGAGTCTGAAAAGATTGAAGATCTTGAGATTTACTTCTTTGTTTTTCATCTGCCTTTTTCATTCGCTGAAGATGCGATAAAATTGAGGAACTATTAAGTGAAATATTGAATCATTCCTTCAGTCTTTGTGAAAGTTTGGCCAAAGGATTATGAACACCAATATATTATATCAAAGTATGTATTAGTTTTGACGTCTAAAATGAAAACAATCTATGCTAATTTCAAAAAAGTGCACTACACCAAAAGACTCAATCCAATAACAGCTAATAAAATAAAATAAAATATTTAAAATAAGTCAATTTAATAAGAAAATACTTTACGAGTCTCGTTTTTGATCAGAAATAAATTTACTGCTTTCAAACTCCGAGATTTCTGATTGAAATTTAATTTCGTCGTGATTATATCGTCAACTTTCTACTTTTAACTGGTTTAAAGAAAATATATTTCAAAATTAATTAAGAAACTTTTCCAGTTTACAAGAGTTGAAGTACATATTGAGTAAACCATTTTCTACAATGTTAAAAGCTGATAGATTTGCAATGAAATTTAATGAAATTAGAATTTACGATACACAAGTGAAAGATCAAAGGAAATTAAGTTTATTAATTTTGATGGAATGGAGATTATAATGATAAGTTCAGATATGTAGGTGTAAAACACGAAATATGAAGGCATATCATTTGTATTTAATCAGTCTATTGAAGAATGTCATTTATGTTAAAAGTCGACAGTTTTTAAACCTCACTTATGCTTTTCCACCTTCGACATTCACCAATAAACCATACTGTAACTTTGCATTGTTGGTCCACCTCAAAGAAGGCACAACTATAACAATTTTAGATTCATATTGTTCAATTTTTTCATGTGTCGTAGCCAGTACAATTATTGGTATGCCTGAAAAATAAATAAAGAACTCCAACAATTTGATTACTCTGGATTTGTATGCTATTTACTGTCATCAAAAATCAGAAACACTCGTTTTCGCAACATATTAAATGTATCGAACATTTGGCAAATTTTTATTGAAATAAAAAATCAACAAAAATATCTGCAAAATCAAAAAGAGATTTGCTACATTTTTCTCCTTCAGTTTGCTTGAATTTTTTTGTTTACCGATTAAAATTTATTTGTACGTGTTCTCTGTTTTATCGAATTGCTCGAGCTACAGAATAAATCTATATCGGATTTTTATTATTGAATAAATATGGGAAGATTACTTACGTCACAAATGTATTGGAAAATAAGCAGACAGTTCTTAAGTTTATGTACTTTGACTAATGGATTTTACTTAAAACATTATTTATTTTAAGAACTAGAAACAAGGAAAAAATAAGCATAAATTATGCCTTACATATGTGTTTGAAAAAGCATTTTAATGGATATTCTTATAGACCTCCAATGAATAAATAATATTTTAGTGTTTATCGAAGTACGTTTATGTAGGAATTGAAAGATTTTAGAACACCTGCATTAATTGCCTTTATTCAACTTTTTTATTATTCAAAGTAATACATTTTGTTGTGTCAGAGAGCATTTTTTAATGTTCAAATAACTCGGAAAGATCTATTAAAAATAAAATATTAATCTCAGCTCGATGATAACCATTACAACTAATTTCATTACGCCCTCCAAAGCTCACTCGTGCCACTGATTCTTTTTGTTTTAATATTTACAACAATTTTATTCTAAAAAACTCCTTTTAAAAAAATAATAAAGTCCTGACAAGAAAAAATTGATCGAAAAGCCTTAATGTTGAAGATACGATGTATATTAATAATTATAACTATATATGCATATAAATTTACATGAATTACTTAATTTTATATGTTGATGGCAATAAAAAGTAAACAAAACGTCTATATTTTTCAAATATATCTAGTGATATTCTTGAGTAAGTAAATAAACGTAATAATATTTCAAGTGGCTTTACAAAATCCTAGCCGCATTGTTACATGGAATGTTTATTGAACTGAAATTATGCCAGGAGAATATTTTGCAGATAAATGCATATTGAATGGTTTTTATTTCATATTTTCAACATTTACGGTAGCCATTCATAAGTGAGTTTCAATGTACTTCGATTTTACACCCGATTGCATTTTGTCGAAAGTGGGCTATTACATTTTATAGATTTTCAAATGAAAGAAGCTTTTAAGTTAATGCTTTCAAATAATCTCTAAATATAATAAATATTAAAAAACTAATTAATATTTTGGCTATTCTATAATTGAAATAAAATCTTTTTTGAAAACATAATTTTCGATTCAAGTAAAGTTAAAGCTGATTATGCTATTAAATTATTAAACACAAACGTCGTCAGAATTTCAAAAAATAACTTAACCAATAGTTCACGTACTGTATTAAGTCATGCACACGCAAATTCATCTGACAAAAAAACAAACAACATACAGCATGCTGTATGTATGTTCACTGTGTTCTCCGAGTTTTCTGAGATCGAATTCAGTGAAAACACATTACACATAGAGGCAAAAAATTGAAAAAAGATTTTACTTATAGTTTAATATAAAGACGGTTGTATTGCAAGCTGTATTTCAAACTTTTAATAATATTGAAAAGCCAAAGACGTCATTAAAAATCAACATTCAGCTTCCTTAAGCATATCTATCATTAAAGAACACTTTTTGAAATATGTGCAAGAAGTTTCTATGGATACTTGAGATGCGAAATAGGAAAATAAGAAAATTTAAAGATAAACACAATAAAATATACAATGTACAGACTAATTTATTTATTCTTGAAATCTCCAAAAAATAACAAACGTATACTGCCAGTCGGCTGATCCAGAAAAAAATTAATTACTCACCTAAACTATTTCGAGGGTGATTAATTTTCCATTTGAATAACAGCCTGTAATATAGCGAGAACGTTTTGCTACTTTAACGGTTTTTACTGTACGCTATGGCTATAAAACGATGATGTTTAATGCAAATTATCGTTTCACTCTTGTTTATTTTATTGAACAACTAAAGACTTGCCAGATGCAGTGAAATTCCAATTTTTGTATATTTTCCATGATCGCCGAGTGTGGGTTTGCATTTGAAACTGGATGATTCTAGAAAAATGACTGAGACTTTGAATTGCTTTGAATAAGCAGATTACGTGTGTACTTGAAGTGAACTCTTTTTTACAATGCATGATTTATTTATAAACTTTGTTATTATTCATAAATTTTACGAAATATCATCATACAGAACATATGATATTGTCTTGTACATATGAATAATACCTTTTTGTGAAGTCAACAATAAAAGGTGGTCATGCATGAAAGAGGGACATTTTTAAATATTAGCTGTTTTAAAACCATAACCTGAATACACAAGACTTTATAATATAAACTACAATTTTGATGCAAGTTTATGCGTAGATCAACTAATAATTAAGTCTTTTATTTGTTACCATAATAATATCAAAAAAATTAAACCTTTATTCAACAATAAAATAGGTTACATAGAAACTTTAATTTAAAAATAATAAGTTCAAAATCCTTCTGCCTTTTGATTTCCTCTCATATATTTGACCCACATAATACATTCTTTCTACTCCGTACCCGAACAGTTGTGTGTTTGTCAAATGAATGTTCATAGGGTTTTCAGGCACAAAAATAAGGCAATCGGCCTGATTGCTCCTTTTATCTTGCATGCTCAGTAAAAAGGAAAAGTATCCGAACAGCTCTTTATTTTTTGTATGTTAACCGCTGGCGGCAACTTAATTTGGTACATTTGCAAGAGTGAAATAAATTAGAATGTTCCTGTGATCGCTGAGTTTCCCGTTGAATTTTCTTGAACAACGGCATTAAACAATAAAATATGTATAGGAAATTCAGCTCGGCACACAAAAGGCATTATGGCATGTTATTTTACCGAAAGCTTTGATAACATCGAAAATCATTCACAACTCAAAAGTCGTGCAGAGCAAAGTGAGGCACACTCAATATAATACTTATATTGGGTAGGGCAAACTTTGGACATTAACTTTTACAATTTATCACTATATTTAGTGGTATGAATGTTGTATAAATTCAGGAAGTCGTTCAAAAACCATCTTCTGGTCTCAAACCTTTTATTAACCTCATAGATTGCTTTTTTCTTAAAAACAATTGGCCGAACAAGACTAATCTGTGATTTATATTTTATTGCTAATAAATTCCCACTTAAGATGTAAATGGTCCTTCCCTTTATAACAGTTTGTTCTTCTCTGAATCATACGAGAAACTTCAAGATCATTTTCATTTCACTAAAGAAAATAAAATCATCAAAAACGTTCAAAATATAGACTCACAAAACGATTTATGAATATTTGATGGAACTTTATCAAAAGCTTGGAATATTTTCAAGATAATGTTTAGCCGACAGAAATTTGCATGTATAGAGTTTACTTATCATGAATTCTATGAATACCATAAGTTTGCAACATAAAATCAAGAATTGATGACACCAAATGTCGCTCATCCGACATTCATCAGCTTTTTTCATGCAAATTGCAAGATTTCATTCTTTTGATACATTCCTAAAAAAATAATTCTCCACAAGCTGCGCGCAAAATCAAAATTGGCTGACTGTGCTGAAAAAACTCTCATAAGTCATAATGCACAATTCACAACTTTGTGCAAGAAAATGATACAAGTAGTGCAGAAAATCTATGTTAATTAAAACACTTGAATGTTTCCAAGGAAACTGAGTTATAAAACGACTTGTATACTTGAATAGCTAAGGAGCTATGTTAAATAGGCATACATTTCAAAATGTATGTTTTCATATGAGCTCCACCAACTGTTTGCATTCTGCTCAATTAGATGGGGTAATATGATTCAAAATGACTGGAAAATATTTTTTTAGATTATTTTGCAAATTTCACGATTTTTGTCCATAATCAGCCATTTTTAAACTTGAGGAACATTCTTGTTGTTGGTGATGTTGTTGTTATTTATAAATTAATCTACAGTGTGTTTCTTTTAAACACAACTTAAATTGATTATGCTCATACGATTTATGTGATTTTAGGATTAATATGAATTGTATTTTGTTTTGCCATATTAATTCAAAATACTCTACTCTTATTATTCGATATTGAATCTCAAATATTATGACGTAAAATAAATCACAAATCAGAAAATCATTTATAAAACCAACCACCGAATATTACTTACTTATTTCCAGCCCAACAACTCTAACAAACCTCACCCTTCCAACCAAAAGGCTTAAGAAAGCGTGTCATCTGAAGAAAGTATTGAAAAGCTCTGCCATAAATTGTTGGTGATGCTAATGCTTGTGCTTTCCCAGGCAAATTGTTGAGCAAGGTGAAAGTAAGGATGACACGGGTGTGACACAAATGTACCAAATAAATTAGCAGTGTTTATTTGGTACTAGTGTATTACCCGTGAAGGATCACAGGATTTGGTGCACAAAGTATCAAAGTCGTTATTGTTTTTTTGTTTTTGGTTTATTTCAATGGAGCTTAGAATTATAAAATCAAATTATAAAGTGTTAATCTGAATCTTCAAAATTCTGAATTGTGGACTGGAGCTACCAGATCATGCAAAAATATGAAGTTCGGACCAACCCGTATTACAACATACAACTCAGTTTATAATTCCGAACAAAAATTAAAATTAAACATTTTAATTTATGAATGTTTGGGCTAAAAAAGCCACCAAGTTATGCCATTAGATGTAGCTGCATCAACCCGTGGTATACTCACAAACTCAGCTTATCATCCCAAACAATTTATCTAAAGACACAAAAACTGTATATTCAGCCGTTCTCGAGTTTTGAAAGTAGCATCAGGTAGTGGCACATAGATAAATTGTCCAAGTGCTTGCAAAAATAATTTACTTGACTTTCTGCATTAATTGTGGGATTCTAAGGCTTTTCTAAAAAATTTGTCCAAAGCCACCAGGTCATGCAAATGGTTGGAGCTGGACCAACCCGTGACACAAAAACAAACTTAGCTTATCATCCCAAACAATTTTTACACGGAAGCTGTATCTTAAACCGTTCTCGAGTTCTGAAAGTAGCACCAGGTAGTGGCACCTAGATAAAATGTCCAAGTACTTCCAAAAATTTTTAGTAGTTTTTTTTGATTAAGTGTGGGATTTTAAGACTTTTCTAAAAAATTAGTCCAAAGCCACCAGGTCATGCCATTAGATGGAGCTGGACCAACCCGTTACGCACAAACAAACTTTGAATATCATCCCAAACAATTTTTACCAAGATACGGAAGCTGTATCTTCAGCCGTTCTCGAGTTGTGGTTTTACCACCAGGTAGTGGCACCTGGATAAAAAGTCCGAGTACTTCCAAAAATGATGTACTTGTTTTTCTGACCGAATTGTGGGATTCTAAGACTTTTCTAAAAAATTTGTCCAAAGCCACCAGGTCATGCAAATGGTTGGAGCTGGACCAACCCGTGACACAAAAACAAACTTAGCTTATCATCCCAAACAATTTTTACCAAGACACGGAAGCTGTATCTTAAACCGTTTTCAAGTTTTGAAAGTACCACCAGGTAGAGGCACATGGATAGATAGTCCAAGTGCTTGCAAAAATGATTTACTTGGTTTTCTGGACGAATCGTGAGGTTATAAGGTTTTTTCAAAAAAAGTTGTCCTTAGCCACCAGGTCATGCCACCAGCTGCTGGTGAACTCATTCATATGGACCAACTCGTCACCCTTAACATTTTTTCTCATGAAACCAAAACTCCAACTCAACCCAAACTCTCAGTATAAGGTGAAATATACTTGAAACATGTCTTGCTGCACCCTGGCTGGTGACCAGGAGGGTTGTGGAACTGGTCCAAAAATCATACAGATCAAATTCTGTGACATGGATGAACCTTTTGAGACTAAGATGCCCCTACATAAGTCTTCAGGTTTTCGAGCTATTAGAGCTCAGTTAGCGTTACGCAGAAATAAATATATAAATATATAAATAAACAAAACTTGCTCTTTATATTAGATATAATAGAATTCAGTTGTATATATATTTCTATATATGTTGTGCGCGAAATTCTGTCGTGTCGGTGTACTGAAGCTTAATAACTTTTGAACGGATTAAGTTTTTCAAGAATTTTTTTCACCAAAACTTCTTACAACTATGTAAAGGATGAAAACTTTTTGTTTCAGACCTGGTCCACTCATCTGGTGGTCACCAGAGCTGATCCCGTGATCTTCGGGAAAATCAGAATTTTCCAAAAAAACGTTCACGATGTGGTGGCACTTTTTATTAACAATGAAAATTAATTTTTTTTTATGAGATCTTATAAACATTGCCAAGTCACACATTTTTAGTCATTTTGAAGTTGGTTATCTCGCCGCGTCTCTTCCTCAGATTCCAGAATCTATGCGATTTTTGCACTTTTTGCATATGATATGCACAAAATTTGTTCATTGCTTAACTTTTCTTGATTTTTCTTCTTTTATTAATTATTTGGCATCACAAGAGATTTGATTTTCACCAGAAACCCAAGATTCCCATGCGCTGTTGATCTGAAGATGAATTTATTGGTTTTTTTCAAGCTTTTCAATCATTTTACTATTTAAAGAGAACGGAACCACTTAGAGACTTAAAATTTTTACCAAATGATCAGTGAGCCCAGATAATGTTGGTGCAATAAGTGGAACTGACATCACGGGTCTACCACGGATCTTGAAAATTTCATCCCTATCCCAAATTTTTTTTCGAGATTTCTTCGTCTTATGAGTTCAAAAAAATGAAATCGTGAGTGAAAATCTTAAAGAAACTGAAAACTTGCTAGACTCCACATCCAGAAGCTATTTTTCAAGATCCAGGAGCATTTTTTAAAACTTTTCATAGAGATTTCGTTTCTTAAGCGAATATATCTAATTTATTGGATTGCTCATGAAAAATGTATGGGATCTTTTTATGCTGATCCTGGTGACCAGCTGGTCGCTCCAAATAAATATCTTATATCAGCTTTTCAAACATTTTACTATTTTCAAAGAACGGAACGACTTCAAATTTTCACCAAATGATTCGTGAGTCTAGACAATGTTGGTGAAATGAGAGGAACTGAAATCGCGGGTCCACCACGAATCTTGATTATTTCATCCTTATCCCAATTTTTTTTATCTTAATGAGTTTAAAAAAATAAAATCTATGTGTGACAATCTTGAATTTACTGAAAATCTGCTAAACTCCACATCCAGAAGCTATTTTTCAAGATCCAGGATCTATTTTGAAACTTTCAATAGAGTTTTCGTTTCTTCAGCGAATATATCTAATTTATTGGATTGCTAATGAAAAATGTATGGGATCTTTTTATGCTGATCCTGGTGACCAGCTGGTCGCTCCAAATAAAAATGTAGGTGATCAAAATTAAAAAATACGTTTTTTTTTTTCATTAATCTGAAGTTAAAATAATTTTAAACTACAAATCTAGGTTATTTGATCTAGATTGATGGCTTAAAGTTTATTACAACCAAAATATTTAACTCGGCATTTTTGCCGAGACGGGATAACTAGTTATGTAATATTTCTGAGAAAACATGATGTACTCTTTTAAAGGAAATGACGCGTTTTCAGAAATGACACCTTATTTATGCTTTTTAAATTTTATTAGAATTTTTCTCAAATAATAATTAGTTAATTAAATTTCACATGATACCAATGATGCTTTTACACGAATCATAGAGTCAACTTTTAGAAAAATTCATTCACAATATATTTCACTTTTTACTGTATAGCTTTTTGAATGGATAGATCTTAAAGTATGACCTACAAATGAATTATTTATCGAGTTTTCTTTTATCGGTTCGACGGTATAATGTTTTACAAGTTTTACCCAAAAAGAAATTTTTTCAATTTGAGGTCTAAAAACTGTTGAACTGAGTTTTTTTCAACTGCTTATACACTTGGCTTATACACTTTGCCAAAAAGTTATAAGAATATCGCAAATATTATAAAAAAGAAATTTGAGAGATTTGTTGAAGATTGTCAGAAAGTGTACATTTTTTATTCTAACGACAACCATTTTATTGAAAAAATGATAAAATTGTCGATTGACTCCTTTTCCAAATTATCTTTGGTTAATATAACATGAGTATTGTGTCATAGTATTAATTTGTAATTTCTTATTGCTCCAATACTGATATCGCTTGCATTTATTGTTCACTTAACTATAATTCTATGCTTTAATGATACACCAAATAAATTCAGGATCCTGCCGAACAGAACCGAAAGTGCTTGGAAGAAAACTAAATAGGAAGCCAAAAATAACAACAAATATACGATATATGTTTGATTTATGTTTTCCCTACAATAATTTTTAACAGATCTATAATATTTTTTTAATGATATAAGGGAGAAACGGAATTTTTTTGTTGTTTCAATCTTTCATTCATGTCTTTAGCTGTGGATATGGGCTTGGGGAAAAGCCGAAATGATGAGTTTTAATTTTTCACATATATTAACGGAGACGCTGGGTGAATTCGTGAAATGTTGATCAAAGACATTTGAAAAATTTTGGGTCAGAGTTAATTTGAGTATAATACTGCTGACTCCACGGAGCTCGTTTTATTAACTCTAATTATGTCTAAATGACTCGAGAGTATTGTGTTAATTGGATACGGCGGCTTTTTTGAAGAATCTTTTGATGAAGATAATTTTTCTAAAACTTATAGCGATAAAAATTTAAAGATGGATCAATACAGAAATTATCATTATCTTTTTAACTCCATGCGTAATTAAGGCTGGTAATTTTTCTGTCGAAACATTGTTAACCTCTGGAATAGATAATTGAAACTCCTAATTAAGCGTCAGTCTCTTGATTGTATCCCTGAGTAGTCAAACTTTTCGTTTGTTAATTATTTATGGTATTAATGACGCCCAAAGTTTCCGCACACTAATTTTATCTAAAAACTTTTTGCTTTGCAAATCACTCCCTTCCGATTTAATTCGCTTTGAGTTTGAAAAAAGCATTTTCTATTTAATTTATGAAAAAACAGAAGAAAAATTGTTAAAAAGTTTCGCATGACAAGATGATAAATATCGGAATCCTCTTAGAATTTCTATTCTTCCTTTTGGGAAACCAAATTGCGTATAATATGCCAATTTGAATATTTATTCTTGATTCCATTATTTTTCGATTTTTTCGATATTTTTCGATTTCAAAAAAGAGTCGAAAACGAAAATTCCGGATTCATGTCGTAAATAATAATTGAAAGCTTGTCTGGCTTCTTTGACAATTTTTCAGAGAATTTCAATTAGCTGATTGTGCAAAAGTACCAAAATCAACAAAAGTATCAATTCACGCGTCTAAAAAACTAGATATAGAGCGAGGTGGTTTACAGCTAATGGAACGCGAAAATTCAATTTGAAACTTCCGTTGAAACTTTTTTAAGAAAAGTTTCCTCTTTCATCGTATTTTGTGGAGCTCCAGAAGCTTGTGCCATACGTTAGAAATAAAAAAATATTGTAATGTCGGAATGGTGAATAACACATTTCCTGAAAACTTTTCTTTTGTGCTTTGCTGGCTAAATGATACCTTAAATTCAGACATGACCAATCTTTTAATATTTATTGCTTACTACCATAAGTAATCACAATTTTTCCATGGCACTATAAAAATGCCATTTTCAATAGTGCCACAAATTACCAAACGTTGGTTATACCTGCTTTAAATGTTAGACGTACTGTAATTCTAAACTTGTAAGGCAAAGTAACTTATTAAATTTGAATAGAAATGTTTAGTTTGCTATATGTGTTAATTTAAGAAACCGTTCAAAAGCCTTCAAAACATACAACTCTAATTGGAAGGAAGTTAATCAAAAATGATTATGAATAAATAAGTAAATAATACCTTCTCATATTGCGATTCTCTTTAGAATGTGCGATCAAACAAAACTAAAATGTATCAATAATTGAAACGAAGATCAATTCTCAATTACTTTCTCGTTGTAATTGTAACAGTTGTTGTATTTACATGTATAGTTACATTAACAAGTGGAGAAGGAACTGCTTGCTGGCAAGTACAAGAGCATTTTTTGGAAGGACTAATATCTCAACTCATATTCAACTTAATTGCTTCTTGATATCTGGTTGGAATTAGCCTAGTAAAAAAATGTTCTGGAGCTATCTTCAATTATCAAATACTTTATTTTTAAACTTAACAAACTAGCTTCATTATTCCATAACAATAAAACTCAAAGAAAATCGGTTGAATTATCTAAATTACTAACAAATACAGGTCTCTTATCCAAAAGTTTGATTTCAATATTTTCAAAAAGTACAAGAAATTAGGATTCAAGTTAATAATTATTACTTATTATTAATAAAAACGATTCAAAATAAAACATTTTAGTTTATAAAACTAAGATTCTAGCTTTCAGCGTGATTCATTCATTCTTGGTGAACCAGATTAGATAGAAAGCATTTGATGGAGTGGGAGCTCGTAAATATTAACCCAGCAATAATTATCCAGGAAAGTTTGCTCCAACAAGTTCCACTTTTTAGAGTTTGATTGTGAAATTAAATTAACTTTTCCCTAAATGTGTCAAAACCACACAAAATAAGTAATTCAAACGTGAAATTATGAATTATAATTAATTTTTTTAATGCTAAAATAAACGGCAAGTGAGTATTTTTGTACATCCAGTTTTCAATGCTTCTGTATTTTTCATTCAGTTTCGTCCTTTTCTGACAAACACACAGATAAAGAATCATTCAAAAGAGATATTTTTTTTATCATAAGTGGAATACATGAAATTTTCTATCTGCTTCACATAAAAAATAGTCTGGTTGGACAAACTCTCTAGGGACCGGGCTACTTCATGCTAATTGTTTCATGTTTTTTTTTGTGTATACGGTATTAGCTAGCTTTTCTTTAATTATTGAAAAAATAGCATTCTAAAGAATTTTGGTTTTGTTAACAATAAATTTCTATAAAACCAAAAATTAAGAAATATTAACAATTCTAAAAATGAAGAATTTTCAGAAAATCTTAAATTTCCGATCGAGTATGTTGCCCAAAGCTTTTTCATTTAAATTCTCCAAAGTAAGTTTAAGCACCACATTTTTGGATAGCTCACCGGTGTTTTTTTAATCCCAAACAATATACCTATCTATCGTACTTTCAAACATGTTTGCTCTGTTTTACACTCTAGCTCGAGTTTTAATGAGGATTCGTTATGTGTGGTCATGCTCAAGTTGGCAACATGATCGCTGCCTTTTTACCTGGATATCCGACAGTAGGAGCCATTAAAACCCTAACAGTCACGAAAGCTTTGAAGTCAATTGAAAACCAGACAGCATTCAACCTAAAACATTATTTAATGTGCTCACTGAGAGTCAATTAAACGAACCGTTAATGATTTAGAAATTGAATTTGTTTTATGATAAATCGAGAACGCCTCAATTTTCAAATTTTCAATTACGATGATGGATGACATAATTTAATTCAATTTGGTGTGCTGATGTTTAAAACGTTCCTCCAGATTATGATAAATACACTGAGGCATATTTTTTGGGTGAATATGAATAATTACGGAGATGTGTATTTAAATTTTGTTCGCTACGAAAATATATTTTGCCATTTTGCAGATTGAAACAAATTTTAATTATTGTGATATACGGAGCCAGGCAAAACTTGAGAAGAAGTAGAAAATGAAAAACATCAATTCATTCAGGGGCTCTATTTGGAGATATTTTTTAAATTTTTTGACGAATTGCAAAATACTTTGAGATTTTGACATTAATTTGAGTTTCAAGATTTAAGATTTGTTTTACTACATTAAAGAACTTTTCACTTTCCAAAACATATCAGTTCTAAGAAATAAATATCCATCCCTTAAACCCGCTCTACTCATTTTTCAGAGCAAGGTATAGACTTTTAATCGTAACGCTTTATAAGAATCTCACAAACATTACATGTATTTTGATACCTCGAATTTCATTAATATCAACAAAACCATACTTATTTGCTCTCAAGGACTTCTTTTGTTTATTTGTATGAAGCGCACAGTTATTGCAGGAAAGAGGAAACTTTCACATTTAACTTAAATTTAGCTATTTGCTAGAGAAATCCTTGAGTTTTGGTTGTCAAGACATCACATAAAATTAATCTATTTCACTAATTAAGAAAAATTGTTCTGCAAATTACAATTTTGGCAAAATGTATAACTTTAGTCGAAGAAGAAATTGTATTTTCGTTGATTCATATAAATATTATAAATATGTAACGCACACAGACTTTTTCAAGTGGTTTTGAAGCATTTAATTCGGATTATGATTGTTGAGTTAGTTGCCTGTAAAATTCCATTCACTCATCTATTATATAATTTCCTGGAACAAAATAGGATTTTAATCTAGAGAGGGTTGTTCAAAGCTATGTACTATTTTATATTTTAAAAATGAACTTTATATAGATCCACAATAATTCTCTTCCAGCGCTGAAAAATAGTTTGTTTTTAGTAAAATGCTATGTTAAAAGTTACATGGCTGACTAGCAACTTGAGCATATGTATGCTTACATTTAGCTTCAATAATATGCATCTTTAGCATTTCATGTTTCATAATACTTTAAAAATTTGAGACGAAATGCTTACGAATACTCTGCATACTTGTAATAAAAAAAGCATCAAGTTACTTATATTCTGTGGAATTTAAATAACAAAAGAGAAAATGATGCTATGGCATTTAAGAAGAGCAGGTTGAATGTTGAAGCCTACTGGTAGATGGTGAGAATCAGCTTTTTAGCTGTGGAATTTGTTGTTTTGTTGCAACAGATTGTATTGCTTTTGCAGAAAGTACAAACATTAAGCTTATGTTGCTGGCACTTTAAACCATTATCGGATTTAGAGATCCTTTTGCGTGCTCTCGGTCCTAATTGCTGATAAATTTAATTATATTCCTAGGACTCTTTCCATCTTGCCAACAAGCAGAACTTGTTGTTTATCTTATTCATTAAAAATGGCGAAAAAGAGCTTTTGTGCCTTTTGTTCCATTTATGAATTTGCCTGAATTTGTCTGGCAGCATCTCTAGCTTGTTATCGTGCTGTTGCTCAGTTGTTCAGTTGCTCAGACCGAACAAACAAATTAAAAAGGCGACCAGCGATAAGAACAGTCTTACCTTACCTCTTTCAGCAGGCTCATATTTTACTACCAAATACTAAGGAGAAAAATACCAGTGGAATTAGTTAATAAGTTAAATATTTATAGAAAACATTTAGCTTTGTGACAGTTTTTAATAGAACCTCAAATACTCCTTCGGGTTTTTTTAATGTAAATACAATGGTTCAAGACATATTTGAATCTTTAGTTCTGCTGGAAACAGAATAAGAGACTTTGCCCGTTTTCTGCTTGACACAAAATAACTCGCGATTTTTGCTGTCAACATTTCTCAACGATTTCATTAAATTACAAAAAAGCATACAAAAACAGCCAAAATAACATGCGAATATTTCTCCTTTCGAATATTTTGTAATTCTTTTACATTTAACAACAAAATGAGTATTCCTGGTATTTGGGGTTGCCAACGGCATAGTACATGAAGGAATGCAAAATATGCTCTTCGTATTTTTACACAGAATTCAACGTAAACGTCAAATTTTACATATTTTTAATATCCTCTCATGTTTAAATAGGATTGAGTACATAAGCCACACAAAAATAATGTGGCAGCAAAAAAATAGCTTTAAATTAGACTTTTTTCTTTTTCGAGAGTTCATAAATACGGTGTTCATATAAATAAATGGTTTTAAATGTATTTAAATAAACCAATTTACTAGAAGCATTTGGAAATATATATCATGAAATATTTTGAGTCAAAAGTCATCAAACAGATATTAATATATTAACAATAAATATGATTTAGCTCTTAAAGATTTTGTCATTTATATGGAATTATATTAATGAAGTTTTGCAGTTTAAATCAGTGTTCCGCAACTTCTGATCTAAAATTATTGTTTAAACTTCTTAATGAGGATTTAAAATTTGCTGTTCATTTTATGAAAAAAATTCTTCATTAAAAAATGATTTACGTAAATTATGTATGCAAATTTTTTCATTCTTATAGATTTGTGAATTGATCCTACATTGGAAAAATATTACATTTAAGAGCATTTTGTTTATAAATTCAAAATCTTTGTAATTATGACTATAGATATGAAAATCATTTGAGGTTTTATTATAACTTCGTTATAGAATATTCATAGTTTAAAGGGCTAAACTCACACATATTCTTGGTATCGGTGTTATATAAAATAAATGTTTTTGAATTTCTGTAGTATCACTTTGAAATTGTATTGGATTTGAAAAAAAAAAAGCTCATTATTTAAAACATAAGTAATTAAACTTTGCACCATCTGCAATAATATTTAAATATTTAAACAAATGCTGACACCGAAATAACCTGAGAGCTCCAAACGATTTGAAAAAAACAATTCGACAGCAAAAACTCTCTCGGGTACACCGCGACCATTACTTACATGCACGCCAGTGTAATTCGCATTATGTAATTGAAACCCCCTTAGGGACTACCATGGGAAATTGCCAAGGTTGCGAAGCAGACAATGTATAAAGCCTCACTTGTAATACACTTGAAGCGCTTAATTGTTTTTGTAATTAAAAATGAAAAAATATATAAATACTGGAAAAGCGCTTTAAACACTGGAAAATTATTTTATTTTTAAAAGAGCATTTTCGAGTTGCTTTTTGCTTTTTTGTTAGGGTAAAATTTTTACTGCAGCTAAAGGAGCTGAAAAAGTGGAATCTCGAATACGAGTTGAATGTTGGAATACTTTAACATTTCTTTTTGCTGTTTTTCAATTTAAATTCGGAACAAAAATCATACAAAATCTGTATTAAATATTTGCACAGATTTTATTGCCCAGAAATTTTCTTTGCATTCTTCCTGTTGAACTGTTTTGTTGGGTGCTTCCAGATTAAATACATTTTCTTCGTTACATTGTACTGTGTTAAGCAAATATTGAGTTTTCCAATCTTCCTTAAATAAAATTAATGCATAACTGAGAGTCTGAGAGTCTTAAATTCTAATGTACATTTTTCCAGTGCTTTTCTTATAATTAATTAAAAAAGGAAGGATGTAATGCTTTATCCTTTTTTTGAATTGGGTTTTATTGAGTGCAGTTGATTTTAATTAAACAGATTATTTAGCTTCGAGCTTTAAGCTCTAAGCTTCAAGAAAGTATTAAATCAGACTAAGAATAATAACTGAAATTACTATGGCATGGATTATTTAAACTTTTTATCATGGATTTATCATGGAGCTTTAATAAAACGAAATTGAACTAACCATAATCATGTCAAATAAAAAACAACGTTTTGTATTTAAGTACAAATCAGGATATAGGATTCCACTGAATTCTATTACGACTTATTACAGAGAAGCATCTATTCACTTTGTCGTTACGCTTTTTTTCTTGCTGACTTTAACAAAGTTTCATCGCAAAACTTTGAACTAATATGAAGTTATATAAATGGAAATAATTTTTACCATAAATGGTCGTTCGAATGAAAAATAACGGTTCATAAATAGACCCATTCAACTGGAATCTCGGTCAACTTTAAATGAGAATATAAACTTGCAATTTTTACAGACACAAACTATGGCTAGGGAAACTTATGTGCGCTTTATTTTTAATTAGCCCAGATTCTATATTGCTGTGAAGTTATTTTACTTATTTGAGCCAGGACTTTAATGTGAGACAGTGATACATAAAGCTTTTAAAAAAGCTTTTATTAAATAAAATATCTTTACTATAATAGAGTAAAGGTTTTTTGGCGATGCGTGTTCATTCATTATTAATAACACACTAATGGAAGCAATCGTTTTTAAGAGTATATTCATGAAGATATATATATACAAAAGAAGGTTAAAGGTTATCGGTAAACTTGACTTCAAGTACAAAAAAGAAGAAGATTAATTCGATCTTATAATGGTTATCACAAAAGCACTTTGCGAAAATATAATGTACCCAAAAATGTTTCTATCAATTCGATTAAATGCAAATGCTAGAACCCAAAATGTACTATTTTTCTTCCGAAATATCTTAAATGATGTATCATATATTCTGTGTTTCAAAGTAAAATTTAGCAAAAATTCCTTTTTTAAAAATTATATAAATTTCGGTCCTTTGTATGTAGGATTACTGTCTCCAGAAATATGCCATTTTGCAACATAAAAGGATGTCCTCGGGCATCACCTGGTATATTTTTAATTAAAAATCGTAGGCCGATTCAAATTACCTTTAATTCTTGGATCCATGCGATGTCAGGAAACATGTATGACTTGTTTATTTGTATATATGAGGATTTTAAATTTTCACGGAGATGTATACTTTCCTGTGTTCAAAAAGAGCTGTTGTTGCAAATATCAATTTTCCATTATAATATGATGACATAACATCGTACGTGAAATTACTTTTTAATATGAACAATTTCAGCACAAATATGTAATTTTGTACGTGAAAAACCTGCGGCGGAATAAGTATTATTTGATTTGCTAGTTATTTATGAGAATAGCCATGGCCACATTACTTTAATTACCATTATTAACGAGTTGAAAAATTTTCTTCTCGACGACAAAGATGCACAGTACAATGTCTGAGCAATAATCCTTTTTTTTGTTGGCTTTTATGCTCATTCAAAATATTATAAAGTCGACATCTTTTTATGGACTATGCTGATGAAAAGCTCAACATTTTCTATTATTGTATGCGCATTTAGGCTCTTGATTAAAATGTCTTGTTTATCTTCAAAATTTTAATAATACTTATTTGTTTGGTAAGACAACGGGTAAATAAAGAAATTTAAGATACGAAATGTTTCTAAACAAATATCTATGATTTCGTTGTTATTTTTTTGCTCTTTGAACTCTTGAAGATTTCTTAAAGAATTCATCATACAAAAACGAGTGTAAGAATCCAACGATTATGTTCATTTTTCCGACATTTTAGTAAATCCTGTAATTTAATAAATATAACAATATAATAATCTTTCTTGCTGCTTAATTTTTTCACATGCGCTCATATAGTTTTTGAAGCATTTATTTCAACTGCTAAAAGTATATCATTAACTCTAAGGAATTCATTTACAATCATGACTCTTAACAAATCTACTTGAGAAATGGCTTTTGCAACCATTTAACTGTCAAATCGTGTGCACAGGAATATATATTTTGCTGAAATTTCAAAAATGTCTGGTTGTGGTGAACGAAATTGAGTTTTCGTATGGCTCGTAGCATCAGCAAAGATGAAACATGTTGAAACATGTACTTAAAGTGAGCTTAAGTGAATTCCACATTCAGCATAAGAATTTTTCAAGAAATATTATTCAATGAAAAATGTCTTGCTTTCAGTAACCTATCATTTCAAGCATAAGAGGCTTTCAATCAGAAAATATAAACCCTCTGGTTGTGTGTTTGATGTTTCCTCTATCCCAAATTCTTAAATTCATTAAATTAGAATTATAGCAGAACTTATAGCTAAAAGCTAAAATCATTTATTCTGCGGTGTCATTCTTTAAATTTTGAATTTTACATATTAAAACTTCACATTTAGCAAATATTAATATACCACACACATTGTTTAAGATCATTTGTTTTATCGTTTTTCTTATTTTATGATGTTTGATTAGCTTACATAGTTGATTTCATCAATAATAAAGCATATTATTAAATTTTAAAAATTAATTTTTCTTGTAATAAAATCATGTACAATCTTCAATATATGATGAATGAATAATGTTCTTATTCATATATAAGATTGTAAAATTTTGTGTTTGCCTTTAAACGAAACTCTTCCAGAAAGCTTTTATCGAATGTTGATCAGCTCCATCTAACAAAATGCCAAAAAAGATGGTTTCAACCGGAACAAAACGTAACGACAATAATTTGAATAACCAAACAGAGTAAACGAAATACTAAGTGAAACACAAGTAAAACGTCTTCCAATTTTTCTGATAAAGCAGCAGATATTTTTTATAATAAATGGAGCAGATCACTACAGTCGAACTTCATGGAGCATCCGTAGCGAATAGTGGGAGCAGAAGAAAACCACCTAAACTTAAATCGGTGGATCGCTCAGTTTCAATGGTAGTCGACAATTATACTCCACTTACTTCAGCCGCTCTCTCAGCAAGACATGCTGGAGCTTTAGTCATCGATATGGACAATCCTTCATCAATGAGGCGATCTTCGCCGAATGTCAACGAAATGCTTCTGAAATTACACAGTCAGAGTCACAGTTCAGAACTTGGAGCTGTAGGTGGTTCAAATATGGATGAATATCCTCCATCAGCCCTTAAAAAGTCCAGCAGTTTCAGACGAGGTGACACGATAGATTCTTCCACTTCACTAACCTATTTAAGAAAGACTCCATCTTTCCACTCCAGTGGTAGTGCGGACGATGGAGGGGAAATCTCTGGCCCGCTATCCCGCCATCAAAGTGTGCGACACCATCCTACAACACCTGCATACCCATCTTTTCAACAATCTGCAAAATATCTTATTCAAATGCAGCAGCAGCAGCAACAAAGTGCCATGATGAATATTGTAGAGAGCAGTGTGCGAAATGCGAGGCGAAACTGTAATATGCATAGATCGTTTCATGATCCACAAAAACAGCGACCAGCCGTTAAACGAGATGCTGTGAAAAGTAACTCATTCAACAACGAAGATATTCGGCAACAATACATAATGCTGCAACAGCAACAGATTCAACAATTGGATCATCAGGGTAGAAAGCACAGTTCCATGGAAGGAGATTTGTACAGATCACGAAGCAATAGCAGAAACAATAAAATGTTCGAAGAACAACTGCAAATACCTTATTTAAATGTTCGCAGACCTTCGCCACTTCCCTCGCCAATGATGGCATCTCAGTACAATCACGCAACATCACCAACTTCAGTCAGTCCGAGGCAAATGAATTCAAACAGCATGGATGAGCTTATTGCTTCTGGCGGTATGAGTGGTTCATCTAGCCCTCGTCCCACTGGTGCTCATCCTAAAAATCACATGCTTCGTCATCAGCACACTATAGCTAGTTTAAATCCGCAGTATTTGTCTCCAATTCCGTTAGTGGCTTTTGATAAATCATTAGAAGACATCTATCAAATGAAGTCACCAAGTTTTGATAACAGGAAAGCGTATAGTTTGAGGTACAAAAACGGTCCTCAAGGCAATAATGGCAAAGAGAATAGAGATCTTTTTCGAGCTAGAAAGTCTAAAAGCTTCATAAGCGATATGGATCCAACAGATATGCAATTTGGAATGAGTCCGGCAGTAAGTCCCGGTTTAAGTGCCAGTGGTTCAGTCAAAAAACATCATTCTCCATTAATATCTCCTTCTCCTCAAGCTAGAGCTAACATGATACTAGAGGATATGAAGCGAGGATCTCCCGAATTTAACCAAGCCAATCCGAACTTGGACTTTGGTACAATCGATTTTAATACTATTTACAAATCATATCGCCAACAGAAAAATACTTCTGGAAATCGTCGTCACAAGCATCGCAGAAAAAAGAACTCCATAACTAATAATAAGTTAGACGATGATATTGACTCTGAGTCAAACAAAAAAAGGAAACGAATTGTTTGCATCGTGATGAGTGTTTTTCTGAGCTTAGTGCTTTTTGCCATTATGGCAGTTGTGGTGACGCTTACCCATTTTAGTGCAGTTCAAGTGCAAAATCAGACACGTCAGGTATACACATTTGCCCGAGAGTCACCCATTCACTATCCTTCGATAAAAGGCGGAAAGGATTGATCACAATTTTTTGACAGCATTTTACTATGGATCGTTTTCCGTTGCTTCAAAATGGACGCATTTTTTAAAACACGAAGGTTTTTATAATGAAAAAATATTTTGATAACAAAGTTGAAGTAACAGTAATTAATTAAAGTTAAAGAAAAAGTGCCCAAAATAAATAACCTAACTGATAATAGAATTTTTAAATGAAATTAATCAAAAACAAAGAAACGCATAAACCATGTCATATGGCTATAAAATATATACACAAATTGATGCTGTTGGACGTTATGCATAATAATCACCAAGGATCAAGTTGCCAATTAGAGCAACTTTAAACGAATTTAACACTTGGCAGGTAAAGCATATGACTACGTCTTTTCTGATTATTATGATTTACTGAAACATATTTTTCAGCTTTATTTAACAAAGCCACACTTATATATAATGGAACCGCATCAGCTGATAAAACCATGATAAAATTGTGCTAAATTTTATATTATTTTGATCGTTTTGGGATGGTATTACGAAAAACCTCGGAAATGGATAACTTTGTGAAATAAAGTTTGTGTTTAAAATTTGAATTTTTAATATTTGACAAATTATATGCTTTAAGCTTCGCCCAGTTTTCTTCCAATTTAGCACCGAATAAAACTTTTTAAAAGCATAAACTGGACTAAAAATCAAATATTCTCAGCCTTGTGTACTTCTATACAAACTTCGAGTACATATTGATGAATGGTAGACGAAGCTTGATACCTTTTTTTAAATATCTGATTTTTATTTAATTTTGAAGAGAATAATAATGTTTGTTTTGAATTCAGGTAATCAGCCTTGTATTCTCTGCAGTTATTTTCAAACCTATTTAAGTTGTAAGCAAATCTTCAATTTGCTGTGATAGAATCAAAAGCTTTATAACTATTAAAATTAATAACAAGTCTAATTTTATCATCAGTTAATAAATTTTTTAGTAGTTTGCTCTTTCGAGATACCAATTTTGAAAATAAATATATTGAAGACTTTTTTTGAATGATTGAAGAAAAAATGCTATGCAAAAGATTTTTCATAGATAGGATCAATGCATCAATAATACTTTAACATGATATGATTTACTTTAACTGAATTGCGGAAACTTTCTTTGAAGCGCATTGAAATATCATATATATCTATTTTTCCAAATCGATCCAATATTTTATTTACATTCTTTTGTGCATATCACCCAAAAATATTTATATTGCACAATTTTGTTGGTGCTGAGCAAACATATTTCTGTTAAGCATATAAATGTCAAATTGGTTTTCAATTGATACACAATGTAAGAGTGGTGCTGTGTGAAAATGCCACAATTCTGTACAATTAACTTGATGGTAAAGCTATTTTCAATTTGCACGCTCATCACTTGTTTGTCTATGCTGTCTGTTGACTCTGCTGTGGTAATACGGCTAGGAGGGAGTGAAGTCGTGTAATTTATTCGTACAAAAAACTGGGATATTGAATTGTGGACTAATTGCAAAATCAATTTTTGAATGCTTCCTCAAATTTTGTCGTAAATCTAATTCCAGATTGTACCACGCTTTGTAGCAATTCCGGTTGTAGTTTGAGTTATAATTGGGTCAAGTAGGGTTTGACCTAATTTGGGATGATTAGAGATTTGTTGTAAAATTTAGATTATTATTATCTGATTAAAAGTTTTGAACAAAAGTCTACTCCATCGAATAAACAACGAACAAACAACTCATTAACTTATTCAAATACCCGATAAATGTATATCCTTTTCAAAAATAAGAAATAAAAATTAAAGAAATCAACTGATTTTAAAAACACCAAATATTTCATAAAAATTATCTAGCTAGTTAGCAACTGTTAGCAAATATTTATTATGTGTAGATACAAACTTTTTTCGAAATTTATTTATCGAAAATATTCAGAAAATTGCTAAATTGTTTAAAGTTGGATCCTTTAACTATGTTCTCAAAGACCAAACAGAGATAAAATATTTGAAAATTGGAATCAAGAAGAATTGTGTGATTGCTTGAAACTTGAACTAAAAATTGATATCCTTTCAAAAAGAAAAATAAATATCTATGATATGAAAATAAAAGTCTTCCTTTTCTGATTTTCAATTGAGAAATAGTTGGAAAAGAACTTATCTTTGTCCGATATTTTATTGAGGAAACCAGAGCACGTTTTCCTAACTTTTTGTCTTTGAGGTGCTTTCAGTGATTTCAAATGATCACCAATCGTCGTTTTGATCAAATTACATGCTATTTTCTGCACTTTATGGAAGTTGTTCTCAAGTTTAAAAGATTTGTAATTTGCCAAATAAAAACCTTTCCTCATACATACTTGGTATATAGTAAAGGAAAAGTTTTGAGTTGCTACTTTAGGGAAATAAAGAACTCTTGACAAGTACTGTGAAAATGCTATGAAAATAATTAATAGGTTTGTGAATCACAACAGTTGTGCTGAAACAAAATTTATAAACATATTAAACACAAACATTGATGTTGATGTTGATTCAGTAATTTTAAGTTTAGAAGTACAAACTATACGCATATGAGCTTGAAATAAGTACAAATGTTACTAACATTAAAAACAACTGATAGAATCTGTAAAAATCTTGTTTCTATGTGGCAATTCAGCTCCAGATTTATTAACTCAATAAAGAATTCATAATTTGTAATTAATATCAATTATTGTGATTCTCAAAAAGAAACTGGTATCAATCCTACAAATGATTACGGGAATTACTTAAACTTTACTCTTCTCGAAACAATCTTATTGGAAAAGTTTAGGTTAAGCTTCTGAAGTAGCTTTATAATATGTGTTCACAAATTGACGAAAATAGAAAAAGCGTCTCGAAATATAAACGACCGTAATTATCTGATTATTGTAAATAAATCAATGAACCGCAATTAACTTATTTCCAACTTTGACTCAAAAATAACTTTGTTTTGTCTATTTTAGTTCGCCAGGAGAACGAGCGGCTGATGCAAGAACAGATAGAACGAGCTAAATACGCAGCCAATTTCACGGAACCGCCTAGCATGGCGGATTTGGTGACAACTAGCGATATTTTAAATGATGTTCCATAACAGATTATTGTGGTAGCTATTCTAATCATGGAAAATATGACAACACTAAACGTTATAGAGATGTTTGTTAAATAGAGTGACACAATTATTACATAGAATTTTCCAAAATTCTAAGAAAGCAGCAAATTAAATTGTGTAAACTAGATTTTTGTGGTTTTTGAGACGTTGATTCACAAATTGTGTGTGAGAGCTTGAAATGGGGCGATGGGTGGATAATTTGTTCACAATCTTAATACAAAAGTTACAAAGGCACACGATGCTCTAAAAATTTCCAGTTATTCTTTATAAGTGCACAAAATTAACAGTCAATTGAAAAAATAACTATTTAGAAAATTTCATTTAAATCACTATTCACATCCTCAAAGCTCCTCAAAGCTCCACAAAATCTTCAGAAAGCTTCGTCATAAAAAAAAAACAAAAGTAATTGTTAATGTTCCTTGTGTGTCTGAAAATCCTTCTTAGGTTTCACAAAATGTCTAAACTACCTTATTAAGTATGATGTAGCAAAAATTATGATTACTTTTTTTATGCTGAAAAGTGAAACTCGTTAATTGAAAAAATAATTGAAATGTTGAAAAACATAACTTAATCTAAAGTTTAAAATAATTATGGATAAAATATGGTTTCATTGTCGGTACTAAAAAGTTGCATAGTTATCCACATAATAAATTTCTTGTTTATCGGGTATCAAAAACAATGAGTTGAATTTTGCTTTTCAATAAATTGTTAGTTATTGAAAAATTATGGTTATTTTATTAATTCGTTATCTGAACAATATACTATGAAAAAGGTGAACTTTACATCATACCCAAATACTAGGATTATGTAAATCAACTTCAAATTTTCATTACATAAATTAAAGACATTTTTATAAAATCAATTAATTCTTGTCATTATGGCGAATAGATAACATAGACCGAATCATATTTGACTACGGTATTAGAATATGATACATTAAATCTTCTTTTTTTTGATCCTTTTCAACCATTTCGATGTTTTACATCAAACAAAAAGCTGTCTAGAAATTCTTTTATAAATTCCAGATACATTCTCTTTTAAAAATGCGTAGATACTCGATAAAAATAGTAAAAAGTTTTCTGGATTTCATCCCATTTTTTATACAAAATTTAATTATCGTCTCGCGGAAAAGTTGTTTGTATTTTATTGTTTCACAATTGTTTCAACAGTTTGTAAATTTTGTTTTTTTGTAAATTTCCAACAAAATGCTTTGACATTAAAAAATAAATACTTTCCTTTTGTTGTCTTTTTTTGGGACAAAAGTGTCACATAAATTATGTAAAGTGGAATTGATATAAAATTGTGTGAATGTAAAAATTTAATTAAAACTCGTTGTACAGGGCTTGTAGTTTTTAATTGTTTTGTAGATTTTTTTTTTTTTGAATAACTGTATTAAAATTAATTGAGTTTTGAATTGTTAAGTTCTTAGATCTTTAAACCAATAAAATCTATGAATAATATAATGTGTGAACTGCTTTTAATTTAAACATTGTTATTTTTTGATTTATAATTAATAAATTGAATTAACAAATCGTATTAAATTGCCTAAAAACCGGAAAAAAAGAAAATTAATTGTAATCTTTGTAATTTGCAAGTAATTTGAGAAAAGATATAACATACTTAACATAGAACAAATGATAATTAAATCTTAAAGTAACGTTTCAAAAGAATTTGGTGATTAGCGATAAAAATTTAGGAATCAATTCTGCAATTAATAAATAACTTTAACCATTTCAGCAAGAAAATTATAAAAAAATTTTAGTCAATTACGTTTCTCTAGATACAATTTATCATTTTTCAAGAACGGCAATATTTTCAAATATATTTTTAAATTTTTGTACACCATATTAAAAAAAAAAAAAAATAAAACTAAAGATAAACTGAGATACAGCTTGAACCATTTTCTGATAAATCAAAATAAAAAGTATTTAATTATTGTAATGAAATAATATCGATGAATTAATATTTAAAATAGACTATTGGAAGCAAATTGGAAATATCTATATCGTTGTTAAAAGTTTACATATTACTATATTATTTGAAATAAAAAATTTGATGTTAAATAGATTTGTCTTTTATTTTTATGCTCTTATTGCATTGGCTTTATTTTTCAGACACGAAATTAAAATATGGACAAAGGGGTAAACAGAATGCACTCGACAAAAAGTTCTCTCAGCACCTATATTCATGCAAAAATTCACTTCTATGTATGTATTAAAAGTTTCAAACTTTAAAAAAAATTTCTGATCAAATTTGGAAAACGATCGATTTCTAATTAATTTTTTTTATACCTTTACTAATTTATTTCAAAGTATCTTAATTTTCAAAAAAATCTATTTTTTAATTTAAACTTTCGTTTTGGCGCCAACCGATGCATATTTTAGTTGCTTCCTCACTTGCCTCACTTAATCATTTTCCTCAATTTCCCAGTGAGTTTTTATTCAGTACTGAAACTATATGTACTGATTGTACATGCATTCAGTAACTCGTAAGTTTTAAGAAAATTTGTTATGCACAGTATTACGAAGCAAGCAGCTTGCTAATAATTTACTATAGAATCAAAATATAGTAATAATGACAACATAAGCTCCGAAATAAACAATAAAATGCATACATTTTTGTTGAAAAACTCAAACGAGTTGCAGTACTGAAACTATATATTCACTACATACATATATCTCATTGAATTTAGTACTTGAATTATATTGAGCACATTATTCTACTGGGCATAATATATTCAGCGCTGCGATCGCTATTAAATTGTGAATAGGTTTGAAAAATAAGATATAAAACTAAAGCATTTTTCGGTGTTAAATCAAATCAAATAATGGAAAAGCGAATTGCATTGGAACAGCGCGGAAAAGCCGCTAATCAGGTATGTTTTTGACAGTAAATTAAGTTCCAAACGCGGAATAAGTGTAAAATTCAATCAACGTCTCAAAAAACCACAAATCTTTATTGAACAAGTCTTGCATTACTCTACTTTTCAAACTAATCGCATGCACAATCTTTTCCATTGGCCAGACTCCTGAAAACCCATAATTTCCACACTATCTCTAATCATTTTCCAAGTGCATTTTCTCATTTGCCGCTTTTTGTTTCATAAATTGTGGCTTGTGGATACATTGCGTTGTTAGCTGGTGAATCATTGATAGAATCGAAAGTGAAAATAGTCAGTTTGGCATAGCCAATTTCGAGGTAGCTATCAATTTTCCCGGAATAATCGTAATACTGGTGTGTGTTCTCAATCACGCATTGTTGTCTCTAAAACAGTTAAAACAGCCATAACCTCATAGAAAAACTAATAATTGATCCACATATATTATCCGCTAGCCTCAGTCCATATCAGAAAACTAGATTTTACCCTAAAAAGTGCCAAAAGTGAAGAAATTAGTTCGCGGCTCCTCCATGTTTTTATTTCGTCTTATTGTTCTTGTTGTTGTTGTTACGAAAAAAATCCTCTATTAAAAAGTGCCAACTGGAAAATTGTCAGATCCACTGAATACGTAGTATTTGCCCCACCAAACACTAACTCAGTTATTTGCGACCTCTTCCTGGCCAGAATGTCATTCCAAAATAATTATTTCGAGGCATTGCGCCAGTTGCGGGCACCATTTTTTCAGTCAACCAAAAAATGCTTTGTCGACGTTCATTGTGGAAAAAATTGCGATGAAACTTCGTATTACTTCTCTGAACGCAAAGATTCAACTGCTTCTCTTTTAATGTAGTGAAAAGAGAAAAAATTGGTTTTCAATGAAACTTGCTCTTCTTTTTATTATTTTTTCGTGTAAAGACACAAACTTAAACCATCACCATGATAGTTTTCTTGAGAGAAGAGCGCTTATTCGATGAATTTTATTTTCCCGCCTTTGCGAAGAATCGTTTGCAACGGTTTCAAAATCAAAGCTTTTAGGAAATAATATTTTTTTTTTCCTTGTAGATCAAGGAACTAAACCTTGACAACTGTCGAAGCACAAACATCGAAGGCTTGACGGACGAATTCACAGCCTTGGAAAAGCTCAGCCTCATAAATGTAGGCCTGGTGTCACTCAAGACCTTCCCCAAATTGCCCAGCCTTAAAAAGTTAGAGTTGTCCGACAACCGAATATCCAGCGGCCTCACTCACTTGCTATCCAGCCCAAAACTGGCCATTCTTAACCTTTCTGGCAACAAAATCAAGGAGTTTGATGAGCTCAAATCGCTGGCCAGTCTGGAAAATCTCGAAATTCTGGATCTTTTCAATAATGAAGTCACACAGGTGGAGAACTACCGAGAAAAGGTGTTCCAGCTGATGCCTTCGCTCAAGTATTTGGATGGGTGAGCTGCAATTTTGAAATCTTTATATTATTTCGATAATAATTTTGTTTTTGCTTATTTTAGATTTGACCAAGAAGATGACGAAGCACCTTCAGAAAACTCTGAAAATGGAGCCGAAGACTCTTCTGATAATGATGGTAAATTTTTAACCCCTACTTTTTCTAAACTGCTCCGTTTGAAATTCATGAAAGAAACATTTTTTAAGAAATCTCCCACAAGTTCAGTTAAAGCTAAGCTTTTTTGCTTTGAACTGATCAATGATCATTTTAAAATTCCCGCAAATTACAGGTGGTGACATATTTTCTATAAACGGTATTGATATAAATTTGAAAGAACTGGAAGAGCTCGAAAAGCGCGTAGCAGCGAAAAAAGCCCGACAGCTGGCTAGTGGTGATTGTTCAAGTGGTTGTTCTGCAGCTCAAGTGGATCAGCTGAATGATGATTTTCAAAGTTCTTTAAACCTCACTTCTGGTGAAGCTCAAGAGCAAGCAGTTCAGCCACTGCAGCCATCCCTAGCCAGCATTTTTCTAGTCGTTTTGGGACTTTTGTCCATGATGAACCAAATTTACTTTAGACCTACTCAAAGTGAGTGGCTTTTTGCGCACATTCAAGTAATTTATTACTTAAATTTGTTTTAGATGATGAAGATGGAGAGGCAGACGAGGATCAAGATGATTTTGACGAGGAGGAAGCAGAAGATGAAGCAGGTCAGAAGAGATCATATATCATGACTGAACTAATCAATTAACGTTTTCAAAATGTTATTCTTTCTAAGGTGGAGTTGATCTTGCCGAGATCTACAACGATGATTTGGGCGAAGAAGAAGATGGTGACTTTGAAGCCAATAATGAAAGCAGCTCGGATGATGATTTGGACGACTCTGATCTGGATGATTCTGGTGTAGCTGCTCCCAAATCTGATGGTAAGAATTGCTATCTTTTTTGATAATGTAAGAATTTATACAATTTCATATCATTTATCATTTTAGGCGATGGAGAAGCAGAAGCAGAATCTCCCGCACGAGGCAAGAAGCGAAAACATGATGGTCCTGAGGCTGACGTTTGAAGTGTGCCACCTACTTCCCGCCACTTTATAAAAACAAAGCATAATTTTAAAATCCTTTTTTCATTCTTCTTTTTTATTATTTTAAATCATTTTCGGTTAAAATTTTCAATCTTCTGAATAATTTAATTTAATTTTTAATTTAAAAAAACAAAAACCCACGCAAGAATTTGATATCGTAAAGATAAAAATGTTTAAAGAAAAAATCTTCCTTCAAGACATTCTTATTGTTTTGGTTTTCATTAAAACCTGTAAAGTTAAAATTAACGAGATCAATGAATCAAAAAAGCAAATTGTTAGGATACCGAAGCCAATGGAATCCCAAAAAGTGTGTATTTAAGCTGTAGTTTTTTTTCGGCTTACGCGATCTTTGAGTTTAATTTTTATTATTGTATAACATAAATCGATCTTGGATTAGTTATTTATGTGTGCGAAGAATAAAGGTGGATTGTTGATATTTGAAAAATTTCAGATCGATTGAAACAGTAAGGACGCAAAGCCATCAAATAACCATGTGCACCAAATTTTAGTTTTTTCGCCATTTAAATTATCATTTTCGACACAAAGTTTTTGCTTCAATTTATAAGCAGTATTGAATCGTGTAACGAAAAAAATTCTCAACATTATAAAGATTTCTGTTTTAATTTCCGGTGTCACCTGTAGTCATTGTTTATCTGTTTCTCAGTTGTTTTATCAGAGTAGACGATTAAAAGCTTAGAGTAAAAAACTAGTTTATTGCAAAATTTTATCAGACAAACAGCTCCAAGGACATTATAAGAGTTTTAGTAGATTCTCAGTTTTTGTGGATAAACCATCAAATTTATGAAGATTTTTTTTAATAAAGTATATTTTAAAATCATTTACTGATGAATTTTTATTTGCTACAATAATTATCCTCCATACAGGGAAATATCTCAACGAAAGAATAAAAATATACGCAAATCTTTTTTTTATTAATCGAACTATTGTGATTTTATTCAAGCATATCATCTATAAACAAATCTAATCGATACTTTCTTCGGATTTATTTAACGCCTCCAGTTCCTTGAGTTTTTGCTCAAAAAATTTCTTTCTGATTGTAAGTGGAAGAGTTTTATGGCGAATCATAAAATTTTCGTTACCAAGTGCAGTATATGTTGAATCACCAGTCAGGTTGCGAATTGCCACTAAAATAAAAAATAGAGATTATATAGCCCAAATAATAACAAATTAACCTACCATTCTTCTTCAATAGCTTGTCATAAAATCGTACTCCTGCATCCACAACATCGATTCCCAAGCGCGAAAGTTGCTTATCAGTTTCCTGATCGTAATAAACTTGAGTCATGTCCTGTAAAAAGCAATAGAGTCCTACTCCAAAAAATGCTAGCAACGAATACAAAACTCCTCGAACAGCAAATGGTCGTTGGAAAAGGTGTAGTCTTTGATTCAAAACACTAGCCATTGAATAAATGACGAATACAGTGGAACATGGATAGACAGAGTTTAGAAGAATTTTCTGAGATTGCAACTGAATAATTTCTCGTGCCATTCCAAACACCTGCTCGTCTTCAGATAATACAAGCGCATCCTCCAAAATTTTTCCATAGCTTGTACTCCAATCAATTGCCTCATTTCTCAGTTTTATATCATTCTTTTCGATATCACTGTAGTGATTGTAGAAATAATTTGAAGGAACACCTACTAACGCTCCGTATTTATACTTCGTCGAGCCTGCAAAACACATTATATGTTTAAGAAAACATATTTATGTAAAATTTTAACTGTACTGTACCTGCATTAAATATATCAAAACCGTAAACTACGAAGGGGCTTAGAAGTCTATCCTCAAAATCAGTGATCTCCAAGATCTCTTTTGCTTTATTGAATCGCTGTCGAATGGTGTCGGAAACTTCCCTGGCAATTCCATTCCTTAAATTCAACGGATAGGTAAGTAATAAAAACTGTGTTTAAAATATTGTTTATGTTTACCTGTACGTTTGAACAAACTCCTTGTATTTATTGAGACCTTTAAGAACGATATATATATATTTAGTTTAATTATAATAATATAATATATTTCTAACTAATATAATTTTCAGTAAATTGAAAGTCGTTCAAATCTTTCAAAGTTCCACTTAAACAAATTGCAGGCATTTTATAGCTTTTTAATTATTAAATATTTTGGAATGAATTCTAAAAAACTGTTCTTGTTGTAATATTAAAATTATTGACTTGAAAGCACGTAATATTACCTATTGTATGCATGAGGAAGTTACCAGCAAATAAACTGAAAGAAAATAAGTAAAAGATTTATTAAATATTATAAGAAGATGGATTTAGAGATGCCCAGAATGATCAGCAATGATATCTTCAAAGTTATATTCGAAAATGTTCGGTTTGTGAAGAAAATTTTGAGATGATTCAAAACTTCCTGATCATATTGAGAACTCATAAGATTAAAGCATAGTTATAGAAGAAAAATCTCTGTTAGGGGTTGGAGATCACTTTTCAATACTTATAGAACCTTAACTTAATCGTAAATGTAATCTCTATCAAATAAACTACAACAGTGAATTTATTTCTATCAAATTCTCTAACGAATGCCACTTTCCTCTGAGGAGAATTTTATTAAGAATGAATCCTAAAACTAGGATGGAAGGTCCATCACGCGAAATTCCAGAGTTTTTGCAAAAGATATTAGCTAAAGATGTGAAAGCAACAAAGAAATTAGGTAATTTATTTGTGCTCAATTTTGGATTTGGCCCGATTTGGTAGTAATTTCTCTTATCAAATGACTCTGGTCCAGTTTTTTTGTTCCTGAAATATTTTAATTATTTTTACTTCGGCAACAAAAAGTTGTGAAGTCTTGATTTCATCCAAACTTTTTTTTTTTTTTTTTTCTTATTTTTGCCTAAAACAAAAAAATTTTGGTCTTGAACCCGAAATTTTGTTTCCTTGCGAAATGTCTGTCCTTTGGTTTCACTTCTGTACTTCTGTATTCGTAATTTTTTAACCCATCTGTCCGATTTGTCTCATAATTTCAGTATAAGCTTTTTTTCACCATATGCCGGTCGCGTTTTGCTGATTCAAGAAAAAATCCTTCTAGTACCTGTAGTACAAAATAACATTTTACAATAAAAAAGTTTTTTTTCCTGAGATTATATTGAAACATCCGAATATGCAAAAACCTTGTATTTGGCCCAAAATGATCGATTCCAGAAGATTTTATGGAAATATTGTACCATGACCAAGTTGTCATGCTTACAAAAATTTTGGAAAAAAAACTTCTGTTCACGTAATCTCAGAACCCATCGGACCGATTGATCTAAAATTTTCAAAATAAGCTTTTTTAAACCATAAGCAGCGACGTACGAAGAGTTTTTGATAATAATACAGCGCCATCTAGTACCTGTAGTGCAAACTACCATTTTGCCATACAAAATTTTTTTTTTTCTGAGATTATATTGAAACATCCAAATATGCAAAAACCTTGTATTTGGCCCAAAATGATCGATTCCAGAAGATTTTATGGAAATATTGTACCATGACCAAGTTGTCATGCTTACAAAAATTTTGGAAAAAAAACTTCTGTTCACGTAATCTCAGAACCCATCGGACCGATTGATCTAAAATTTTCAAAATAAGCTTTTTTAAACCATAAGCAGCGACGTACGAAGAGTTTTTGATAATAATACAGCGCCATCTAGTACCTGTAGTGCAAACTACCATTTTGCCATACAAAATTTTTTTTTTCCTGAGAATATTTTAAAACATTTGAATATGCAAAAACCTTGTATTTGGCCCAAAATGATCGATTCCAGAAGATTTTATAGAAATATTGTACCATGACCAAGTTGTCATGCTTACAAAAATTTTGGAAAAAAAAACTTCTGTTGACGTAATCTCAGAACCCATCCGACCGATTGATCTAAAATTTTCAAAATAAGCTTTTTTTAACCATAAGCAGCGACGTACGAAGAGTTTTTGAAAATAATACAGCGCCATCTAGTACCTGTAGTGCAAACTACCATTTTGCCATACAAAAATTTTTTTTTCCTGAGAATATTTTAAAACATTTGAATATGCAAAAACCTTTTATTTGGCCCAAAATGATCGATTCCAGAAGATTTTATAGAAATATTGTACCATGACCAAGTTGTCATGCTTACAAAAATTTTGGAAAAAAAAACATCTGTTGACGTAATCTCAGAACCCATCCGACCGATTGATCTAAAATTTTCAAAATAAGCTTTTTTTAACCATAAGCAGCGACGTACGAAGAGTTTTTGAAAATAATACAGCGCCATCTAGTACCTGTAGTGCAAAAATTTATATTTTATATATCTTGTGTTTTTTCAAAGAATCTAAAAAACTGTTGGAAAAAATATATATATTTTTTTTGAGTTTTATATAAAAACAAGTTTTACGTGTTTTTCGTTAAGAAACTACCAACTCAAGTCGATCAGAAAGTGGTAAGATTGAATTCAACAGAATTATCAGCAATAATGCACAATATTCCCGCTCGGCGCTCTGATCGAAAATTTATGTTTTGGTTACATATTTTTGAATTTCCTAGAATTTTATTGCTTCATTCAAATGAATTATTCTAATGAAGCATAGGTATTATGTTGCCGAAGTGCCTGCTAAAGCTTCAGCTTTTCCGATTTTTTTAAAATCGAACTCCTAACTTTTATCAACTTTTTTTTTTTAATTCTCAAATAACTTATTTTTTTAGATTTTTTTTTTATTTTTTCAAATTTTTATTCCATCAAATGACTCTGGTCCAGTTTTTTTGTACCTGAAATATTTTAATTATTTTTTAAAATCGAACTCCTAACTTTTATCAACTTTTTTTTTTTAATTCTCAAATAACTTATTTTTTTAGATTTTTTTTTAGAGTATTACCCGTGAAGGATCACAGGATTTAGTGCACAAAGTATCATAGTCGTTATTGTTTTTTTGTTTTTTGTTTATTTCAATGGAGCTTAGAATTATAAAATCAAATTATAAAGTGTTAATCTAAAACTTCAAAATTCTGAATTTTGGACTGGAGCTACCAGATCATGCAAAAATATGAAGTTCAGACCACCCCGTATTACAACATATAACTCAGTTTTTAATTCAGTTCAAAAATTTAAATTATACATTTTAAATTTTAATATATGAATGTTTGGACTCAAAAAGCCACCAAGTTATGCCATTAGATGTAGCTGTATCAACCCGTGGTATACTCACAAACTCATTCAACTATATTCAGCCGTTCTCGAGTTGTGGTTGTACCAGGTAGTGGCACCTAGATAAAATGTCCAAGTTCTTGCAAAAATAATTTACTTGACTTTCTGCATTAGTTGTGGGATTCTAAGACTTTTCTAAAAAATTTGTCCAAAGCCACCAGGTCATGCAAATGGTTGGAGCTGGACCAACCCGTGACACAAAAACAAACTTAGCTTATCATCCCAAACAATTTTTACCAAGACACGGAAGCTGTATCTTAAACCGTTTTCATGTTTTGAAAGTACCACCAGGTAGAGGCGCATGGATAAATAGTCCAAGTGCTTGCAAAAATGATTTACTTTGTTTTCTGGACGAATCGTGAGGTTATAAGGTTTTTTAAAACAAAAATTGTCCTGAGCCACCAGGTCATGCCACCAGCTGTTGGTGAACTTATTTATATGGACCAACTTGTCACCCTGAACATTTTTTCCCATGAAAGCAAAACTCCAACTCAACCAAAACTGTCAGTATAAGGTGAAATATACTTGAAACATGTCTTGCTGCACCATGGCTGGTGACCAGGAGGGTTGTGGAACTGGTCCAAAAATCATACAGATCAAATTCTGTGACATGGATGAACCTTTTGAGACTAAGATGCCCATACATAAGTCTTCAGGTTTTCGAGCTATAAGAGCTCAGTTAGCGTTACGCAGAAATAAATATATAAATAAACAAAACTCACCCACAAGCCGAGACCGAAAAACTTCTAAAAATAAGAGTTCTGCCTCTTTCGGTCAAGAAGTAGTTCATGAATTTAGATCGTGACATTCTCAAAAGGGCCAAGAACTTTTTGTTTTACTTTGAATCACTAAAAAGTACTTTTTTCTTGTTTTGGTTAGATTTTTTTTCACAATAATAACTTTTCATAATAAACCAAACGGGACAGAAGAATATTTTTGACAGTTCAATTTAAAGAATTTTTTGATAGATTTTTTTTTCACTGTCCGTCTGTCTAATTTCATATGATTTAATTTAACAGGAAGGAGTTTTTGAGCCAAAAAATGAGAACTAGAGTATGTCCAGTATTTTTTTGTAAAATTTATATTTAACCTATTATAATTTCAATTTACTTATTTTTATTTGCAATCTTAATTTAACTTTTCTAACTGAATATAAAATTTCATTAAGTCGCCAGAAGTGATTAGAACATGCAAAAGTAAAGATCACAATTGATCAAAAAAAAAGAATAGTCTAGGGTGTGTGATAATAATACATTAGATTTCATAAGTTTTTGCTTGCATTTGTTTGAAAACAGTTTTGATAATCACTAACTTTTTGGAAAAATACTAATGGAAGAACAATTAATAACCGAAAAACACAGGTAAGTGGAGATTACGAGATGCTGACTACATTTTATTACTTATTACGAAATACGAAATATTTTACTTTGTTGAACTTTACTATTAAAGACAGGTAAAGCTTAGAACCATATAACATTATTTCAACTTTGATATTGTATGTTTTGATATTGTGTTTGTGTATTTTTCTAAACTTAGTAAATAATGATGCAAACAGAAATGATCATGACGCAGTTTTGTATTGTCATGTTGTTTAATTATTTAAAGATCAAAAATAAAAACCAATCGTCATCGATTTCAAGCACTTTACACCTGTTTTAGCTAATATTGTTATCTGAAAGCCTTGAACATGATAAGATTTTTCGAATTTTAAATAATGCACGGCTTTATAGCTTTATGTTGATGTTTTTTTAATTATTCAATTACAATCATTCTATCGAACATTTTAAAAAACAAGTTTTTATTGTTTTCACAAGGCAGTTGATAGAAAATCACAAAGAAATTGTAATCTTATTTATTTTTAGTTGGTTTAATATTGGTAGCTGGACATGGAATAAGTACTCTGAAGCAATGCTGAGGTCAGCCGAGAAACTTATTTTGTCATGTAAGTTGTTTCCAGTTTTACATATTACAGCTAATTTTTCCGTTAATGTCGTTTTTTTTTTAATTATATAACTACATTGCTTTTAACGTTAATTCTTCATTTTTAGACATCAAGACAGCTTACAAAGGAGCATATATTGTAAATACATACAATACGTAAAAATATTAAAAATAATAATATTTTGTTAATTTCAAGGATGTGGGACCTTGCATCGGGACTTCAGACAAAATATGGACTCTCTCGATGAACACAGAAAACAAGAATATTCCTCTCGTCTTGTGTCATGGTCTTGGAGCTGGATCTGCACTATGGGTTACAAATTATGACGCACTCTGTCAAGATCGGCCAGTTTACGCAATAGATCTCCCGGGTTTTGCAAGAAGTTCACGTTCTGATTTTTCAAAAGATCCTCTAATAGCAGAGAAACAATTTGTAAAAGCGATTGAAGAATGGAGAAAAGAGGTCAATATTCCAAAAATGATTCTGTTGGGGCATTCTTTTGGTGGATTTCTGAGTACGTCTTACGCATTGGAGCATCCTGAAAGAGTGCAGCATCTAATTTTGGCTGATCCTTGGGGATTCCCAGAAAAACCAAAAGACACAGCCTCCAAATACAATGCACCTTTGTGGGTTAAAGCAATCGCCTATACACTCCAGCCATTAAATCCATTGTGGGCATTGAGAGGTAAATTTCAAGAGTCATTGATTGCACCGTTAAATTATATCGTCTCTATATTTTATAGTTGCTGGACCATATGGTCAATGGATTGTTGAAAAAACTCGTCCAGACATCATGAGAAAGTATTCATTGGTTGTGAAAGATGAACAAGCAATAGCACAGTATATTCATCAGTGCAACGCACAAAATCCAACGGGAGAGTCTGCTTTTCACAGTATGATGTCTGGATTTGGATGGGCCAAAAATCCCATGATTAATCGAGTACACCAACTGAAAGATCAAATTCCTATGACAATTATATATGGATCAAGAAGTTGGGTAGATTCAGCACCAGGTGATCAAATAAGGACGCTTAGACCAAAAAGTTACGTGAATGTAGAAGTAATTAATATGGCAGGACACCACGTTTACGTCGACAAGGCGGTAGAATTCAACGAAATTGTTTTGGAGGCTTGCAATTGGGATGGACAAAGTAAGTTTCTTTAATTGATCTAGTGAAGCAAAGTTTTAAATTTTACTTTTACATTGCAGAACAAAAAAGTGAAGGCACTGAGTCGGATCAGGAAGGTGCCTAAAAAAGCTTGGCTATAATAATTTTTTATGCATGAAATTACAAATTTGTATTTGATTTTTACAAAGAATCACAAAAGATTTTTATCAACACGCTTTGTTGAATTTATGAATCATTTTAAATAAATTTTATTATAATCAATATCATTATTTTTGTTAATTGTCTTTTTATTGTAATTGAAAATTGAATCGATAAGTATGAAGAAGCTTTCTCACAAGTCACATCGCATTGTACTTTACTTAGTCTATAAAATTATGTTGCGTTATAATATATGATTAAAAGCTATTTTAAAAGTCTAGAAATCTAAGTGATGTTTTAAATAAGTTAAAGGAAGGCACAATCAAGTATGTTATTATTCAAATAAAATCTAAATTAATTTGTCTACACTCGCAATTTAATGTCAATTAATACTTAATAATTTGTCAAATAAATTAACTTTGGATATAAAAGTATCTAGTCGAAACTTTGTTAATAGGATAAAATTTGTTAAAACACGCAAAAACAATGAGAACTGACGTTTTTACACACATCCTCAATTTCTTTAAAATTCTTCTTTAATAAAACTGTTAATGCAAAACTAAAATCTTAAAATACTATTAAATAAAATGCTTTTATTGCTGAAACTGGGTGACCAACGTTTTGGTGGCTTTAGCCAAATTGTAGGCACAATTGCGAACCTGCTGTAGATAAAGCTCAGTGCTTGCTTTGTCATCATTAGCTAGTGCTCGCTGCAAACTGTTGCATTCAGTTTGAATGAGATTTGTGTTAAAATTGAGCTGTTTCAAAACGTTCTTTAAAGGATCGTCATTCAGATTTTGTGGAAATATGGCAATTAGCTCTGCAATGGCAACCCTTATGCGTTCTGAACAAGGAACAAAGGCATCTTTCTTTGAAATCTCCTGCATTGCAAGCCACAACTCTTGAATTCTTCTGGTCACCAACTCGGTGCGTTTAGTGACTTCTTCCACTAAAGGCAGTGAAACATTGCTAGAGCCAGAGTCCGAAGGTCCCATTGAGTACAAGCTTTGTGTAATAGGAGGACGATTATCATCTCTAGGCGTTTGTCTGGCTTCGTACATACTGACGGGACGTTTGACGAAGCAAGCTCCATTTCCATTGAATTTATTATCCAAAACAGGCTCAACTTCATCGTCTTCAATATCATTTGATGGGGGATCATCAATCAATAGCTGAACATCCATGGCATTGAGTTGAGACGAATCAATTCGAGTTTTTAATTGATTGTTCTCGGTGGCCAACTTTTGCACGATAATTTTGAGCTCGTTAATGGTAAATGCAGAATCTTCCAATTGTTTTTTCAGTGAGTCAACTTCATTATTCGAGATGGTGGTGCAAAGGGGTGATTTGTTGATCAGAGCCTAGGCAATGAAATGAAAATTAAATAATAAATTTAAATTATAAATAAGAAATACTTAAAGGAAAATTAATTAAAATACCATTAAGAAATCAAGCAATAAATAGATAAAAAAGTTAACCTAATTAATTGATTTAAAAATAACATTATTTAGTGGGATTCATTAAAACATTCACCATTTAAATTTTAGTACTTATTCTATATCCATTTATTAATTTTTTTAAATAATAAATAGGTTATCGCTAGTCACAAAACAAATTCTTCTATCCAAACAAAACAAACAATTTGCACAAACTGTACGAATAAATTGAAAATCGACCGTTCATAAATTAGAATAGTATTTCAGCTTGCAATATGCACAAAATTTATATGAAAAAAATTTTGGAACTCAAATCTCCATCAAATAACGTCAACATATTTACATTTAACAGAATTTAACAGATATAGTCTTGATGAAAATCTTAATATGCTCTATGTTCTTAAAAGAGAGTTTAGGATGATTTAGGGTAACTTGTAGTATATAATGGTAAAATTTGAAATCACCTAACAATTTGGGAACAACACATATGAATCACACCAATTATTACTGAAGCATTACTTTTTAATCATCTTTTCAAATCAAAGAATACTTTATGAAAGTATGATACCGCCTAATAATTGTTTTTCACATAATACAAATTTCCCAATAATAAAAAACTGCAATTCAATCTACGCTATTATTCTTTAACCACCGATCCCTTGCAAATTTTACCTGTTGAGCAACAGGCGCTAAAGCCGCATAATCATCGTCAGAGCACACTGCGTCATATAAAGGTTCATCATCCGACAAATTGGACTCGCGTTGATCTCTTCTATATTGCACTTTCGAGCTTTGCGAAGCCAGCAGCTGATCTAATGGCCTCATGTTTGCAATATTTTGGCGTCGACGAGCATCAATAAGAACATCAGTCAGGAAAGCGATAAATTCAGCTTGGCTAAAACGAGCCAACTTTTGCCTTCCTTGATTTCTGGTGGCACTTAAATGGGGATTAGTTGGTAAAAATGGCACGGCACCAATTTCGGGATTCAATGAACTAGTTGACCATACTAAAATTTGTATGATAAGAATTTAAATTTTATTGAAAATCAAAAAATAAAAATAAAATTACCAGCTTCGGTTTCCCTTCGATCCACTTCTTCATACAAATCCATCACCAATTCTTCAAACATTTTATTTGGGATCAATTGCAATTTTCCTTTAGCGATAAATATTTGTTCGCTAGTTTCATTCTTTTGTTCTGGGATGAGTAAGTGTTGCCCAGCAGCATGATCTGGCTTGCGACCACTTACAAAGTGAATTATACGGTCAGTTACTTCATAGAGAGCTTCTACAAGTCGTTCAGCAAGTGCTGTGTGCTTGTTTATCTTGGCGATTTCAATTGGATTTTGTCGGGAGCCATCTAAAGCGTTTAAGTCACTTCCATAAACGATAAGTAGCTCACACTAGAATATTTTATTGAATGATGATGACTCAGAAACTTTTCCTAAAATTGTAAACTTTTTACCTGTGATGCTTGCCCAAACTTGGCAGCTATATGTAAAGGAGTAGTAAAACCTTTTTCTTCGTGCACAAAGTTGGGATCTGCTCCTTGTACTAACAAACGTAGAGAAGTCTCTAAATTCCCACTTCTCACACTAGCATGCAGCTGCTTACTCAACTCTATCTCCATACTAGCGGAATCTTCATTAGCTTGGATATTAGGCTTCAAAACGTAAGCCAAATTAACGTGTTTTGTTCTAATAAAATCAGCTTTGATTGGATGAAGGGAATCTTTCGGAGTTGGTTTACGTTTCAGATGTTTTGGAGCCACTGGATCCAAAAGTAAATGTTCCCATACACTATTGGCACCGTGAGAATTCAATTGATTCAAAAAACTCAATACAGAAGGAGACCAAGTGCCCTGACGTAAAGATTTTACTTGAGATATCTGAAAATGAATATTAATTGAAGAATTTGTTTTAAATGATTTCAAATGATTCTTACATGCCGGCCCAGGGAGCGATGCACAGAGCAACAGTCAGAACAGAGCAAAATACCACGATTGATGCTCGCCCATGATGGATCTGTAGATTTAAAGTTTTATAAACAAAGAAATTTATTACTTAAAATCATTCCTACCTTGAAGTCCACAATCACCACAAAGTTCTGTTTGCAATGTTGTACGTGTTTTGGATCGGCTCATGATACAGCTTGTTTCAGGATTTATGCAGTTCATTCATCGGAAATTTCAGAAAATATTTTTAACACAAACTTTTGCTTCTGGATATTTTAGCTACACCCCTGTTTAATGTTTTGTCATTATAATATAGAGACGTCAAAATAATATATTTATAAATATATATTAATATATTAAAGTCAAACAATATATCATCATAATAATATTGAAATATTTCTTATCAGCTATGTAAATAAAATGCTGGCCAAATAAAACTCAATCAGTGTTTATTTTTAAGTTCCAGCATTCCTTCTCTGTTTGTGCCCAGTTTCGGAAAAAGTTGTAAGTTTGATTTTAGAGAACAGTTTTAAATTTGCGTTTTCTTTGTTGATATTGTTGTTGTGATGAAAAAATTATTTTCTTCCGCGTAATCTGAAATTTAATTTCGATAAGAAATTAATCATACTTAAATTTGGAATTTTGTTTTGCAAGGACATTAGCAATGAATTTGTCAGCCAGCAACATCCCAGATCTCCTTCAGAAAGCAGAAGGTGGTCTAGAGTCTTTAAATTTCAATGATCCATACGAGTCGGACAAAAACTCGAAATGTTTTCAGCTACTGGACTCAAAAGAAAAGCTGGGTATCACAAATGTAGAGAATTTTATTCGCAGGCTGAAAATGCACGACGTAAACTCCAAAATCAAGGTTATCAGTATTTTTGGTAAGCGCATTTTTGTTTTCTTAAGTTTATTTTACAACTTTAATGGATCATATTTAAGGAAACGCTGGCGAAGGTAAATCACATACTATGAACAATATATTCTTTGATGGTGATGAAATCTTCAGAACGTCTTCCAAACAGGTAAACTTTCTCAAAGAACCATGAAACATATATTGTATATATTTCAGTGACCTTGACTTTGTTTTGAAAATTTTATAGGAATCTGGTACGATGGGGGTTTGGGTGGCGTACCAGCCGGAATTAAAAGCTATTGTTTTGGATACAGAAGGAATTCTAGGCACAACAAAAATAAATGAGAATAAAAGGATGAGAATGTTGCTTAAAGTGTTGGCAATTTCGGATGTTATAATTTATATTACTCGTTCAGAACGTCTGCACTCGGATTTATTTCAATTCTTGGGCACGGCGTCTAAAGCATTTCAGAAGCACTTCTCTCCAATACTGCAAGCAGCTTCCAGTAGGTTCCTTGGACCAGAAGTGGTGATATTTCATGAGACTCGCAATACTTCCGTTTTAGACCCAAGTTAGAAATACTTTTTTTTTGTCCCTAACTGATAAATTAAGATTAAAATTTTACAGGCGTTGATGATGTTCCCGAAAATTTTCTGCGAAAGAAATTTGAGGAGCTCAACTTAAACATAGATGCTTTTAACTCAATACGATATGTTGGTATTCAGACAAAGAAGCCTCCAACGGACTACAACACACTACGAGATATTATTCGCATAAACATTAAAAATGTGGCTACGAGACCAGGAAGATCCATAAAAGACGTGTTTCAACTTTTACAGCAGGTGAGAATAATTTTTGCAATTCCCTTTCAATAAAAATACATCAGTAATTTGTTCCACTTTTTCATGAACAGTATTGACATTGTAAAGATTGCTATAAACTCTCCATAAAATGAGTAATAACAATATAATCACAACTCAGTTTTAAATCTTATCTTTGTTAAATTTGTCCAAATAGTGAGCGAGTTTTCAAAATGTATATAGCTAGGTCTTAGTTCAAATCGATGAAAAACATTCGCGTCAATTTGATCTTATTTGAATTACAGCATTTTTTCTTTGTTGATAGCAACTAATTTTACGCTGACAGGCCTCTATGTACTTTGCACGACCATCCCCACTGAAAAAAATAAAATAATTATCTTCTTTTAACAGCTAAATGACAAATTCTCTGGAGAGATTGATGGCGAGACGGTTTACACGTTCCACGAGCAGCATTTTACATGCAGCATGATTTGCGAATCTTGCAATAAACGCTGCGAAAACACAGTAGACCATTCAAAGGATGGTGTTGAGCACAAAAGCTCTCACCAATGTTTGTTACAACCTCAGTTTGATAATAAAATTTATCTATGCAAAAATTGTGATGAACACGGAAGAAAGGTGGTTGTACGTCTTAAAAATCATAATTCAAATGAAACTGCTTGGATTGGAATTGCAAAATTTGCTTGGACGGGTTATATTATTGATTGCCCACATTGGTGAGAATTTTAATAGCAAACATCCCATTAAAAATATCAAAAATGTACGGTTATTTCATCTATAGTGGCGAAATTTTTCGCAGTCGTCAGTATTGGTATGGAAACAAGTCTCCTGAGAATGTTTGCGTACTACAAGAAACAATCCATGTTTGGCAGGATTCACCTAAAGCTCATGGTACCACAAATACCCACTCTGCACAAGTTATACTTGATGGAATTTCATACATTTCTGATACGTTAACAAGCGTAAGTGCACAACCTACCAAATCATTGTCTTCATGGGTCGCTGACAAAATCGTTAATCCTGCATATTGGAAGCCAAACAGTGAGATAATCGTGAGTATAGTTTTAAATTTGAATGTTCTATTGGAAACCTATTTTGTTCAAACTTTTCAGAGCTGCAAAGCATGCAAAATAAATTTTAACCGCAACGCCCTTCGAATTCATCACTGCCGCAAGTAATAACACATGATATATCTCATGCATTTTTTGCATATAATATTTTATTAACATATATTTCAGTTGTGGACAAGGGTTCTGCAATTCTTGTTCCAAGTATAAAATGGCGGTACATTCTAAAGGATGGAGTGATCTGGTCAGAGTTTGCAATAATTGTCGCGATATATTGTCGAATAATAGCGATAATGGTGATACTCAAGGTGAGCAGTCGTCTTAACCTTAGCTATAGCAAAGCGAAGGCCTTGAATATAAAATATTTTTAATGTTGTAGAAAATGCCAAAGAAGAAGCAAAAGTGCGTGTGCGAAAATATGGAGAAGCTATTGTTAGTACCTTCAGTCAAGTTGCTTCAGTGGCCAGTGTGGCGAAGGATTTTGTTAAAGATTCTGCAAGGCCCTCTTATTGGGTATCGGATAATCTTTCGCCCAAATGCACTATTTGCAATATCGTTTTTGGAAATGCTGACGATCATGATAAAACCCATCTGCTTTATAAGAGCACCGCAACTATTGAAACTACGAACAAGGTTGATAGTGCCAACACATCGCCCAGTCACCATAACGCACAAGTACCAGGATTAGGAAGCGATATAAATAGACATCACTGCAGGTAATAGAGACACTATTCTTTTCTTATTGTGTGCTTACAATTTATGTTTCATTTGAAATTATAGATCATGCGGACAACCAGTATGCAATTCTTGTTCGCTCAAACGACGACCAGTGCCTGAAAGAGGGTGGATGTGTGATGTCAGGATATGTGACAAATGTGAAGATTTGAAAAAATAGTTTTAATCATTAAATAAATCAAGTCATAAATTTTTATGTATAGAAAAGTAATTCTGAAATATATCCCAAGTTACACAAATAATGTTAATTTACACTTTTAATTCATAAATTCTGACAATATTATCTTCTCCACAGCTTGCTAATTGGTGCTTTTCGGTATTTGGCCGGAATTCGAGCTTATTAACTGTTAAGTGGTGGGCGTTCCTGAAGTAAAAAAAAATTCAGTATTTATACTTGATTTTTTAGTTTTATGATTCCTTACGATTGATCAATTGTGTACAATTTAGTCCAGACGGTATTGAAGCTACAAATGTGAATTGATCCAGATTCTAATCCAAGAGCCACCAAATAGCTTTTGGTTTTCTCGTCCAAGTAATTTCTACCAAAATTTAATGCAGTGATGGAATCGCTCTTCATTTCCAGTACATCAGCTGGCTCGTAACAACCAATAGTTGAATTTATCTTATCCATTCCTTTTTTCCATACTACTGCTATGCCATCTCTGGATCCAGTTGCAAAATAATGTCCGTCGTGCGACCAGCTACAGCACCAAATAATTCTAGCGTGAATTCCATTATTTTTATCAGTTGAAGCAATCAGCTCAAATTTATCGTTTTCACTAGAATTTCTTTGGAACAAAGACCATCTTCGATCTCTAGAAACTGACACGAGTTTATTGTTGTCTGGTGAAAATTTCATTTGTGTGACTGTTAGCTTGTGTGAGGACAGCTTTTGAATAATTTTCCAGGTTTTTGTGCTCCTAAAAATTTATAATTCATTTAATTTATAAATATCTAACTTATAAAAATTCAAAAAAAATCTCACCATAAAATAATTTCTGCATGCTGAAGTGTAGTGGCTTTGCAAGCCGATGCCAATATTTCACCATCTGATGTAGCAGCCAAGGCAAATATTTCATATCCATGTCCATAAAGTTTCTGAACTTCTGGCCACAAAGTGTTTTGCATAAGATATTCTTCTTGAGGTGGTTCGGTTGCCACAATTGGAACAAAATAGTTTTCGGGGTATTCATCTTTAAACTTGGTTTCATCTTTAGCTTGTCCAATTTCTTCTTCGTAGACGGCTTTATTTGAGAGTCCAAGGGATGGTACACTAGCTCCTTTGGCTTCGTCTGAAAATTTAACTCGTTAAGGACATCTAAAATTAAATGATAAATTTCTTACTTTGCATAATATCTCCTTCATTTTGATCTAAATTAACCTTAGCCAGACTTTTCAAGTTATCTAAAAAATTGCTAGGAGCTTCGAAAGTTCGTACAATTTTTTCATCTGCTCCGCTGGCAAAACGAAACCTCGAAAGAACAGCTAAACAAGTCATGTCATAACCATGTACTTGAGGACGAGCTATCTCATGGTAAGTTATCTCCTTTTTACCTGGTCTTTGCCAGGAGCTATGAACTCTCGTTGTTTGATCCGCTGATACAGTGTACAAAAATTCTCCTAGTGGCTCCCAAGTTACATCCTTTACTTCTTTGTGATGTCCACTACAAACTACGCCTGGCAGCCAAAGACCTTCGTTCTCTTCATTCTGGTGCCACAAGTGAAAACTTCCAGAAAACCCATGTCCAATGATGCTTTTTCCGTTTGCTCTAAATTTCCCGCCATAAAAACCAAGTGAATTTCCTCCTACCCCACCAACACGAATTTTTTCACTCCAGATGCCAGACTCATCGACTGTCCAAATAATCATGGATTTGTCCATTGAGCTGGATAGGAATTGCAAATTCCCAACTTCATCCCGATGCCAATGAATTCCATACACCCAATTTTCATGTCCTCGTACAACAGTTTCTAGAGCCACAGCATATTTATTGTTGTTGACTGTGAAAATTCTTTCATCAATTTGAAGAAGGGTGGATGGAGTTCTTTTTATCGGTTCACCAGATCTGGAGGAAATCTTCCAAAGGCGAATGAATGTATCTTGAGATGAGCTGGCCAGCAATAGATCTCCATTGTTGTCCAAAACAAAGTCTATAGCACGTACCCAATCTTCATGGCCGGTTAGTGAATCCACTCTTTGGAAATTTGTTCCGCTTTCAGCAGTTCGTTCTTCAGCAAATAGATGGATTTTATCGTCGTCTGTGGCAAATGCGAGAAGAATGTCATTGGTCTTAGGTAACAAAACCATACGAATAGCAAAACAGATGCCAGTGTTTAAAGAGATGGTCTGACAGCATTCAAACGTACTATCTTCGATATTTCTGCACCACAATTTGATAGAAGAATCTGCTGATCCCGTTACAATCGTTAAAAGGTCGTTAACGTAGATTGTATCAAGATTAGTGACTCCACTGTTGTGTCCTTTCAAGATATACTTTTTGTTGTCACCAATCGTCCAATAAATACATAGTTTATCATCGCTTCCCGAAACGAGTTCGGTCTCTTTATCTGATCCATTTTTAATCCACTTTACAACGTTAACTCGAGCAGAGTGCCCAGCAAGTACTTTAGTAACTTTGCTGGAGCCATTAAACTACAAATAGATAAATTGTTATACTAAATGAAGTTTCTTATTATCCAGGCAAACTTACAGCAGGATCAAAAATACAAATTGAGTTACAAGCTGCATAACAAATTAAATCGTTAGTTCCCCAGTCTACTGAGTTGCACGTACGATTTACACCCACAGAGGTGTATAAATTATTCACAATCATCTTGAAATTAATATATTAACAAGATTGTTTTAGAATAGAAAACAAAATTATTTTTAACCTAAACAACATTGAAATCAAAACAATGAAATCAGGCAACTCAAATATTAAGTGTACATGACGTCAAAGCAAAAAAGTTTAAGGCAGACTCAAGTGAAGAAAATTAAAAAACTATTTTGGAGCTCGGAAACTCAAATTTGCAATTTCTTATTTTATTAAAAGAAAAACAGCTCTAACAATGTTCAAAACATAAGTCCAAGTGCTGCGATCGATAACTCTTGCGCTCGTTCATCTAAAAATAGTGTTTTCAGTGTAAAATGATGTGAAAAATTACAAAAAAATTTAGCAATGCATAAATCTCATAAATCGATTCAATCAGGGTCGTTCTCTGCCGATTCCTCTAGTTCTAGTGAAGAGCTGGACATTGATGAGATTGCTGGTGGTAAGAAAAAGCACTTTCTAGACTACCCAGCTCTAAATGAATTCGACCAATTACCTCCCAACTGTGCTGAGGCTCAAAATCAATTAGAACAAGCCTCAATAGCTCCTTCATTAGCTCCATCAACCAGTGAATACAATGGGAATGGTATTTATAGCACACACAAAGCACCGATCGATGAAAAGCCAACATTAAATGCCATGAATCAATTCAAAGAAGTGAAGGAGAACAATACAGCCACTCCTTTAAGCACCAACGCCATGAGAACCACCAATGTTGATTCGGTCTACTCAATTTTGTCAATGTTAGGCTCCTATAACTCATCAGACATCACAAGCAAGTTCTTGGAATTTAGTAAAAATCGAGAGATGTGTGGGGCCCTAAGGAGATCTGGATGCATTTCTCTGCTTGTACAGATAATTCACTCTGATCCAAATGACGAGGTACGAAAAAAGTCTTCTCAAGCTCTGCATAACATCGTTCATAGCCATCCAGATGATAAGTCTGGTCGCAGAGAAGCTCGCGTGCTGAAACTCATTGAGCAGCTGTTTGAATACTGCGACTATCTACGTACTGTGCTGTCAAAGAATTTACCGGAAGCTGGCGACAAACATCCAATCCAAGCTATAGGAACACTGATGAAGATCAGCTTCGATGAGGAACATAGATATGCGATGTGTCAATTGGGTGGACTTCAAACGATTTCTACTCTAATTCAGTTAGATCATGATGTACATGGTCCAATCTCAACAAACAGCAATTGTATTACAATGCGACGATATGCTGGCATGACCTTAACAAACTTGACCTTTGGAGATGGCAATAACAAAGCGTTACTTTGCTCTAATAAGAATTTCATGAAAGCATTAGTTGACCAGATAAATTCCAGTAGCGACGAACTAGTTCAGGTTTGTTTTATTAAATGATTTAAACTGTTTAATTGTCTGTTCTTCATGTTGGAATCAATTAACCTGATTCAGTTTATTGAATGTATTGAATTTATCGGATTCTCTTTGAATTTGATTTGTTCAATTCATTTGTAAAATTTGTTAAAATTGTTCAATTTGTGGTCGATAAGCTGGATCAGGTGGAAAATGATTGAAAATCACAGTTTCAACTGATGAGATTACAATGGTACAATAAACAAGCACAAAACATTTATTTTTCATCATCAAGTTGATTGGTAAAGATTGTTTTTAGTTACATTGATATTTTCTTTGATATTTGTTATGTATAGTATAATTTTTGTCTCCAAAATTTTTTATAACTCTTGTAATATTTTATAGTTTCAAAGATTAATTCGACACCGTATACATAATGCAAAATTAAATATTAAATTCGCTCTTAAAAATTAATTGGTATTATGGATTATCTTTTTTAACAGATCGATACAATAAATATAGTCTGTTTGGAACTTTCAATTTTTGCTTCCGTTTTGCTGCACATTATAAATTTCTATAAGCACAATTCAGTAATTCGAGAAAATTCAAGCAAGTTAATTAAATTATTTAATTATTACATTTTTCTGACTTCAGCTAGTTTAAAGTTACAATAGTTGTAAATTTTAACTCACTCGCTTAGTGAACAGAACACACAAAAATTTATATTTTACTAGATAGTAATATATATGTTGAAGTTCACATTCATTAATCTTTGCCGTTTGTCTCTTTAATCAGGTGACTGCTAGCGTGATCCGTAATCTAAGCTGGCGTGCTGATGGAAATATGAAGGATGTTTTAAATGAAATTGGAACCGTGAAGGTTTTGACTACAGCCGCTATGAAATGTACCATGGAGAATACACTTAAAGCTATTTTGTCTGCTCTCTGGAATCTATCAAACCATTGTGCCAAAAACAAGGCAGAATTTTGTGAGCAACTAGGAGCAATCGAGTTTTTGATTGATATGTTGTTGTATGATGCTCCAAGTAAGACAATGGCCGTGATTGAGAACACTGGAGGTATTTTGCGAAATATATCAAGCCACATTGCCACCAAAGAAGAGTATCGAGTCATCTTGAGAGGCAAAAATTGCTTCCAGATTCTTCTGCAGCAATTAAAATCTCCTAGTTTGACAGTTGTCAGCAATTCTTGTGGAACTTTAGGAAATTTGTCAGCGGGTTGTTTAGAGGATCAAAAGTATCTACGTGACAATGGAGCGATTCCCATGCTACGTTCGTTGATTTATTCGAAACACAAGATGATTTCAACAGGAAGCACAATTGCTCTGAGAAACTTACTAGGATGCAAATCTAACGTTACTCATAACGAAAATATGGACTCGGTGGCAAAAATGATGGACTTAAAGGAGCTGCCAACCTTAAATGTTCGTAAACAAAGACACTTGGAAGATGAGTTGGGCAAGAACCTGTCGGTTGGATATGACACTGATGAAGCCTCATCACCGAGCAAAGAAGATAAGATAAAAGATTTTGCCAGGAGTAAACATAATAAAGAATCTACATCAGCGGAGTCTAGCAAGGAAATGGAACCAAAAAGTCCAGATTCCGTAGAAAATATTGAAGATGATGAGGAGAGTCCAATTAACTTCAGTATGAAATACAGCAATGAAAGGTGAGTCATCCCCCACCAGCAAAGCAAACATATTATAGTATATTTATGTTAATTCATGTCCCTTGACACTTTTATATTTCAAGGGCAAAGTTTCATCGAATGCCTGTGTCTAAAGTAGAATATTATTTTGGAAAAATATTTTTTTCAGTTTTTAGCTTCTCCTCAGCAACTATGAGTTTTCTTAATCATTTGGCACCGAAATACTTTAAATTCATATTAGATGATTCACAGTATTTTCAAAACAAGCAAGGAAAGAATTGCCGGTTAGCAAGTACATAAATTTTAAATGTAGCAAGAAAATATATAGAAAATCCATCATGAATATATTTCCTAAAAAAGTGTCTAGAGTGTCTGGATCATTTTATCAGCTAGTAGTGGATCCAATCCTGGTTTGGATCTATAGCTAACTAATTGGTAGACTTACAAAATGTTTCATGCATAAACAATAAACTAGAGTTTATAAGACGAGCGGACATTGTGAAAACATGAGCATATTTTTTCAAAAAAAAGAAAACACCAAAAATTATTATTGATCATGTTTTCTTTCACATAGTATCACTAACGAGCGCAGCGAATACCAAGAAACAAACTTGGACCAGATCACCAACTATTCCCTTCGTTACGCCGAAGACGACGCCGAAGATGACAAACCAAAACAAAGAAGTCGACCAGCGACTGAAGAAGATGCAACTCAACGCTATGATACAGAAGGTACTCCTAGAGCAACTTCAATGACAGATCTTAGAGCCAAAGAAATTCCCAAAATTGCAAAAAACAAGCTGTTGAACCAGAAAAAAGAAGATTTCACAGAAGCTAGCTGTTCAGGCATTCAAAGCCCGGAAAAAACTTACAACTATTGTGTTGAAGGAACACCAGGAGATTTTAGCAGGAACGATTCGTTGAGTGATTTGGATGAAAGCAAACCTTTGATACCTGGAGAAATTGAGAAGCAACAAGATCAACAGAGCCAGCAAGACGCCGACGATAAAAAGAAAGAGAAGGAGGATAAATCAGCAGCTGATAATATTCCAGCCACTCCTAAATCAGTTACTTTCTTAGCTGATGAAACACCGCTAATGTTTTCAAGGACTAGCTCGATGGGTTCTTTGGAAAGTGCTGAACCAGCTTGTGTTGATGATAAAAGCTCGATTATCAGTGATTTTAGGTGAGTTATTTGAATTGAACCATATATTAATGACCAGCATATGTCACGATTAAAACTTAAATTTTTTCAGTCGTTTGGCCAGTGGAATAATTTCTCCGTCTGAACTCCCAGACTCTCCCACACAAAGTGTCCCACAATCACCTCGCAGACTACAACCGAGGACGCTCACGAAACTTCCAGATACTCAACCGACTCTAGTCATAGCACAAGTCAATGGTAACTCAGCTCTAAGATTGCATAGTATCTTTGAAGATGACACGAACCACTTCAACATTGAAAACACTCCCACCCAATTTTCATACGCCACAAGTCTCAGTAACTTAAGCTTTGATGACGAGCCAAAAATATCGACTGATGCTATCTCAAAAGAGTTTAGGCTGATGTCGCATCCTTCAGAAGAAGAAAGAGAAGATGATTTAACTGGTGATAGTTCTCTTCACAAAGGTCAGGAAGATGAAGAGGCTATTTTTGCAGAAAGTGTGGGTGGAGATGCACCGTCTGATTGTGAATCAACTAATAACGATGATAATTTGTTGTTAGAGAGCTGCATTAATATGGGAATCAATAGTGTGACGCAAAGAGTTTCGGACATAAAAATTGTGAAAGCTCATAGTAGCCAGATTGATCAAACTGGTGAGTAAAACAATTTTTAAATAATCCCTTCCACCATAATAGTCGTTTAAAAATTTTATAACTTGATTACATTTTAAAATAATCCTCAGACAACGACGGTTCTGTCATATCTGATACAGACGATGGAATTTTAGAAGCTTGCATTCGTGACGGAATGCCCAAGTTTCCCACAAAAATATTGAAAGAAAATCCAGTGGATATGATGCGATCTGGTGCTCCTCTTTTGCCACCATATTTGCCCGTTTCTGACGAATTACATCAAGGTTTTCATGTAGAAGACAGCCCATGTAACTTTTCGGTGATGTCTGGGTTGTCTGCGATTACCATGGAATCGAATGTTGCGAGTGCAAGAGGTGGAAGAGTTAACAGATTGCCAATCAAAGAAGAAGCCAAAAGACAAACTAAAGCAGATTATGATGATTCATTGAGCTCTCTGTCGATCGAAGATGAAGACGATGGAAATTTATTGAGTCAGGTAAGAATGATTAAAATTTTTGAATTCTACAATTTTAAAATTTGAATTTTGAAAGGCGTTTACAATATCTTTACAATAAGATAAAATAATATTTTCTGCAATCTTCTTAAACAGCATAAATTATTAATCCGCGTCTACTTATGACTTCAAGGTCTTGTTTTTATTGCATTTATTTGCTTGTTTTGAACTTTTAAAATACATCAACTTATCCCATTACATTTCGTTTTGAAGAACCAATTTCGCTTTCAATGTCAAATGAATAAAATTTCAGAATTTATTGCAAACCACATTAAGTAATGTAGGTTTTATTGAAAATATGCATCAAGATATAGTACCTAGTCATACATTAAATGATTTTAATCATTGTAACAATAAGCTGCGAATTTAGATATAATTATTTTATCTTAATAATTGGTATTTGATATTATTCAAATTTTTCAGTGAATCAACATTTTTGTTTTGGATGCGAAAGCGTTACAAATTGGCACAAATAAAATTGTGATCAATGAGTTTTGAACGAATTAGATAGTTTTATTGTTCTTTTTATAGTTTCTAAAGTTAATGTAGCAGTTATAGAGTTTTAATATTGTTGAAAATATTTTGTAGTGTTATTTATTGACATCATTCAATCTTACTTGATTCAAAACTGTAGAGAGTATCTTATTAATTGTTTTGAATTATTGTTAAATGGTCAGTTGAGATTTATTGATTTAGATACTCATAAGCGATTATTACGAAAAATTACTGACGTCTACTCTTGATGTAGAAAAGCCATATAAATTATTATTTATATTTTGTTAATTTTAGGCAATAGCAGCTGGTGTAAATTCCACAAAACCGAAGCAAACTTATCCAATAAACATCCCAAGCCGAATAAATGCCAATGATTCAATTAGTTCTGTCGATTCATGCGACTCTCATAAAGATGAATCCAACTCCATTCTTGAGCAGTGCATTCAAAGCGGTATTAACAAGGTGGTGAAAAAAGATAGTGGAAAAGTTCTAGTTACTTCATCCCCCAAAAAATCCATGTTGCCAACTTTCAGCAAGGCACCAACTGTTAAAGCAAAACCGAAAGATCTTGATAAAAAAGATGAAGAATTGCTACTCGAGTGCATTAACAGTGGAATGCAAAAGTCTGTTGGGGGCTCAGATATAGTGAATAACTTTGCACAAATGTCGTTGAACCAAGAACCGTTAAACGCCAGTCCAAAAAACGTAAGGACTACGTCTGCAATTGTCGTGGTGAGTCAAAATATTTGTAATCATATTTGAAGATTCTTAATTTTATTTTTAAATAATCAGGATGCTCGTGGTGCCAATACCAATACAAAAGGCAACACCAGCTCCAAAAGTACTCCATCCAGTACAGTTGCAGGCGTAGAAGGCGTAAGCAATCATCAAATGATCCAAAAGACGAAAACCAGCAGCAGCTCTACGAACAGCAGTTACCGACCGGCCACATACAACCACTTCCAGGAAGCGGAGGACTCACTAGACGGAAGCTTCGTAAGAAACGATCAATCTCAGCCAGCCAAGTGGAAAAATGGGTCTAATGTAGAGCACTTGACGAGCGCTTCTGCAACAAGTATTGACAGCAGTTTATTAGAAAGAAGCAACGAATATCCGGCAGGCAAATTGATGGGCCATTATGATCAAGAAGATGATTCAATTATGGAACTTTCAAATGAGTTTCTTATTGAGCATGACAACAGCAAAATTGAGGATAAACACAAAGATCCGGATCTTATGCTTAAATCGGTGGATAGGTTGACTCACACATTGGTCACAACAGCAGAGTACTTAAGGAAAAATGGTCAGATGGATGACTTGAGTGATCAAATGAAGCTTCAAAGCAGCAGCTCAAATAATACATGGACAGACGAAATGTCTTTTCCCAGTATAAGTCTGTCGGCGCCATTATTGGCAGCTTCAACATTAGATACTATGACTACAGATAAAGGATGTTCACAGGTAATGGTTTTACTGTTATACTTTTCTTACTAGCAGCTTTAAATACTAAATTTATTTTCTTAGGTTTTTCAAAGTATACTACAAATGGACGATGCAACTCCAACAAATGAAGCAAACGGATTCGCTAGTTTTGGTCCAAAGCCAGTAGCTGAAAGCTTAGAGTTTCAAGAATATCCAAACATCTCGTTTAAAGTCGGTGGCGAGATCAAAAATCAGCCAACTTCAAATTTCATGCAATGTGGACCAACCTCCATAGATACATGTTCAACTATGAGCAATTCAACAATTGTGGCAGCAGAGGCTAATAAACTATCAAACAAGCTTAATCAGATGTCCACGAAGCTAATGGACAGTACGAATAGCTTGGATTTGGAATTTGTGAGACCTCCATCTAGTATGGATTGTGTTAGTATGACAAGCTATAACGAGTCGGCAACTCAGAGTCCATTATTTCAAAATCGATTCGCGAAAAGATCGCTAATCACTGGTTTGGTGGCCAAACGTGCATTGGGTCAGCAACTCTTTGGAGGAAGTGTTGAAAGCATCAATTCTATTAATAACATAGATAACATTCGTCCGCCATCAATTATGGATGATTTGCTAGATTCTATGATTAGTGTGGATTCGATCGTTTCAGAAGTAGTGGACCCGACACTAATGGTAGAAGGATTTTCTCAGTATGAAACAGCTCACAGTGATATGGAAGACAGTTTGACATTGAGAAGCTGCATGGATTTATCCAAGGATGAGAACGCTACACCCTTAGGATCTTCAGATTTTAGCAGGTATTTAAGCTTGATTAAAATATTTAATAAAATTTGAAACTATCTTTCATTTATTTAAAGCAGTGCTGAATCTACACCAACCAAGCAAAAGCGTAACTTGCGTAGTGTTACTCCCAAGCAGAAACGTCAATCAGAAAAGGATCGCTACAAAACTTACACTATTGCTGTTGACATGTTGCTGAAGGATCAAAAGTCATCCAGCAATCCAAGACAGAAGAGACGTGACGATCGCCAACGCTTCGAAACTCAAATCATTGAGACTTCATCACCTGAAAGTCGTTCTCCAAATCGTCGACAAATGGACCCAGAAAGGTTCAGAACAAGAACAATAAACACTGGCATGTTGGCTAGACAATTATCTCAAGATAAAGAGGATTTGTCACTTCAGGCCATGACTGACAACTTTGAGTTTATTAAAACGGGAGCCGCAGTAGTTTCACCACAAAGAGACACAACAACTCTCTTGGATAAACTTAATAAGATCAGAGGAGGCCATGCTGCTCAACTAGCAGAAGACAGTTTGGAGTATGAGCATCAGAATTCTGAAACTGAGTCTTGTCGTGATTTGAATCACTCTTTAAGTCAAATTGATGATATGAGCCCTAAGAAAGAAGAAAATTCTGCTACTGAAAGTGTGGCTGCTGAGCAGATTAAAGTTGTGCGACCAAAGAACTCGTACATATCTCCATACAGAATGACAAAGGCTACTCCCACCAAATTGAAATCTCTTAAAATAACTAAAACACCTGTCATTGCAAAGATTGTGACCCGAAGCACATCAGTTGAGCCCAAAACTTCAAATTTGTCCCCTAGAACGAGTTCTGCCAGCAAAATTACTACAAAAACAGGATTCCTCACCAAACTTGCAGGAGCCAACAAAGTTCAGGCAATTATTTCTGTGAATTCAATGGATCAAATGAAATTGGAGCCACCAGCCCCACTTAACAGACAAGGCACATTTACCAAAGATGAGCCGACAATTAATAATGTTCCAGTTATTCAGTCACCCGTTAAGCTTACCCCAGCTTCCAAAATGAAACAACCGAAGATGCTATCTCGATTTTCTTCCGCTCCAGCCGGCAGTAGCGATAAAAAAGTGCCAGATTCGCCCAAGAAATCTTCCAACTTGCCAGTATCTTCGTTGAAGTTTAGATCGAATAGCAATGCTTCCATTAAAAAGGAAGTGACTGGAGTTAAGACTCCAGTAAGAAGTAACACTGGGATTGCTTTAAATCCTCGTCGGAATATTACCAGCCGAATTGCAGGATTATGGAAGAGTGTGGATAAAAAAGATGCATCGCCATCGTCAAAGAGTGGCTCTAATAATCAGCTAAACAAAACACCAGTTTCTGGGATTGCAACTAGAAAGACGATTGGCCTTTATGGCAAAGATTCAATTAAAAGAAGCTCAACTTTTGAGCGTATTGATGATAAGCAGTAGATTTTTGTGAATGTTTTAGATTTTTGTTTGAGATGATTTTTAGTTAAAATTTAAATTCCATGGAATTGGCGTTCTGTTGATTTCCATTTTCGTGAATTTACTTACATCTGAGGAATTTTATTTTCTAGAATCTGCTTAATTCACATTTAAAAAACATGTTTTAGTATATAACGTTTTAGTGTAAAACCATAGAATTAAGTACCTATCTATCTGATATATATGTACCATTTTTTGTCTAGTCGGGTTTTTTGAAGTAAAATCTCAAACCATTTTATTACAAAAATATTGATGATGATAGTACGGGGTGTCTCTTCTAGAGCCCTAAGCATGTAGTTACTAGACTTTTTAGAGATCTCTCCAATTGTATTCCTTTAAACTTGCGATATATCGAGCAACAACGTTTAATTTAATAATTTACCTAATCAATTGTGTGGCATATATTATATTAATCGTATTAAATAGAACAAAAAGATTATCAAGTTTTAAATATTTTAGAATTAGAAGATTTATTCAGAAATTTACTTATTTTAGAGATATTCAATTAAGTGTCAGAAAGAGATGATGTGTTATTTTGGTGTTTTTAAAATTTAAAATTTCAACTCATCATTTTCTAAAAATTTGTTTGCAATTGAAAATGACATGCTATAGATTCAACAAGAATTGTAAGAATATTGCATAGCATTTTCGAGCTTACCTTCAAATTTAATATCGATTTATTTAGCTTTAGTGCTTAAGGAATGCATTTCAGAAATATTTACTTTGCATGAATTCTTTTTATTTTTTCCTATTTTTGATTCAAAATTTTACTGGTTTTAAAAATTCAAAATATATTTATTCAATTTTGTGCAAAAAATTAATTGTGTTGCAATCTTTCTAGTTCTATTTGAAAATAAAATAATTTACAAAAATAGCATATGATTTTTATTGAAATATTGAATCTTGAAAATTTTTCAGAAATAAAATAATTAGAGTTAAATATGCTAATAGGTAAATAAAAAAATTAAAGTTTTGTTAAAAGGTTTTAATACTTTTTTTTGTAATTTATTGAAAGGATGATTTATGATTTGTTATGAATTTAATAGTTATAGCATATAGAATCTTATACCGACTATTATACCATTTGTGACGTCATTATACTATTTGAAATGAATTGTGATGAAAAAATAAAATCTAGCCTGAATCCCTGGATTACTTTGTTTATGTTTTTATACCGGAAATTTCTAAAAAAGATTCACGGTTAAGAGTAGTTTAATTAGTTTTTCGTTCCTGAAAATACATATAACGACTAATAAGCCATGGAAGGAAGCAAATCTGATGAGAAGATGGAGGTAGATGACAATGAAATGGCAGCAGGTAGGTTTGACTTTCATTTTATTTTTTTCCAATCTGATTCCACTTTTCGTTTGCTAAGTCGCTTCTACATCAGCTACTTCAAGTGCAGTGGTGCCAGCAAAAGCTAAAGAATGTAAAAATGTGATGGCCAGCGCCTCAACAGTTCCATCAGTTTCTGTCTCATTACACCCATTGGTTTTGATGAACATTTCGGAACACTGGACCAGAATTCGAGCTCAGGAAGGTGGCTCTCGTGCTGTTTATGGTGCATTGATTGGAAAACAAAACGGAAGAAAGCTGGAAGTGCTCAATAGCTTTGAGCTGAAGTTTGAAATCATAAATGACGAAGTGATTATCAATCGAGAGTATTACGCCACCAAAGAGGAGCAATGTAAGATTGATTTGTTTTTGTAAAATTATGATATTCATCCACCTTTTCGATTTAGACAAGCAAGTTTTCAGTGATTTAGACTTTTTGGGATGGTACACAACATCTAGTACACCAACTGAGAAGCACATCAACATTCATAGACAAATTTGTCAGATAAACGAATGTCCTATCCTCTTGCAGCTGGATTCTTCCATTAAAAGCATGGATGTAAGTTTTCAGTAATATTTTGATAATATTTTTAAATCAAATATTTTTCTTTTCAGACCCTGCCTATTACTCTTTTTGAGTCAGTAATTGATATTGTTCAAGGAGAGACCACGATGATGTTCGTTCCATTATCTTACACTCTCGCAACTGAAGAAGCTGAACGCATTGGTGTAGATCATGTAGCTCGCATGGCAACCAATGATTCTGGAGAAAATTCCTACGTTGCTGAACATTTGATTGCTCAACATGTTGCTATCAAAATGCTGCATTCACGAGTTAAACTTGTGCTGCAATACATTCAAGGCGTTGAAGATGGCACTTTAAAACCGAACCATGAGATTTTGCGTGAAGCTTACACTTTGAGTCATCGTTTGCCAGTTGTGCAGAATCCTGCATTCAAGGAAGAGTTTTATACAGTATAAATTGTGCAAATATTTGATTATTTTGTTCTAACATTTATGAATTTTTACAGCAATCCAATGATGTGGGTCTGATCACTTACCTAGGATCACTGACTAAAGGATGTAACGGTGGGTTTTATTTCTAAGAAACATTTTATCGAGCATTATCATATTTATTCAATTTTTTTAGATATGAACCAGCTTGTCAACAAGTTCAACTTGCTGTATGATCGTCAAATGGGACGTCGAATGCGTGGTCTATTCTTCTAAAATTGCCCTTACTTACTTTCACGGTTGAAACATCAGATGATATTCAATGAATAATTTAACGTTCTAATTTAATGTTTTTCAATTCGATTTATTTGATATTTTTGTCTTAATAAAAAAGAATTTCTCAACACAATTCGAGCTAAATATTTTATACTCCAACCTTGCTGGTACCAGAAGCTAATTCTTCTTCAGACTCTTCTTCGGATTCTTCGCTTCCTGATTCATCGTCTGAATATTCTATATAGAAAATAAGTTTTTAGTTATAAAGATTAAATAAAATTATATATCAATCAATCAACGTACCTTCTTCATCGTCGTCGTCAGCAAACGCATATGTTGGACCATCGCCATAAGCACCATTATAGCTGTAACTTGCATCCCCATCATCTTCCTCTCCAAAAGTATTAGCCTGGCGACCATATTTATGAGATCTTGTACTCATGCTCAAATCCTTTGTCACCTGGGTATCAAAGTTACATTTAGGACATGGAATAGGCTTATTTTTATCGTACTTGAATCCTTTACGCTTAATATGATCATCGCAGTAACAGATCTTGCATTTTAAGCAAGAGTATTGCTGAAAATGATAAATTATTGTAATTAATTATAAAATTTGATGCACTTCATGTGAGATTTACTCACCCCCAAACGGTTACAAGACTGGCACTTATAATTTTCAGAGTCTAGCACTTGACAGCTAGCTTGATGCTCAAACTGATCATCCTCACATAAGAAGCTGTTGCAAAATGAACATTTGAACATTCGACCTCCATGAGCCCATACTCCTCTTTCACATTCTACACAAACTGCGTCCTGAAGAGGACATATGCACGGATGTGATTGCACACATTTGCGACCATGGCAGATCCATGCTTCGCAGTGATCACATATTGCTCCGACCTTAAACCAATTGAGTTTGAATTGAGAAATCATTAATTTTATTAAAATTTATATTAATTACCATAGCTAAACCAGTGGTAAAGTTTCCTGGATGCCTAATCAGACAATCTCCTGTTTTGAGCATACATTTTACTTTGCCACATCCGGCACAAATTGGTAGTCGTTGAACGCTCATGCAGAAGTAACAGAAAGCGCGTGATTTTTGCTTCTTTTCGCACTGAAATAGTTGGTAATGAATGTTCATTAATTAATACACATTTATTATAATTAAGGTACAAGAAATCTTACAGCATATTTTTCAATAAATATGCTGTTTTTTCCAAGAAAAAATTTATAAACTTACCTTATCACATTCCATAACTGCATTGCAGGGAAATTCTGCGAGATCTCTTTCAGAGTTCCTTATCTCTTTTTGTCGTAGCTTCTGCTTTTCAGCCTTCTTCCTTTGACCTGTTTTTTTCTTAGGCATCCTCTCAGCCTAGAATTATGTTGAAAAATTTAGATTGAAAGAGCGCAATAAATTTCGGTTGGATCTTCTTATGATCAGCATAACACTCAGACTCAAAGTTTGAAGCCAACAAAGCAGTTCTGTATGCAATAAACTCAAAAACGAGTGTAAAATTTCTGATTTTAGAAATCAAGTCAAAAAGTTATGACATAGGATGATGATGAGCGTAAAATTTACAGAGTCATTAGAACTTTTATTACCAATACAAACGTTACATTTTTTGAATCAATTAAGCAGCTAATTCATAGTTAAATATAAATAAACTAGAAAAAAACAAAAACAAAATTACCTGTCAAAAACGCTTATGAATACATCCGGAACTTCCCAGTAAACTTATATAAACTACTGTATTCATCAAGTATTCATGCGGATATTGACGCACAGAATTCAAAAATTTACGTTGATAAACGATCGAATAAAAGTTCGCATTTATCATAAACAATAATAATAAGATGTTATGTTAATAAAACACTGTAAATTCACATTAAACATACATAATTTATTTTAAAAAAATTCTTAAAATGGTCAATAAATAATTTATAATATCGCTAAAATTTTCACATTTATCTATCCTCTACAATTCTCCCAATTAAGTTTTCTATGCTAAACCCTTTTGTATTCCCATATTTTCCTCGCTTCCTGTCACCTATGTTCAGCTGTTCTGTTAGTGACTCTGAATAAAAAGGATTCTCGTCCTTAGGATTGTTTTGATAAATTTTCTTTGCATGGATTTGGGCCTCTAAATCTTCATTGTTATTCAATGTTTTGGTGCCAAGTTGAGGAGATACTGAGCGTTTCTTTTTGCTTTTTGAGAGATCCGTTGGGTTGGCAATTGATTTACTTATTTCTAGATCTCTGTTGATGTTTGTTGGTAAAGGAAATGATGGCTTGAAATCGGTACTTAACATTGTATTCTTCATTATTCGATTCCATTCTTCATTTTTAGCCATCAACTCATCTTCATCTTTGTCATCAGACATTCGCTTATTACGTTCTAAAGAAAAATTAATTTCCTGTTTCAAAATCAACTGGTCATTATCTGAGTCACTTTCCACGTCAATGTTGTCGTTATTATAATCTTCATCATAAGAATTGCTATTAGTTGAATGAAATGGTGCTTCAGGTCGTCCAAATAAATTTTTCGACACCCCTGGATTATTAAATAATTCACTTTTAATAGATTGAATGGATGGTGAATCATAAAATTGCTTCTTCATAAATGTCTTGTGGTCAGAATCAGTTTCCGTTGGTAGGACGGAAGCAGTTCTCTGGAAATTCATCAAGTTGAATGTTTCGCGATTAAAGCTACTACAATTAGCACTAAACGATTGGTGGTGGGGATGTTGATGATGTCCTGCTGAGTGATGGTGCATTGAAGAAAATTGCATAGCAGCTGGCAAAACAGGAACTGGTTTCCGAATCCAAAACGGAGTAAATGGCGCAAAAACATTTGCAAACGGCAGGTTATGATTCAAACTGGCTCTTTTATAACGTTTTCTCCGACGGAGAAAACTTCCATTGTCAAACATGTCTTCGGCTAAAGGATCCAATGTCCAAAAATTTCCTTTTCCGGGATTTCCTATTTGAAATGGAACTTTGAACTAGAATAATCTAAGGATATGTTGACTTATAAATATTTTACCTGGTTCTCGGGGAACTTTTATGAAACAATCGTTTAAACTGAGATTATGTCTGATAGAGTTTTGCCATGCTGGGAATTTCTCCTTGTAGTATGGAAATCTGGGAAATCAGTAAAAAGAACGTTTTCAAAAAGATTGATTTTTTAAGAAGCAAGTATTAATTCAATCATTAAACATATATAAAAAATGATTTTGTTGTCAGTGAAATTGTTGAATAAAATTGAATGGATACATTTCGAACTTTTAATTTTATTTAAGTAACTTTTTCTAAACATTTGAAACAAAATTACCTGGTCATAATAAATTCACATATTCCACTTAAAGTGAGTTTCTTTTGAGGGCTCTGCAGGATGGCCATCGTTATTAGAGCTTTAAAACGTAAAAAAATATTAAACACTTTAAAAAAAATATATTTAAAAAAAATCTCACCAATATATGAATAGGGAGGCTTAACAACGGATGAAGTGGTTGAATTTGATGAAGAAGGTCTTGATTTATCAGCAACTTCATTTTGTGAATTTTGCGACGGGATATTGCTCATTTTACTTTTGCTGGAAACTGGGGATATATTTGATGCTATTGGATATTCAATTGGTGAGTACGAAGAAGATATTGGTGAATTCATTATGGCAATTAGTTTTCATTAAATTTTTACACAAATAAAAGTCACAAAACTTTTTAAACTTTCTATTTATTTGAAGTTGCACAAATATGTATGTCACGTTTTCCTGATTTAAACTTTTTTTTTTTTATTAAAAATAATATTACACTTTATATTTCACTTTTTCTGATTTTTTTTCAAATTGGGAATCCTCTATAAATTTCACTTTTTCTGATTTTTTTTCAAATTGGGAATCCTACATAAATCCTCAGAAGCACAGTATGTTATCCTTAGAAATATCTCGTATCACTGATATCACCCGCAAGTATGTCAAGATTATTCACCGTACAAGTGTTGATGAAATAATTCAAGCTGCTGCAAAATATTTCCCGAATTATCCGAATTATGTCTAATTTCCCAAAAATCTTGTAACTGAATGCGATAATATGCTTTGGGAAATCAAAAAAATAACTTTCTACCTACAAAATAGAATTTGTGTATTATTTCATGTTGCAACATACACATCCACAGAAATGCCAAGGATTATAACAAAGCTCTGCTGAAATTCTGAAATTGTTATTGTTATGTTGTACTTTATTTTATTTTGGAATCGAAAACATTTATTTATGGCAAAACCACGCCAATGAAAACATTACAGTCGGTGCCTTACAGTACAATCATGCCGGCAGAGCGACAGGGATAGCACTTGCTACTGACGATGATCAGAGGATTTAAGGGTGTGTTATTACAGCAAGCAAGGAAGGGAGGAGAGTAAACTTTTGCGCCAAAAAGCGACAACATTTAGATTTGGAATAAAAAAGGCGAAACAAAACACTGCAAAGCTTTGCATCTGGTGAATCCTCTATCGGTGTTGGCACGAAATAAATCCGGAGCTATTTTTGCTCTTGCACAAATATTTACTTACAACATCCTTACATAAAACATAGATTTGCCAGCATGTGGAAAGGATGTGGAATATGCCAACAATGAGAGTATAAGACACTTGAAACTATTCTTGAGCATTCGAGTGAGCGAATAAATAGATTTTTAAACTCTTATCGTATTGCGAAAATCCCGTTTGATATTTCTGTTTGCACAAACTTTGTGTAGCAATCTCAAATTGTTTTTCGGAAATTTAATTTCAACACTTGATGTCAATTGATTTGGCTGGAAGCTTTCAATAAAGAAGTAAAGACGTTGGTATTTTTTTTTTGCTTTCACTCTGAAAAGTTTCAGTTGGAAGTTATGATATAGAAAACGATTTTATGGACAAGTTGCGAAGTCATGAACTTTGCATGGTGAAAAAACTCAAAGAGCTTTAATTTGAATTTAAATGTAACATTTTAAACTTTGTGTATCACTTACAAGCTTTTGATGAAATTTAAACTCCATTTTTCACATTATAAATCTTGAAATTTCAACTTGTTCAATCAAAATTTCTATTATAGAAAAAACTGTTTTCAACGTAGAATCCCATAAAATTTAAAAAAGATTAAAGCAATATGCTTGTGAAATTTTTGGGATGAGCAAATTTACCATCCAAGCAATAAAATTTTATTGTACAAATTAATCCTTTCTTGATTAATATACACCCTCATGCATGAAATGTGTTCTTGTGACTTGAGTTTCTGACTAAATTAAGCAAATATTTGGAATGAACGATTATGAGTTTATATGCTGTGTTTATAGCATAAATATTTCGGTTCTTAACCAAATTATTATTATGTGGATCCATACATCACATGATTAAATCATGATATTAATCACATATTAGTTTTGGTGTTTTCAAATAGTTGAGGGATTTGGGATAACTGTAATTATATATTTTAATGGACAAATTCATTTAATTATAAATTTTGTGAAATTTTATAATTTGAAATATTGACTATTTATATTGTCGTGTGAATTCAATTTTTTGATCATTTTGATTGGACAGTTTATGATTGCGGATAAAGCAAAATGTACTAGCTGATAAGTTTAATTTTTTCAAAATGAACTTTTTAAATGTCTTGATGCACAATTGAATCGTTACAATATTATTCATGTATGCCTCAATAATTAAACATGCTTAAACTTTGTTTGAATTTTGGCAAAGAGAATAAAATCTAAAGAAAAGTAGTCATATATGCTAATAATAAAACAAATTGTATATTATAAAAATCATTTCAAGTGTTTAATTTATTCATTCATATTTTATTTCGAGCATTAAATCTACCCTTAGCCATAAACGAAGCCTCTTATAATCCTCAATCCTCGCTATATTAAACAGAAAAAATTCATGCAATTCTAATAATTCGTAAAATTGCGAACGAATAATGTTTGTACGCTTTATTTAAGCATGAGGTGATGGTGGTTTGTGATTTTCTCCTTTGTTCGTACCAAACTTGGCATCTAATTCGTCTTCCATATCAACATTTTTTTGTTGAAAAAACTTCCGCTCTTATGTATATTTAAGCAGGGTTTTCTGATAGACATTCGATGTTTTCCAAACCGTTTTGTTGATTATTTTGAACTGAATCTAAACTTAGAATATAAAGTTTTGAGATTTTACAAGATATTTTAGTCTTGATTTTCTTAAATATTTCTGGAATATTTTTGAAACCTTCTTAATCCCTGATTTAATATCAAGCATTTCTAAACGAAAAACAATTTTTATTGCATTATTTCGCAGTTGGTATTGAGAAGTACCTACAAAATCTCTGAAAACCAGCATGTGATTGCTGAGCAATTGAATTCAAAATAATTCAAGTTTTCTGTATAAAAAAACGATCAATATTATTTTGGTTGAGTTGTGCAATTTCAATAATATTATCCTCAATATACCTCAATACCGCAAAATAATCCTTTTGATGTCCTTTTGCTCAATTGAACCCCAACAATTGAATATATATATCACTAATCCCACTGCTCAGGTCGCTACTGTTAACAGTAGATTTGAAAAACCTATAAAATTTCAAAATCATTGTAAATTTTTTGAATGAGAATTGCTCTTTTCAGTGTTTTTCCATATCGCAACATCTGCAAACATTTACTTATTAATCGTTGAAAATCCCCTGTAATTTTCCCGTAAATCCTTATTCAAATATCATATGCTTGCGATCTCATCTCTCCACCCAAAACTTAATTGAATATCAGTGATAACCATTACAGCAATCCCATAACTTAATCTGGATAATGTCATCAAACATTGCTCACATTAGACAATTTGAGGCATAAAGCAAATATAAACAAATTTCATACAAAAAGCATTTTTATGTTGCTTGCTCAAGAGTTTTCTCGACAACCCTTATTATTATTTGTTTGATACTTTTTGAAGAAGCTATTATTGTATTTTGTAGCTAAAAACATTATTCCGAATGCAAGATGGGACGGTGGAAATACGTCGTCGCAGCAAATATTTTAGTTTTTGAAGAGTTTGTTATAGACACTTTATTATTATATTACACATCTTAAAGGAATTTAAAAATGAGATAAGTTTATTAGGTAAAAACAAAGAAAGGAGTTGCATATATGGTTGTTATATTACAAAAATCAAATTTGAATTAGCTTATCACTACAAAAAGCTGATAGGGATCCACATACAATCTAATTTTGATTATATTTATTTACAAGTAACATACACAATATAATAAAACATGAATAACAGAGTAAAAATGAATTTAAAAATGATGAGACCATCCCTTTTATTTATTTTAAATGTTTGAACTCTAGATTATGTACAAAAAATATAAAATGCTTCAAGTTATTTGAGGATGAGCAAAACAACAATACATTGAAAATATGTTTTCTGTTGACAATTTTTTGCAATAATGTGATTTAATCCTTTTAATGTTGGTACACAAACGGCAAAGTAAATTAAAATTTTAATTAAAATTTGATTAAAAAATTCAAAGGTTTTTGTTCCAAGGATACCGAGAAATGTTCAATTAATCATTTTGAGCTAAAGTGTGAATGGATTAGATGCCAACACGAAAAGAGTTTACCGAAAAGCTAAAAGAGTCTTCCGTAACAGTGAACACAAGAATTTAATATAAATTTGCAATAAATTGAATTTAGATTGCTTGTTGAATATTGTTGACATAACACCAAAAGTAATTGATACTTACTGATGTAATTTATACTAGTTCAAACGTTGACACGTGCATCCAGAACAAGCATGTTTATTTGATTTTACTTTATAGATTTAACTAGATAGATATTGTAGAATTGAATTTGTAATTTTTAATTTGATAAGTTAGTTTTGAATATAAAAAATGACGTTGTCTTGTAGAATATTCATTTTTAATGAATATGAACTTATTCAAAATAAAGAGCTTTTCATGGCAAGTAGGATTTGGAAAATTTTATTCTCTGTTGAGTGTGAATAGCTTCCATAAATAATGTGCCAAATTCCGAAATATATGCAGCATAATATATGTATTGTTATTCATGTTCCTTTTAAGTTAAGACCTTAGCATAAAGTTTTTGAATTTTCCAATCTTAAGGACTTACTTTTTAGAACGATCAAAAGACGGGCTAGCTCCAAGTACACGAGAAGCTTCAAAGCTGAAATACATTTATTTGCTTGCACAACACAAAAATACACTCCTTTGTAATTTGTGAAAGCCTTTCATCATTTTGTACGTAAACAAGAACCAAATAAATCTCGTCTAACATTTTCAGCAATTCAGCATCTCTCTTCTGTTTCCAAAAATGTCCCCCAAAATTGAATAAATGTTTTAATATCGTAAAAACTTTGCTAGCAATTGTTTTGTTTGGTGCGACACACAATGATGTTGCCAAAAATTGTTGGAGATGGTTTGAGGTGATTACTTTGTTGTTCTCGTTTCTTCTTCTAGCTAGTCTATCCTTTATTTTGGATACCAATTTCTATAGAAACTTCAACGATCATCCAATCAAAAAACATCAAAGAAAATGTTTTGCAAGATGGAAATTTTCGAATGACTGGTATGAGAGGAATCAGCAGCATAAGGTTGCGTTTTAAATAAAATCAACATTTTTGAAGAGATGAAAGAAAATTTATTATCTTTTTTATAAAAGTTAAATGTTTAAGTTCACATCGAGCTTAAAAAAGTTATCAAATGATTTTACGAAAACTTTTATTGAAGTTTTATTAATTAAATTAAATTTTCAATATAACATATATGCTTTAATATATGCTCACATATGTTTTCAAAATTATGGAACAGAATGAAAATGTAATCTTAAAAACATATTTTAGTTAATTTTAAAATTATTTCCATACAAATTTTTAATTCAATATAATTTTTTCAACACGATCGACATTTTTGGTTAATAAAATAAAATTCCATATACTCAACACCTAATTGCAAATTCAACCAAAGGAATAAAAATTGCATGGAAATATGTGCTCATATATTGTTTTTTGCATCAGCATATTCTAGCATCATCGCTAAACACATAAAAAATCAAATCAAATTCAATTGTGCAAAATGTTCTTCAAAAACTAAAATAAATATTTTAATATCGTAAAATACTTTTGCTTGTTAACGTGTTGTTTTTTGTGATACACAGTGGGTTATTCCAAATATATTATATATGTTGGCGTGAACTGATATTGTTCCCTTGTATGCTCTTTCCTTTTTCGTCTCATCAGTAGGATACAAAAAACTCCATTGAAAATATTGCAACCAATGGTAGCGATGAACGAAAATGATGGAAATTTAATGATACTACACTTAGTTGTGATATTGTGATCATCTAGAGCTTCAAAATGAGCTGTTTGTTGAACATTATTTTAAATATTGAAAAGTAAAAATTGTTTGAATAATAAAATAAATTTTTGGGTAAAAAGGATTCCGCAATTTTTAGAACAGTTTTTAAGTTGTCAAGTGGAATTTTTTGTTGAAAATCAAAGTGATTTAAATACGATATTAGAAAATATTTGTAACATCCAGATTTTCATTGTTATTATAGCTGCTCTGTAAATAAGTTTCAAACATATTTTTCCAAACTTGTGTAATTTAGTGTGCTCACATACCTGATAAGCTCAATTAATTCAAATCCTTTCCTTTGTTAGGAAAAATGATATCAATACTAGTTTGAGTGACTGGAATTAAAAATGTAGGAGGAATCTTCTTGGGATCATAGGCAATAATTGAAGTAATATTATAAATTGAATTCAATCGAATAATTATCAGGATGTTGTATATTGCAGATTTGTTGATTAAAGTCATCAAGTTTGCAGTAGGCTCGTTTTGAAAGTTACCGAACGGCAAGAATATAAAAATAGACCGAGCATTCCAGTATTTCGAAAGCAAGAAGTTTTGAAATGCCAGAGGCTTTTGGTGGAAAAAAATTATAAAAATTAAGTTAAAATTTATATGAGGTATTGTCATTTAAAATCTAGAACGCAACTTACGATGGAACCTGCATCAAACAGCACAATTATAAAAGATCCAATGCGAACTGTCAACTGAATTGTTCTACCAAAAACGGGTGGTGACATAATTGGATTTTCATATGGCATTTTTTTGTAAAGATCGTCAACAATTTCCGTTGAGCTAGCCCTGAATTTTTCACTTTCCAGTCGTAGAATAATTATATCATGAACGCCAACGTCTTTATAGTTCCATTCTTTGATCAGAGCAATGATATAAGAGCTCAGATCGTTAGGGTTACGATCAAGTAACATTGCACTCAAACACAGATTAGTGGTCAGGTAAAAAATAAAAATTTTTACATAAATCATCGTAGACTATTTTTAAAACTTCACTTGCCTTAATAAAAGTTGGATATCGAATGAACATTACTTGAAAATATCACTAATAGTTATTCAGTAGAATTTTAATGCTAGTGGCAGGTATGCCAATAAATTATTTTAATTTCTAATAAAATCGATATTTTGTAAATATTCAGGATTGTTCATTGTGATAAAGGTTTTTAAAAACTTGAAGGGCAGTAATTTGATCATTTAAAATTACATTTATATATTTTGCTGTTTATCGTAAATGGACAATCAAACTGAAAAATAATTATTGGGGGACAATAATAATTGATGCAATAAATTGCAGTTGTAAACCAAAATCCGTCGAATTAGATTAAAGGTAATTGTAGTGAATTAGCGATAATGTATCTGTTAATAATTTTATATTTTTGATAAGTTTAACGTTAAAAACTATTCTATTTGAGGAATTTGGGAGTCAAAATATTGTAACTTTTTAATTCAAAAACGCTTTTCAGAGGTTCTGAGAGAATGAAAATGGCTCAAATAGCGTTGAAGCTAGAATTTATCTACAAGATATACAATATAAATATCATCTGAATACTCTAACAGAGCTACTGCTATAGGAGTTATGTTGAGAGCTGTTCAAATATAACATCAAAAAACTATAATTGCTGACGTAGAAATTTTTTACAACATATAAAGTTTAAAAGTTAACATATTTCTAAATCATGATGACTTGCATGCCATAGCGATTAAAGAACCGTAAATATTATTTATTGAGCCACAAACAATATTCGAGGAATAAGTTTTATTGTGTGGATAATCCTTCCGTTATTAACTTTTATTACACCCTTTATGAAACACTCGTAGAATGGGTATATAATCTAGATTTATATATTAATCTCGAATCATCAAAATAGCTAAATTAATAAACAGAAAACTCATAAAAGTTATAAATTTTCAAAACTGACTATGTTTAATGTAAATGGAATTTCAAAGTAATAATAATTGTTTGGTGCCTTATCAAGTTTTATTAAGTATCCTCAGAAACATCGAACTGAGCATTTCAAAAAACATACTTCAAGTGTTTAATGATTATCCATTCCTTTCAAATCGAGCATTAAATCCACCCTTGCTGTATCGCTACGGAACAATGGAACCGTTTTATAAAAAACCTTATAATCCTTGAAAATAGAAAAGTTTTTTTTTGAAATATCAATTTGTTTGCATTTTTATTCAAGCAAAAGTCGATGATGGTGGGTTTCGTTATTCCCTATTGTTCTTATTAAAACCGGCATTAAATGCGTCTTAAATAAAGTGATTTTTGCTGCAAAAACTTCCGTTCTAAATTCTAGTATATTTTATATGTAGGATATAATCTTCGTTGCTTATGTGGAGTAGTCCATATAGATTTGAATCAGAACAGCGGGTGGTTAAATCATTGTATAGAAATATTAAAATTAAAATATCGCTTTGATTAATAGATACATTCTCATAATAATAAACATGATATTACCTGTGCAATAAAATAATGACGTTATAGCATGAATGTAGGCAGTAGTAGTAAATCTTCCGAGTAAGGATTTGAAATCTCATGGTCATTATAAAATAAAAAAAAGTTGAAGACAGTTTTATTAAGTCGAATTCAAAATTAAAATTAAAATTAAAACCATAAATTCTATGTTTGATCACTAAAAAATACAATGAACATTTTTTTTATGTTGCTTTTTCCGTTAAATTGTAACAAATTTAAGCTATAAAAATATCAATGCAAAACTTTGAGTCTTATAAAAATCTTTGGTAGAACCTGATAAAACCTTTCCAGATAAAATATCAAATATTTTCTGTATACACGCCAAAGTCGAGAGAAGAAAAACAAACAATGTGTCCCTTGATGTATTTACTTGGGATTTACAATTGCTGGATTACTTATGGAAACAAATAGCTTCGGGTAGTTTGAGGACATTTCATAAATTTGTGTTTGCAGAGTGTTTTATGAGTTTATATTTATTTGGAGATCATTGAACAGATTTAAAGTGATTATATAAAATGTATCCCTTGTAAAATATTCAAATACTCAATATATTGCGATGATAAAGTAAAATCCAATAAATGAGAAATTGGCTTTATTCATTCAAAACCAAAGTATCTAGGATATAACAGAAAAGTATAGATAATTTTAAAATATTCTGTAGGAATTATTGTCTTGTTAAAATATTCACACTTTGGAAAAATAGCAAATTGTCTTTTGTTTGGATGACACTTATTCGTTGCAAAGTTCTTCAACACCATTTTACACCATGTCTTCAAGTGCACATGCGACACGACAGCTACTTGAAATACCTACTAGTATAAGTTGTGTTGCCTCTGTTGCGGCACCTCAATATGATTTTTAAACAATTAAAACTGCCCATAACATTTTTTAGACATTCGTCAACCCTAAATATAAAAATATAAACACTGAAATAACCTAATCATTGCTCTCCCTGCTCACTGTTCAGTTTATGCAGATATTCAGTTATTTATTCCATTGTTGCGTTTACAATAGAAGGCTCTTGCTGTTATATTATAAATTCTATCGCTCCTAATTGAATTTTAAATACATTTTATTGAGCAAAGTAGATGAATGCGACTAACCATTAATTGAATTATTCTGATTGACAAAGAACTGGATAACGCATTGGATTTTTAAACACTTGCCTCAAGGCTGCTTTCCAATTCATTTTTTGTGGCTCGAAAGTTGGATTAAGCAAGTCTTGTCAATAACCAAAAGAATTATGAAATGATATTTTTGGAATCTTCAATAAGGTAGAACAATTAACATAATTGACATTCCGAAATTTGCAATTTGAAAATGAATAAAATTTAAAAAAAGTTGTTTTTCTCTTGTATGTTCTTGAACAACTGATCAATTTATTAATTGTATCAAACTTTCTTAAATTTTTGATCACATTTGTCCTAACATTCCACAAATTTATTCCTTATTGGTACTTCGTATGTCAAATAAAAATTGAAGAGTGTTTGCTTAACGCCCAAGTAATTGAACACATGAACTGGTGTGGAAAACATACCAGCATTCCAAAGTATCAAATTATATCAAACACGTGTCGGTGATATTCAACAATCACTTCTTTCAAATTAGTTTTTAATTTAAGAGGAATGATTTACACTGTGCTATCCATTCAGGATATATTAAAAATTCTGAGTGAAAACATTGGGGTTGCTAACTTATTATATCATTGCTTGAGATAATCCCAATTTCATTGAATTTATTTCTACTTATTGCAATTTTATTGTTTGTTTGAGATGATTAAAATAATAATATATTTTCTGAAAAGTAAGTTGATACGGTATTATAAAATATAAAATATGTCAAATCATAAAGTTGCATAGAAACTAATAACTGATTAAACCATATATAATTTGAACTTGTTGAAACGCAAATACTCAGTTGATTAAATTTAAACTTATTTTATGAAAATTTAAAATCTTTTAGGTAAAAGACTTCACGTGTTCGTGAAAGGTTGTTAGCATATACAAAACAAAAAGTGTTAAAACTTATTTAAATAATAAAAGAAAAATGTTTTGAATCCAGAATTCAAAAGATAATCTGCTACCAACATTATAAATCAATTTCCTTTTCTTTGAAGCGCTTTGCAAAGATAAATATTTTAGTATCGTGAACTTTTTCAGCTTTCTTGTTTGTTGTTGTTGTGCTCGTAAAATCCACTCCAACTCAAGTCGAGGATTAATGATTTCTTTCCATATTTTCCATTTCACTAGTCACCATAGAAACCCCATCGAATAGTTGCTCCACCAATTGGAAAACTTCACCGGAAAATACAATTTCGGCTCTTTCATCTCTTTCTGATACACTTGAATCTTCAACTTGATTTTCTATCGCTAGCAAAATAATCGGAATGGGAAAAAAATTCATGACAAACAAAATTGTTTGCGTTGTAAAATAAATTTTTGGGGTCGAAAGGGAAACTGGGAATTTGATTTAAGAAAAGGCAAAGGCAAAATTATTTTCTTCGGAAAATGAGCTTTTTACTTTTTTAGTTTGTTACACAGAAATGAAGAGAATTTTGGATTTTAGTTCGGCACGGAGGAAGTCAAATGAGCATGAAATAAAATTGTTCGGATTTTTACAAAATATATAATTCAATATAATTATTATTTACAAGTGATATTTATTAACTTTTAACAATCAATTTAATGAAATGACAAATTCAAATAAAACTTCCAATTTTTGAAAAATCAATTGACATTATTAAAAAAATATTTATTTACAAATTTGTTTCTTAAAATAAAACAATTCAAAATCTTTATGAAAATAAATAAATAATTCTCAAACTTAAAACAGCAGTCAAAAAATAATTGAAAGAAATATGTGAGCCAGTGCTCAAAACAATTGCATTCTTCCCAATATTTTTTCTATCTTGCTCAAATATTTTGAAGAATGTTGCTGGCCGTTTGTTGAATTTTTTCATGATGGCATTGAAACTTTGTGGCATTTTAATGCATTGGCTTTCAAAAAAACTTAAAATTATACCGTCGCTGTTTTTCGCAAGAATACAAAGTTGAATGTTGTCACTAAAATTGAGAGATTCGATCTCAGAACTTAAGAAGCTGGTTATTCTTGTATCGTACGCCAAGTGCTTTTCGATTAAATTTTTGTTGTTTTCATCTTTTAAATGCAGGTAAAAGTCTGCAATGTCCTTTGTGATACTTGACACGTAAAATTGTATAATAAGTGTCTTTTTTGTGCTGTAAAGCAAATTGGATTAAAATGGTGAAAAACTCAATAGAGATATTAATATTCAGTATAAATCAAAATAAAACTTACTACAAAATATCTCGGAACCTTAAATTTGGTAAGATATCGTATTCGTATGTGTAGTCTTTAATACTCTCGATTTCAGTAGGTGAGCAAGTAAGCTGTTCGTCTTCCAATTCACTTATAGTTTTTCCAGCAACATGTCTTGGTTCCTCACAAGTAATATCAGTATATTGCGGTAGTGGTTTTGCTTGAGTTAATAGATAATGATACAAAGGTCTAATCTCGCATGTGCAGGTCAGAGGATTTCCTGGATTTAAAAAAAAAACCATCAGAAACACCAAATTTTTAAAAGTAGAAATTGTACCTTCGTAAAACACAGAAACTCCAGCTTTGATCGAATCGATTAAGGATTTGTTCAGATACGTCAACAAATTATTTTCCACATTCAATTCTATCAGATTTTTAAGACTTGTGATTTGTTCAAATGGAATTTTAGAGATTTGATTGTTTTGCATGTAAAGATGTGTGAGGTTCACTGGTAGTTGAAAAGAATTTTCCACGTTATCTAAATCCTTAAGATTGTTCGAAGATAAGTCCAAAACTTCCAAAGCTGTTATATTTCCTAGTGAATATTTTCTGATGTCGTTGATAGCATTATTTGACAAATTCAAATGTTTTAATCTTCTTGTGCCAAAAGTGATGTCAAAAGTCAGAACTGGTATAAAATTGTAGCTCAAGTCAATTTTCTCAAGGCGATATGGAATGTATATGTTGGAAGGGAACATTTTTCTGGTTATAAAACTTATTTTATTATGGCTCAAGTTTAGTTCCCTGAGCGAAAGGCAGTCATCAAAAATGCTGTTTGATTTATTGTCCAATTTTTCTAACAAATTGTTGGAAAGATCCATTTTTTGCAGGGAAACTAGACCAAAAAATGCATCTGTAGGTATGACTTGAAGTGCATTACTAGATAGATTGAGAGTCAAAAGCTGAAGTAGTCCATCAAAAGCTTTTGCGCTAAAAATTAAAGAAATGTGTATAACTATTTTTTCAAGCTTTATAGCAATTACCTGATATTATTAATCCGATTGTTGTAGAGATTGACCTCAAAGACTACTGGCAACTTACCAAAAGCAGCCTTTGGTAGCTCAGTTATATTATTGTGCTGTTAAAATGTTTAATTAATACTAATTTGAATATTTAAAGTTCTCAACTGACCTCTAGGTGAACATATTGCAAAGTCTTCAATTCATTTAAACTTTGGAAAGGAATTTGCGAGATCCCATTATTATCCAAATAAAGAGTCTGCAATGTTAGCAGTCCCAAAAACGAGTCACCTCTCAAGTTATTCTCTATTTGATTCTGACCCAGATCCAAGGAAAGTAAAGCATTCATCACCGGCCAAGTTTTTTCTGGAATTGCTTTCAAAGAATTATTCCGCAAGTTCAAATAATTCAAAGATATTGGCAGTTGAAATATTATCTCGAGATTGTTATTCTCAAGGTTTAAGTTTCTGACACTAGACAGTTTAGCTAAGGAACCTCGTGACACATCTTTCAGTTTGTTGTTACTCAGATCTAAATCCAACACTGTCGACAGTGACCCAAAGGTTGAGGGCTTGATGTTCTCCATTGAGTTGTGGCTCAAGTTCAAATTTCTCAGTGAAAATAATGGCATAAAAACGGCATTTGAAATAAGTTCAATCATGTTGTTTGACACGTCGATTGTATGCAGCTCATACAGTTTGGGAAATGTATTTTTTGGTATGTCTGTGAGTTGATTGAAGGAAACATTCAATACACGCAATCCAGTCATGTTTTGCAAAGGTATCTATGGATAAAGAGGAACTATAATTGGAAATGTGTTGATTTCATCCTGTTGTGTGTCTTAAATTGCAACTAATAATCAAAAGCGATACTACATAGAAAAGAAGCAAAAAGAATTAAAACATGTTGAATAATCTTGCCTGGGACATATTTGTTAGCCGGTTGTAAGATAAGTCAAGATCAGAAGAATATGTTGTTGAATCAAAAGCCAATCTGGGAATGCTCTCAATCAAATTGTGAGACATGTCAAGCTTAGTAATATTTGCGCAATTCATGAATGATCCAACCTCAATCTTTGAGATCATGTTGAAAGAAATGTTGATGTTTGTAAGGTATAAATCAGTAAATGATTGTTTTTGAATTTCAGTTATGTTGTTTTCGGACACATCAATCTCTTCTACATAGTTGAGCTAAAAAGTAAATGATTCCGTAAAATAAAATCCAGTCGTTTATTGTAAATAAATACCTGCGAGAACATCTGGTAGTCTACTTTCTTGATTTGATTTCTAGCTAAATCTATAGTTCCGATACGATTAACTGAGCCAAAAGTCCCTCGGCCAATATCCGTTATGGCATTATTGCTCAGGTAAAGTCGTCTAAAAATAAAATCGTTTTGCAATTTGCTTTATTATTTATTATTGAAAAAATTATATTTCTAACCTCAAAAATCTCATTCCTCTCAAACTGTTTGCGTCTAAACGTTTAATATTATTAAATGATAAGTTCAAAACTCTCAAAACAGCATTACGAGCAAATGCTCCTCTAGATAGCTCATTCAGCTGATTATGCGATGCATTACAAATGCTCATCTTGGTCAAATCAGCTATGTGTGACGAGTCAAGCTTAGCAATCTTGTTAAAGCTTATATCTAAGATTTCTGCATCACGCAGTCCTTTAAATTGATTCTTCTTGAGGACTTCCAACTGGTTTCCATGCAAGTCGAGATTTTTGAGCTTTTTTAATTGCTATAAAAATTAATTGATTATTTTCAACTGCATCTCAAGTTTTTATAAATAAATTATTACCTGAAATACATTCGGTCCCATATCAGATAATAATCCATTAGTAATCTTAAGTTTTTCCAATTTTCCAGAGATATTACTGTCATCAAATTCACTATTGATCAAAGTAGTTATCAGATGTTGATCAATTTCAAGAATCTTCAAATTTCCTAGGACTTTCATTGCATCTCTAGGAAACGCTGTCAAAGATGTATTTTTTAAGTAAAGTTCTTCTAACGTTGCATTTATTCCGTAAAAAGAGTACAAGTTGATTGATTTGATTGGTACATTTTCGATCTTTAAGACTCTTGCATTTGATCTGTGAAGCAAGGTTCCGTACAAAACTGCAATATTACTGTTTGACAATGATACTTCTTCAATCTTTGAACTGTTTAGTGAAGCAATATTTTGAAAAGCCACGGATAAACTCGCCAAATTTCCTCCATCGCAGCTCACGTACAAACCAATGTCGCTTCCTTTATCACATTTGCAAGGATATAGCGATGAATCTCTATAAAATTTAAAACCATTTTTAATTAATTTGATTGCATGGTGACGTTAAAAATTTTCGAGTTAAAACTCCAACTGTCTCGCTTTATACAACTTTAAACTGTTACTTCTATTGTTGAGAAATTTTGGGTTACACTTTAAAATTGCGTTTTGAATTGAAAGAAATAACAAAGTCGGTTTTATACGGTCTACTATATGTTAACTAATCAAAATATTTATTTACTATGTAACAATTCAAGCATATTACTGTACTCACTTGATTGGGCACGTGTACTTAGGGCCTGGTGGGATATAAACTGCTTTCACTAGAGCAGAACTTATCAGCAACAAGACAAAATATCTAACGAGCATTGCCATATTCTTTTAATTCCTAATGAAAAGTCAAAATTTTAAAATAATAACATAATAACATAAGGGGCTATGCATAAAATACGTAACGCTGAAATCAGACCTTTTGGACCCCCCCCTCCCCCCTCGTAACGCTTTTTCACACATTTTAATATGAAGATTATTACTTCGTAACAAATTCTAGACCCCCCCCCCCCCTGCTAAAGCGTTACGTATTTTATGCATAGCCCCTAATGTTACAAGAAATTCATAAGTTACGTATTCTCATGTAAAAGTTTTTGAACATTTGAAAAGAATATTGAACCCACTCAATATAAACTCATTAAATTTCACTGTTTTTGGTAGTTTGTTCGATTGTTTGTTATGGTCAACTGAAGAAACTAAAGAGCTGCAAAGCAGAATATTCAACCTTTTAAATTTCTATTTAATAACTGAGAATGAGTTTGGATTAAAGTTTATATTTTGTTTTTCATTACTTGAAAATTTAGACGTTACCAAATTGAGAGATTGAAGAAGTTTGGTGAGATCATTTTATTATTTAAACTTTTAAAATTTCATATTTTTATTTAAACCAAAAGTTTCAACTTTTAGTAGTTTTATTTTATTACATTTAAAAATTGAGAGTATAGTGCAAATTAGGAACCAAAAAAAAAACTAAAGCAGTATATATGCATACTGCCATATATCCGCAAAGTTTCTTTTATAAAGTTAGCTACGGCAATCAAATCGAGCAAAATGTTAAAGCACAAAACATTCAAAACCGATTTTCTGAAGGTCGTTTAGTTTTAACTGAGACTGTTTGAACCATTCGAGATAATTACCATATTAAACATATTCTTGAATCCACAAATATTCACTACAATTACCTGATAATCCAGTTCATGCATTCATACTAAACAGCTCAAATTTCTAAACTAAGCATCATTTAATCACAACAATCTGCATTATTCACTCGATTAAAACTTCAACACTGTAAATATTATGCAGTGCAGAAAAACTTGAGAAACAATTTCATATTTGTTCGCGTTCCAATTTAGAGTATATCACATTGTTCAATATTTCAAGCTTTCATTTGATTCAATCAATAAAATCTCAGGCCACCAGATCGATATTGTTGCAGTGAAATTACCGAAAATCACTTTTTATAATAATTTGGTCCAAAAAACCACAATAAACTTCAAATTTCTTAGCGAATGATTCAGAAAACACCTTTTTTTGCTTCGAAAGTTGCATACACACTAACTCGAGACAAGAGAAAAATATGAATAGTTTGTACAAAGAAACAGAAAACTCAACAAACGTGAAAGTATGAGCTCAACTGCTCAACAAAATAAGAGAATTGAATTTACCAGTATAATGTTTATAAGCGAACCCAGCTTAAGCAAAATGACGTCAAATTGCTACTTTATATGGAGAGAGAGAAACCCAGTTGCACTTTCATTTTCGATACAAAATCTTGATGCGTCATAATACGGTGAAACATTATTGGGATCGAACACGTGTGAAGTAAGGTAAAAATTGTTTATATGGCTGCAACGTTTGTTTGAATGCAATGAAAGTTTTAATTTATTTAAATAGTTTATGGGAATTCTACAAAAAAGCAAATAATTAAAAAAAACGTATACCAAAGTTTGATTAAACCAGAACAATTCAGGCAAATATAGAGCCTATACTATTTAACCGAAATTAATGGCAATTAAATGCAAGAACATGCAATTAAAGTACATTGTCTTTGCAAAATTCAATGTAAAACTGATAATATGAAAGCTTTCTTTTTCTATTATTTTGCATCAAATATTTTTATTTCAACATCATCAACATCAATATATTTTAGTACAGACTACAGCAGTAAGTACAGTGTTTGGTGTGTTAATTTTCTAGCTCAATACACCATGATAACTAATATCATAAACTATTGTTACATAAATAACAAAATATTTAAAACAAAATCACATAAAAATAAACCGATGGACTACATCTTGGCTGTGTTGGAGGAGGTCATAGAGAGTTCCATTTTGCGTTTCCCTAGTACTTAAAAAAAAGTTTTAGAAAATAATTAAATTAGGTCATAAACTATGCCCATTTTCTTTTGGTTAATACCGAATTAATACTGATTTTTTAACATATCAAATTGACATTTTTGAGGCTATTCTTCGTCACTACTTTGTCCACAAATAATTTGTTCCTGCCACCAGTCGTGGACTTCGAACACTTGGTTAGTTTGATGACTATTATTACTCTGAAGCATCAGCTTTTTGCTCAATGCGAGCTCTACATTGTGGTGGCCATGATGACCCTGCGTTGAATGATGATTAGATTCGTTAAGATGGGGCAAGGTTTGTTTGGGATTTGGTTGTTGTCGCTGTTTATTCTTTTTGCTTGCATTGAAGCGATCCTTTTCGTTTCTTGCTTGAGGATCAGATAGTGTAGGCTGCAAAAATTTACGACCACTGGAGCTTTCTGTTGAGTCTGATCTAGAGAGAGCTGTTTGAGCCTTCTTGCGATTTTCAGCCTCTTTGCTATCTGGTTTAGCTTCAGCTGCCTCTTTGATTTTTTCTTCCAGCTCATTTCTGAGTATAATGTCGTTAGTGGCTCGTAAACCTGCAATGAGGGAGTTTGGTTGTTTGGCATTGTTGGCCCGTATTTTCTTAAGACATCCTTCAAGCCACGTTCTAATTGTTTGTTTAGCGACTTCTTCCTCGATAATGTACTCAAACTCTTCTCTTGCAAGCAATTCTTCCAGTTGTAGTGCCTTGCGAATATCAACTGAGCGGTAAGAAAGCATGCTGAAATTTAAAGGATTAGAGAAAAAATCATCTTAATAATTTAACCAACAATTACTTGATAACATCATGAAAAGTTACGTCTTCACCATTATGCAATTTATCCAATTCGTAGCACATGTATTTGCTGAAAGAAATATTTGGCAATTATGAAATTTAGTTGTACAATAAAGTAGAACGAGCATGTTGTTAGTACTTATTTTGATATTTCTGTTCTCGTAGCAACTTGATTTTAATTGCAGACATCAAAACCTTTAAGTCATTTTCTGGTGAGCCATATTTAGAATTCATACTTGGCAATAGAAGATTAACAAAAATTAAATTTTTTTTGGCGCACCATAAAATCACTTTAAAGTTTTGATTGTTGCAATTAAAATCGCGAGCTCCTGGCTACAATTAAAATCATGTTGCTACTTACAACAATAACCTATCTTTCATTGGATCACACTCCAATCTTCCTTTCAAAAGTCTCAAGATGAATTTAACTCGACGCACTGGAATAACTCCTCTTTGATGAATATCCACAACATTCCAAGTGTTTTGGAAATTCCTGATATCCGCGTATGAAAGCAAGGCGTCTTCTTCATTGCTGTAGAACAGCGAAAAGTTCTCCATGATAATAGCTATTGAAGGCATATTTTAAATATTATTTATGCAATTTGCATGACTTCAAATCGAACAGAGAATATAATTATTGAAGCTTACCAACAAGAAGGTTCAACACAATATAAGTGATGATAACGTAGAATGTACAAAAGTACACAAGACTCGCTGTAAAGTTTCCACAATCCGTCTCCCAGTAGTTGTCAGCAGGTGTGCAATTTGGCGGCTGAATCATACAGTCGTGCATAATTTTGTTCCAATCTTCTCCAGTCACAATCCTAAATAGCATAGCTACACCAGTGATTGGCGAGCCAAAGTTTGCTCTTCTACCAATGCCTTCACCGTACTTCACAGTTCCAAAAAGTATGGTCCCAGCTAACGCGTAGAAGAACACGAGCAGGAACATTCCAAAAATGATGAAGAAGGACTTGCAAACACTCACGCCTACTGTCAGCATCTTTAGGTGCATAGGAGAGTATAAGAACAAATAGAGATTAAGTTAGTACAATTTGGTCAATTAAGAACAAAACCATGCAGTGCATAAATGGTTTAAAGTAGTAAAATTACCAGCATTTTCAAGGTAGTATGCTTGCCAGTGATCGTAAAAAAACCTGCAGCCAAACAACATCATCAATTATTGACCGCATAATTGCAGAAGGTATTTTGAGCTGAAAGAGTTCCGCGCTGATGGCGCGTTGGCTAATAGTGAATACTTTTTAAGCAGGCATTTTCAATTGATGCTTGGGATGATGGATTTAATGTGTGCATTAAAGAAAAAAATGGAGAGGCTGAACTTAACAGTTGAAAGTTCTTTTAACTTGGAAACCTTATCTTCAGTTGATAATTTATCCAAAAATTATTAATCTCAAGTTAGGTTTTTTTAGCAAAAGAATATTTCCAAAATATTATGCTATGTGTGCATTGTATTTTGAACATGCATGTTCATTAACATATCTTTTGCAAAGGTACCTATAATTTTTTAAAATCATTTTTGATCTCTTGTTGAACATAAATTGATTGTTCTTATGTATGAAATAGAGGACACTTTTATCCCAGGACAAAACTAAAAAAACAAGATTTTAAATGCAAACTATTTGTTATGTTTGTTCTATTTTTTTAGAATGTAACATATTGAATTTAGAAGAATGCTACAAAATAATAATTAGCCCCATAGAAAATGCCCACCAAAAAGCAACAACTCAGCGATTCGGTGTGGTCGTCGTCAGCGCTCAACTCTTTTGGCCAAAATTCCCATGTAGTTCCATATGCTTTCAACTCACGAAAAATGACAACCATAAAACCGAAAAAATAAGTCAGGTCGGAGCGTAAGAACGTCTGCAGCAAGACCCACACCACGCCGGCCACAGAAACCAGAAGGTCGTATCGATTACGTCTCGATTGCCAGTACCCTCGTGGTGTGAAAGCAATATTCTTCATAATGACTTCGATGACAAAGACGGCATTCAGCAATGTGCTTACTCGAACCAGTCGCTCCGTGTGTTTTTCATCTTTGATCCACTAAAAGTTTTGTGGTTGAAATATAGTTCTTTCTCGGAACAAGATTGGGGGCAATCACAAATTAGGTAACTTTTAATTTAAAATTATTCTAACATTCAACTAGTTACCTTACTTTTGAATCCCCCCTTGGCCAATAATATTTACCGTTATTGAGAGCAGAATGCTGTTGACCAGTACCACAAATGCGATGAATCTCTTGAAGCAGATATGTTGCGTAATGTCGTACACATAAGCTCGAATCATCCTGCCATCTGGTCGAGGTGGTAAGTGAAGAGGCTGGGCAATTTTTAATCTCTTTTTCAAATCACACCATCTTCTCTGATCTACAGTCAAAAGCGCAGTTCCTTTGTTCTCTGAATAGTTAGCAATTACGACGCCAACGAACAAAGTCAGGCCAATCATACATCCCAAAAAGATGTACACATGAATGTATATTGCATGTACTGGGCCAAGAGCTTTGATAAGAACATCTCTCACATCTAGCCAGCCCTTGAATGATAGAACTTCAAATAGTGCCAACATGGCATCACCTATGTTATCGAAATTAAATCTTCTTGGATTGGCCCATACTCTAGGAACCAGCATAGCTGGATAAGATTCGTTAGGTCCAGGTAATACTTTCATTTTGGTCACAAAGACCCGCCTCATAAACACACCAACACAGTCTTCTCGTCGTTGAATTGTCGGGTCATTACATCTTGCCAATCTGCCACCATATAGCTGTACTCCATAACTTGCGAAGACAAACATGAGTAAAATGAGCAGCGTTGATACTAAAAGAATTTCTTTAAAGCCTCGGCACAGCTCGTACACAACTTTTCTCATGTGTGGTACTAAGATGAAAATTCTCAACGGACGTACACAGCGTAGTATCATCAGAAGTCGAGCTCCAGAATCACTAGGGATACTTTTAGGCATCCATATAAGGAAGGTAGTTGATACAGCAAAAATAAATACGTCTAATATGGCAGCAACGTCTTTAATATATGCTTTTGGTGTGAAAAATAGGCCATCAGCTAAAATTTTTAAGCTCAACTCTAAAGACATGAACATCACAAATGCGTATTCAGCTATTTGCAATGATCCGTGCTCCATTACGCGATAACTGGGATTTTCAAACATCATTGAGATGCAAGATAGTGTTGTTACAAATATCATCAGCCAGTCAAGATACGTCACTAGTCCCAAGAAATTGCTATAAAAAAGGTTAAATATATAAAAATGCATCAGTTCAATTATTACTGAAAAGTTACTTACTGCAAACTTTTGTATTGCATTTTGTTGCGATCTTTGATTGGTGCATCATATCTGCCATGTACAAGTTTCTGACAAAATTTTCTGAACTTGCTCTCTCTTGGAACAGCAAATAAGGGTGTATCAAAAAATGGGTGATTTTCTCTCAAGTCCTCTTCCCTTTGGTTTCTTCTCATCTCAGCCTGTTGACGTTTTGCCTGCAACAGCTTAATATCTAAATCATGTGGTCTAGCCCTTGAACTGGTAACCCTAGTTGATGTTGTTCCAATGTCACCATTCTCCATTAGGTGCTCGTACGTTTGTTTGAGCTTGATTGAATTGCTGCGAACACTACGGCGGATTGAACGTGTACCAAACCTTTAATAAGTTAAAGCAAGTTCTACTATTCCAAAACTTAAACTACCGATTTTACTCACTTTTTTTGATCCATGCGCCACGGCTTTGACTGGATTGTTCCTTGAGATTTTAATGCTTTTACGTTTACTGAGGAGTCACCTAACATAAGGCGTTGTGCATTTGAATCACTGTTGATTGAAAAACATATGCATAATATTAGAAATTTAATATATATAACTTTAATCAACTCACTTTATAATATGTGTGATTGCAGATTGCTTCAAGCTACTTCCAACAGATCTCACTTTTGAAGTTCTATTTATAATCCTAATAGGTTTTTGCTTTCTAAACATAACATTGGATTCCCAAATCTCAGAAATAGGTCTTTTGTATCCCTCACTAAAAGAGGGGTCTCCTGGTTCCATTTCAATGACAAATTGCTTCATAAATGATTCTCGCACTTTAGGCAATGTAAAGTCACTAGGTATTCTATGCAATATTGTCATTTGTGGAGAGTCGGGAAACTTTTCAAAAATCCTTAAACGAAATGGCAATGTCTCTTTAATTTCGGCACTTTGTTCTCTGAATTTGAGTTGCTTGAGTTTTTTAATGTCTTCATCCAACTCCAAGTTATCCAAAATGACGGCCACGAAAAGACTGAGCACGATGAGTGTGACAAACAAGTGGTAGAGTATAAAATAGATTGCCACAAATGGAGTTATATGGATTGGCGTTCTTATCATTGTTTCGTCCATTACCTCAACCCAAGCTTCCTGGGTAAGGATTTGGAACATGCTCATGAAAGCCTAAAAAAGTTAAAGTCTAAATATTTTTCTGGAAACTGACCAAGCATATTTTGTCTCACCTCAGGAAACGTTTCAAACTTGGTAAACTCGCACAGAAAACAAAATAGTTGCATCGAAATGCTCGAACTTATAATCAGCAAGCACATGGTGAAGATAATAAGAGATCCAAGCTTTTTACCAGGTCCAAAGATTTTATATACGAATCCTTCAAGGATTGGAGAAGCTTTTATTAAGCGGACTACACGGAGAACCTAACAAGATACCAAATAAAGTAATTAAAAAATTGTTAAATAAAAAACTATTAATTTAATTCAAACTTACCTGAAAATAGGTCAGTGCTGAGAGATAAAACATTGGCAAAATATGTAATGTTGTTCCAATTGCTAACAGCAATTCAAATTTATGAATTGAGTGTTTATAATATCCACGCCATCCTAAGCAGTAAACCTTGAACAAGGTTTCCAGATCGAAAAAGATGGTGAAAACAATTTCAATATAGAAGTATTTCTCATAGAACACTTTACGTGGTCTACCATCATGCTTGAAGCTCATTGTGGCTGTAACAATTCCATTTGCCAGAATAACTGACATCACAATCAATCGGAAGTAAGGTGACTTTAATACATTATTAAAAGTTTCTGGCGCTCCTCCATGCTTGTTATCATCAATTGTTATTAATTTCCAACCAGTATCATCTCCAATTAGCATCTGTGATGCACTGCTATTTTGAATGTGCCCGCGAACACCCCACATTTGCTGAAACTGTACTCGAATTTCGTTAAAAGTCTCGGTGATCACGGCAATGAAAACATTCTTAACGAGCCATGCAAGGAAGAAAATCATTGTGCTGAAGTAAAATGCGGCTCTCCAAGCTGGTAGAGAATCGATGGCTCGATACATAATGAAAACCCATCCTTCTTGAGAGGCGGCTTGATAGACTGTAAAGATACTGGTCCAAATGTCTTGAAATCCATTAAAACCCTGCACATATCCTGATATAAAATCCATTTTCATGCACATCATTCCTGAAGGGCATTGGTAACCTGAACCAGCTTCAGTTGAACAAAATGTATCTGGAATTGCTAATGAATTGATGCTAAATGTATCTTTAACTGTAGTGTTGAGAACACAATGGTTTTTTAGTTCGCCAAAAAATTGAACTCCAAGTAATCCAAAAAGGGACATGAAGAAAAGGAAGAATAGAGTTACGTTGTATATTTGCTGGCTCGAGCGCCTAAAATAAATGAAAAAAAAAATTATTTATAAGAGGTATATTAAATATTAATTGTGAAATGACTTAATAATTTGAATCATTTTGCTTTCTTACTTGAATATTTGATTTATACGACTCTTTGGCATAGAAAACTTCAAGAAAACCCGCAAAAATCGGATCATTATAAGAGGTCTCGGAGCTCGAATTGCAGAGAAGTATGAAAATGGCGACACAATAGACATCACCTCCAAAATTTGTAGAATAACCGAGAGCCACAAGAAGAACACCATTGAGAAATCAAACTGACACCAGCGATCTCGCAAATAAGAATTTTCACCCTAAACATTATACATAATTTTATTCAAATGCTTTTTTTTACTGTAATTTTTACAATGAACTTACTTTGAGAATACCTCGAATATTCATTTTGGCTATCATTTCAAACGTGAAGAGTAATGTAACGGTTACATCGCAGATCAGTGTGACTTGTAATAAAGGTGGATACTTTTCAAAGGTTTTTGGAGTATTCAGGCATACAGAAAGTAGTGATACCAAAGCACATAACCTCATCAATCTTCTGACCCAGAGCTGTAATAGGAGCTGTTACCATCATTCAAGATGGTTTATACTACAAATTATGCTAATCTAAACTAGAAATCACCTTGTTAATCCATTCTATCTCTGTGTTTTCATTACAGAGCTCTTCTCCATAATCTGCCAGGACGGGCTCGCCTTTCAAGCTCTGTTTTCTCCCTAACATCGTTAAATTTCGTTAAATTAAAAGAATCAATTGATTAAAAAACGATTAGAGCCTAGTTCATCTGCTTTTGGAGAATTTTGAGAATTTTCTGTGTGGCCTCCATGTTATCGATTTTTTCCTGGAATTTTCACCCTGTATTTTGTTGTTGGGAAATTTTCCGAAAAGAAAAAACACTTATTAGGCTAATAAAACAATTTATGTTGACTGTCCTCAATTTTTCCTTGATGTTATGAGGTTCTTGAACATTTTGAACAGTTTTAATGCACTTTATTTAATATTGTTTCTACATTTTCCAAAAAGAAAATTGCAAGGAAAATCTAGGGCAGTAGCAATTTTCCCAATACTAAAAAGTTAAAAAACATTGAACTTTCACAAAATTTATTAAAACCAAAAAGTAAAATATAAGAGATTTTCAATTTCAAAATCAAGAAATTACTTTCCAAATTGATGGTTTGTTATGGGCTATCGTATTATAATTTAGCAAAAATTACAAATTTTGTTGAAAATTTGATCTAAATTCAATTTACATCCTATTGTATTTGCACATGGTTGGGATGGGAATGAATTGAATACATGAGTCAGGTCAAAAGTTCGCGATTGTGTCGAACATAAAACGAACACCAGTATAAAGAAAACTTACATTACTATGCAATGTTTGTAAACAAATCGAGATTTAGCGGCTGATTTTTTAAATTAGTGCCGTTCATTATAATTTTCAGCAGCTCAGTTTGAATTTGGCCATTTGAAACGATCTTTTCTTCAATATTACAGCTTTTTTTTAAAAAGTGGTAGTTAAAAATTATTTCTGCCGCTTAGATTTGGTTTATGTCGGTTGCAAATATCATATATTTTAATATTCTGAATTAATAAATATATATGCAACAGGTGTATGTTTAAATCAACAAGTAAAACAACATAGTTCACATTTTCATCAACAATAATAATAGATTTATTGCACAGACGCTTAAGTATGATACATTAATAATATATATATATATGCTTTTACAATTTTCTTTAAAGTCAATATTTTTCTCATAAATATAGATAAACACTCACAATACTGCAATCTTTTCTAGTTTTGGAAGATTGTCGAATGTTTTTTATTTGATCAACAAATTTGCACAACTTGCTTATCGTATTTACGTTTTTATTCACAAAAAATATGACATGATCAACATTTAATACATATTTTCATTGTAAAATTTATAATTTTGCTTTTTCATGCGCAGCATAATCTTTAATATCAATAACCTAACACAGATTTTCTAATGTTATCACCTTATCATTTATAATCTTCTATTCAGAGTATTTATTTGTCTAAATTATGAGTGTGAAAAACTTTCTTAACGATTTCAATTATACAATCATAATATATTACGAGAAAAATCAAATTTTCGGGATTTAATTTACTGTTTCAAATATTCTTTGGTATAAAAATATGTAGATTAGTTGTTGTCATATAATGAGAAGTGGAAATGCATCATAATTAAGGCTCAAAAATACAGAAGAAACTTTTCATTGCTGTTTTTGCATTTTGTTGGTTATTTGTATTACGCAGTAGATAGAAAATAAACTTGGTTAAGGATGTGATATTTAAAAAAATCAAATCTAAATTATGAGATGTTTAAAAAAATCTAAAATAATTCACATCACTTTTGATTTGGAACATGGAAGAATTTCTTATTAATCACACTTAAACTTGGCTTTTCTACGATTCAATCATCCACAATATATTCTTTGACTAGTTCGGCTATACAAGTGCAACCATTTTGCGATTTTGTTTTATAAACAATGTACAATTTTTCAACTTCAAAGTGTTTTCACAGTTTATACAACAACATTAAAGACTAATATTTCGATATTCCATCAAATTCATAATTTCTTTGGAGTTGATTTTCTCTATAGATAATCTCAAAGATTCTGTATTCCGCAAATACATAAAGGGTTGTGGAATTAGAGATGCTTGACCAAATTATATAAGAAATTCGTCGTTTTAGTCCTAAATTCAAGAGGTTCGATAAATTTGTTTAACAAATTTATGTATTTTAAATCCGAATATAAAACCATAACTAAATTGCGAATAACTAAAATTATTATATAAGTGAAATAGATGGTTTACAGATCTGACTAAGTTTGCACCTCTAAAAACTTTTGTGATAGATTTTAAGATTCATTTTTAAAAACACTGTAATATAATCATAATATTAATTAGATCAACAGAAACAGAACAGTCTTCTTTGATAACAGGTACCTACAAGAGAAACAAAATATTTATTTAAATCCGATTTCTCACAATTTCAAACTATATGGAAACTCACCATGTGACAGTGTCAGTTGCTGAGTTGCGGCCTTACAAGTGCCCTAAATAGGATTTACGTTTCAGGAAACCAGGTGACACATTATTCAGAACGGTTTCATTGCTAGAAAATTAGTTCGGGATAGAACAATATTTAACACACAAATTACGACGCGGACACAACAATCACGCGATTAAATGCAAGTAAACATTCAGTATGAGGGAAACTTATGTGGGGAGGAAGGGAGTTCGCTTCTAGCCACAAACCTTCCTTAAACGGCACCAGTTCAAGAGGCATGCAGTTTGCAAGAAGGTGTGGTGGCTTACAGGGCTGTAACTTTTTGTTCATCTATTGCCTAGAATTATGGATGGGATTTTGAAATGCTATAATAAAATTCATATTTAAAGCTTTTTTTTCCACGTTAAAGATATATATGACAGATTTTTTTAGGTTAGTTTGAGGTAGATGAAGGATTCTTTAAGGTTTACTGATATATAGTGCTCTGGACAGTAAAAATTAATGTTGTACAAAACATAAATAAACAAAACTAAAAACTAAACCTAAAAAGATCATCTGTATATCCTCTAAAAGCTTCTACGAATTCATCTACGAAAGTACAAGTTACTCATTTTACTTACACAAAAGTGTTAAGAGGCAATAAAAGGCAAATTATTTGTCTTGCGGAGGCGGTAAAGGGTTCTCATGTTTGGATCTCGATTTCTTAAAAAAACTCAACTTGCTACAACAAAAAAGGGTTAATAACCAGCTAGATCAAAAATATATGATTGAGGGTAGACGAAACAAAAAAAAAGGAAACCGAAATGGTGCATGCAACATCTATAGGTTCATTTGGGTTTCAGGCAAAGGTTACCTCCTGCGACGCATGGAAGGAGTTTGACCTGGAAGATTGAAACATCCACGAGGGATCACCATACGAGCATTTCCTTGAGCAGGTCTGGAGCCACCGTGAGCCAAAAGAGCGTTCAAATGAGCTACGTATCCGTCAGAGAGTGGTGTCGCCAAACTTTGCAACTTTTTGCTGACCTAAAACAAAACAAAAATATTTTTTTAACACATGTATGTAAACTTACATCAATAGTTAACTAACCTTGCCAATGATGAATATCTGTTTAGGTTTCAAACCTATATTTGTGTAAACTGTTATATCTTTGCTACTTCCATAAGCCTGATGAACAATAAGTCCGTGATTCTGTTGCAAACTATTTAAATAAGCTGTTTTATGACCTAAAGGATCTGTTGACAGTCCATCTGCAAATGAGACTAACCCATGAGGAAAGTTATGCTGACTTAACCAGGACAAAACTCTTTGTTGTTGCATATCCGGTCGACCAGTGACATAGATCAGCAAATACCCCAGCTCTTGCCAATGCCGACATATATCTACGGCACCTGCTCGGACTTTTGGATCCCTTCCGGTAACGCTCATAGACGCTGTGAAAGATCCATCAATACTGAACACAACACATTCAGTTTTTGGTGGAACGATTGCCAGGAGGAAGTCAACAGACGTATGATCCCCACGAACCACCATCTTAACAGGGTAAACGCCAAAACTTAGGTTTCGCTCTTCAGGAACAATATATGTAATGCGTCCTGTCTTATCGGTCACTTCTGTAGCTATCATGGTCCATTCTGCTGGAGGATCTTTCATGAGATGAATGTCCACTTTTTCGCCAGCAAGCGTGATCATGTCTAAGGGACCATACATGAATCGAGCGACAACTTTTTGTGGCTCACCTTCTCGAACAATAACATCATTAGCTCTATGGTTAGCAGCTACATTCTTCAGTTTTACTGATGTTCTCTTCTTGATCCATTTTTCTCGTGGCTGACCAGGTCGGAATGAAGAGCTTTCTTTATCATCATTTCCAGCCAATGCTGACATATCAAATCTTCCAATCTGTCTCAAAATAAAAGCAATTACATCGCTGCTCTCCCAATAGCTAGCATGGAAAAGATGTGGAAGTGCATTTGCCGGAAAATTACTCAAACCTTCTGGAGAGTACAAAGCGTAGTCGAGTCTCTTTTTACCCCACCATCTTTGCTGCAAAGCATTAATTGTGGTAAGTGGCACATTGTCCATACCTGATATGTTGCTTTGAATAGAGGCATCCGAGAGACGTCTTGGAGCAGGAACATCGCTAAACATTTGTGGATTCGTTTGAATAAGTTCAAGTAGATGGTAAGGTTGCCCATTGCCAAGAGGATATTTGGCATACCGCGGAATGTTGAGTGGAGAGAGCATCGAAAAACGTGCAGAAATAAGAGGCTCCATTCTGGAAGCAGTTGGATCCGCTGGGTGGAATAGATTGTAAACTTGTGAGCAATTAGGCTTTGGAGCAGTACATTTTGTATCTGTGAGTCGCCTTGCTGCCAAAACAATTGCCAATGGACTACCAAACATGAAAAAGTCCGATACTTCAAACTCAAACTTAGGATGATCGCTTGTGGAGGATGAACGGCGTCTAGGAGATGGTGCTGCCATTAAACGCGAAGCATCTAAATCAGTGTGATGTTCTACGAAATCAAGTGTCTCTAAGCCAGAAGCTTCACTTCCGTGTCTTCCGTTTGATCTACAAAGCCCATCATGCGCTAAAATGGAGCCCATGGAATCACCTACAACAGCAATCTGCCCTCCAAACCCTCTTCCTTCATCAGATTTTAAGAACTCATGATACACGTGATTAGCGTTTACCACGGTTCGATTTACAGAATCCAAAAAGTCAGCCGTGCATGTAGTTAAGAGAGGTATAGCTCCAATTGGGATGTCAGTAAGATTTGGGAGATCAGCAGCCGATGGAGAGGCATCGAAAGAATAAGGACTCAAGCTCGACAATATTCCAAGAGCATCTGTACATACTGATGGGCAGGACACTAGTCTAATCACCACATGACCCACTAGCGAGGAGTAATGTTGACGCATCACAGACTCGAAACTTCCCCGGAATGTGGTCACGTCTGATTTTTTCGCTGTCATGTCTACATTAGCATCCAATACACTTCCGGCATGGAAGACTAATATTAAAACAGTTGTTGGGCAGCAAATACCAGGTGAACCAGGTGGTGATTCATTTTTGTCTATGCTGGAACTTGTTCCTAGTTGGCGTCTTCGAGTCCCACGCTCAGAGGCTACACGTTGTAGGAATGCGTGGCTAAATATGCTGTCAACTTGATTGCATGATTGAGGAGGTGGACTGTCTTCTTCAGCCAACAATTCCAGGGAGCTCCACTTTGCTAATGATGTAGACTCTGCCATATCTAAAAAAGGGTTTAAAGTGTTATATTTATAATTTCAAACACATTTGTTAAATGATATAAGTAGATAGGTCACTATGTAATTCTGACGTACTTTTCACTATATAAATCATATTTTTGCATGCAAATAAAATAAATCGTTAAGGTGGTACAGATCATGCGTTCATTACAAATTAAATGATATTTTACCCTGGCAATCGTAAAACTCTTCTTCAGATCCAGATTTAGAATCAACTTCCAATTTCTCCATACGCCAGTTTGCCACCTGAATTGAATTTAAATGTTAAGAACCAGCTGAAAATTGAGTTTGCAAGTCTATTTACCTGCATATCAAAACTATGAGCAGATCCTAAAGGTGATGGAATGGCTCCTTTAGAACCAAAGTAATGTTTGGCTTCTCCCAACTGCACAATGTTTTTCGATTTGTGATTTATCACCTTGCTTTTAATTCTGGAATCATCCTCTTCATCTGAACTTGCATCCATACTAGCTGGTACTTGACGTAACGTTGGAATATTAATTGGGACACTAGGCCGTTTCATAGCCAATGGTGTTGAATTCTCTTCTGTCTTTTCGATCGAGTTGAACTGCGACTGTTTACTGGTTGCGTCAGAAGCGCTGCGTTCTAGAATTTCAATAGTTAGAATGTCATCTATATCGCAACAGAAGTTAAACACCCAAAAGAAAAAAAGAAAGTTGGTTTGTTTGCTGCAACCGCTCAAAATGAAATTTGGTTGCTCGCCTAAGTTCTACATGTGCACTTTTGCTTACCATCTTCCTCATCACAGAAACTATCTGCATCGTGTCCCATTTTCTTTTGGAGGGCCAATTGAGTTTGACGTTCAATCTCTCTTATGTCTTCCATGGTCAAGCCAAACCATTCATCTTGCCATACCCACGCTTGGCGATGAGCTCCTAGCATTGTTTTTCGAAGAGCTTAAAGATATTAATAGTTTTTTTATAAAATTAAAACTAAGCTTGAATAAAAAAGCTCACCAGTATCATGAATAAACTTCTCTAGCTTTGTCTGCATTCCCCAGTATCTAAACTCTACTCTGCAGAGCTTATATGCACACATCAGACTCATATTATTGGCAGTTGGTTGTGTTTTTCCTTTCACTTCTTCCCAGTGCTCTACCAGCCAGTTCTCATCCAACGGCCCTCTATTTGTCTTTTCGCTTACAAAAATGGTTGGATCCTCTTCTTTATTCAATTCAGCACCAAATTGCTGATCTTTAACAATATCAACCAAATCAACTTGACGGTTTCTGAGATCACTTCCGCTTAGAGCAAATACATTTTCCTACATTAATATTAAAATTAAATATTGAAATTAAAATTTGTTTGAATTACAAACTGTGTATGATTTTTCAACAAATTAATGTTTTAAAAATAAATTTGGTATCATCAAATGAGCAAAACAAGATTACGGTACTACAATTTAACTATCATATATTTACCTGATGACCACCATCTGGGAAATAATGAGTTTCAATTTCCAAAGAAAATTTTTCAACGAAAGGGCAAGTGTATCTTGTTTTGGTATAAGGATAGGCATTCCACGCTTCTTCCTCTGTAGTCAAAGCACTCTTTGGTAAAAGACCTTTAATCCATCCAGGCAAATGACTTCCAATATGATAGATTTTTCTTGTATATTGACCACTTCCACCTGGTCCATCAGCATATGGTTCATTAACAATAATTTCGATTCCACTACCAACACCTTTACTTTCATCTCGACTTTTCTTGGCAATCATGTACAATTGAGCAATTCTATATTCTTCCACAGTTAGTGGAAGAGGAATGCGGTACTCCTTGATTAACATTTTGGCAGCTTGATTTTAAGCTGTTTAGAGATTCTGCCTTCAAACGCTTGAGATTATATCGGTGATGGAGATTAAACCAGCAACATAGTCAGTTATCTGAAATACATGAAAAAGATTTTGGTAATTGTTGAAGATGTAAACATGTGAAGTATATAATTGAGAAAATGTCTACAGTTTCGAAAGAATAAATATTCGTAATTGCGAGTTCATCAGTTCAGTAGGACAATCATTTCAATTATTTATCAATTACTGTTTCATTCAAGTATTATTATTAAGAACATGACTTATTACATATTAGTTTTGAACTTAAATGGAATGAGGGTAAATAAACCTTTGAACATTCCCTTTATAGGCCCCAAATGAGGAATTTATTTTATGAAATTGCTTGTTAACAACAATGGGAACTTCTGAAATTGATAAACATGATTCATTTAATAAAGACAATCACCGAGAAAATATATTGAATGGAGAATAATATAATAATATTAATGTTAAATTTTAATGACACAAAATATGTATAGGTTAATAGTCTCGACTTTTGAACATTACGTCTTAACTCTTCATCACAAACTATAGACAATGGTTCACCAAATTTGGAAGAACATGTTTTGCGAGAAAATATCCTAAACAAACATTATTTTAGGTCAACATAAGGAATCTCCGTAATAACCTTTAAATACCATTTAGGTATAAAAAAGTAAGCTATTTATTTTTCAACTGATATCACCTTTTATCGAGCTTATGACAAACCAATGATTAAAAAAACTTAGGATACTAAGATTGACTAAAATTGATTAAAATTGATTAAAATTGATTAAATTTGATTAAAAATGATTAAAAATGATTAAAAATGACTAAAAATGATTAAAATTGATTAAATTTGATTAAAAATGATTAAAAATGACTAAAAATGATTAAAACATCCAAAATTATTTTTAAATGATTCCATAAGACTAAATATCTTTATTATTAAAATGTACTAAATTGCAGATAAATCAAGTTTTTAAACTCAAAACCATAAATTATAAATTAATCTCGTATTAATCATAGAATTTTGGTAATACACTGGACATCTCAAATAATTTCTCACATAATTTCATGAACTTATTAATAAATAAATAATTCAATATGGATTTTCTCTCTATCAAATCAAATAAACTATCTTATATATAAAAGCTATATTTTCAATTTTTAAATTGGAACTTATAAGACTTTTAATAAAATTTAAAGTTAAAACTGCTGCTCATCCAAATTTTGATTTTGATATACTTTTTTCAATTTAAAACTTTTATTATTCATGCATTGTCCATTTTTTCCAATATCTACATTCAAAACAATAAAACTAGGGTCAATAAAAAAGCTCACCAAAACCTTTTACTTCAAATTATTTTGAACATGTTTTGACTTGAAAATCTTCTTGGTAAAATATCCTAAGGTGTACAGGTTTTGGTGGAAGTGGACCATATTTTCATTAAGTGCAAAATATTTTTATGGTTTATTATAGTGTAAATCATTGTAAATGAGCATTAATTTTTTTAAGGTTCGTTCAATAATAAATAATCAAAATCTGAAAAATTTGCAAGATTCATGCTAAATATTTTTTTTAAATGCAAAAAATCATTGTCCTTATTCGTATGTTTTTGCTTGGAATTAAGACCCCATGGTTGAACAAATGTATGAGAATTGTTCCAAAATAATTCAATATTTTCAAAGCAAATTTGATGAAAAAATTTCAAAAAGTTTGGAAATTTTGCTACTAAAATTGATTAAAAATGATTAAAAATGATTAAATTTGATTAAAAATGATTAAAAATGATTAAATTTGATTAAAAATGATTAAAATTGATTAAAAAAGACTAAAATATACTAAAATATACTAAAAATTTAATCAAATTTATTAAAAGTTTCGTTTGTCATAAGCTCGCCTTTTATGATATAATATCTTCAATGATTTTTTTTTTCTTATGTCTTCATTCGATTGGATTATATCCTTGTATTCATATTCAACTTAATGTATACCATAATCACAAAATCGATCAATCAAATCATAAAACTCAATTTGGCTTTTTTGTAATAATTTTCATAAGATTCGAGTCCTTTACCATTATAGACTCAACAATTTTCGTTCCTGCCTTCTAATTTATTTTTGCTAGACTGAATATTTAATATTTTATTGATTTTTTGCTACATTAAGAAAATTTTCAAGTTTTTCTATTTCTTTTATTGGTTTTGAAAAAGCCAATAAATTTTTATCCTTGATGCGTCCTGTCAAAATTTTACCATTGAGTTTCACATTAAAAGCTTTTCATAATTTAATTAAGGCCGGTCGTTAGTTATGTAGCGGTCGCTGCAAACATTTCTAACAGCTTAATTTAATAATAACAGAATGCTTTTTTTTGGAACCGGCAGGTGGACAAAATGAAAACATAATCGTATTGTTTCCAAAAAAGAAGCACTAAAAACATTCTATAAGGATATTAAGGCTTCAACTTTTTGAAAAGACTTAGAGCTCGTCATGGAAATTATTGCTTATCGGTAAATGCATTTAGTGCATATAATTTATATTTGATTGAGTTATTCTTTTGTAATTTGAGTGAACAGATATATAGACGATTTCATATAGCCATCGATTTTTGAAGAAATTTGAATGAATGATTTTTCTATTTTGCTATATGTAAAACTAACATAGAAATGTACTTAATTGACGATAATGTTCAATGTTCACGATTTGATTGTGTTCCGTTGTACACGTCATTATTAATAAGTTTAAACCCAGTTTGAAAACAAGCAAGGCTGAGTTATTATTAATGTTGTAGTTTTTGTGTTGTTTAACCCCTTTCGACAAGCAACAACTTTTTTTTAAATTTAAATACATTGTATTTGAGCTCTTAATACTGTTTAAAGGTCAAGATGGCTTGAGTATATATTATTGTTCTAATAATTTAAAGCTTAAAACTCTGGCTAAATTTGTACAAAACATTAACATTAATTATGATTAAAAAACACAAAAATATGGTGAGAGCTTTGAACAAAGTTCACATTTCACCTATTTTTGGTTTCATTCAAAAAATTTATTAACAAATTTTTAAAATAAAAATTCCGATGAAAAATTCGATTATGTTTTATGCTTCCCGGCCCTCAGACATGCTATTAAAAGATTTTCTCAGTGTTCCAACGTTTCGATCCTCATTTTATTGGATCTTTTTCAAGGATATGAGCTATAAAATACATAAAATACATAAAATACATAAAATACATGAAAAAATGTTTAAAACTAAAAAGCCCGTAAAACATGTAAAGCATGTTTTTATGGAAAAGTTAAATATGTTGGTTGACTTAATTATTAATTATGATTGTAATTAATGTTTTTAGATCATAACAGATGATGCTTTGCTAAAACTAATAAATAAATATATATATAAGATGCGTTCAAACATAAATAAGTTTGGTAATTACTTATTTCTAAATTTGCGAACATTTTGTTGCCAATTGGCTCTGTGAAACACATCAACATGGTAATAAAATCAAATTTCAAATTAAATTTGAAATATCATGACAATTAAAATAAATATCAAAACAAAACTGAAAAACAGTTCTATAACGAAAATTTGTTTCAAAAAGAGTTAATTTCAAATAATTTTAATTATTTAGATGAATTTACGATTTTTTAAAAGTCCCCCGTATATATTAAACGTTTTTCGTTTGTTTATAGTATTAAAAATACAATTGAAGGTGAAGTCAACATAGTGATGTTTTACTTTTTCAAATCCTTAATGTCCATTTTTGCTTTGCTGTTCGATCAATTTGTCTAGACTTCTACAAATCTAGCACCCAATAGTTGAGTAGTCATCCCAATGTATGATGAGTTACAGCCTATTTCATCACATGGAATCTGGTATATTACTCCTGATTGTAGTTCGTCTGGTACCTAAAATTGTTCTGTTGAAAACTGCTCGGATGTTTTTGTGGAATTAAAATAAATGATTTTGGTTAAAAGTTAAACAAATACGAAATTATGGATTCGTAAATTCAAGATCGTAAATTCAAGATCGTAAAAATCTAAATAATTAAAATTATTTGAAATTAATTTGCAAAAAACTGTTCACTTCAGTTTGTTTTGATATTTATTTTAATTGTCATGATATTTCAAATTTAATTTGAAATTTGATTTTATTACCATGTTGATGTGTTTCACAGAGCCAATTGGCAACAAAATGTTCGCAAATTTAGAAATAAGTAATTACCAAACTGTGATTTATGTTTGAACGCATCTTATATATATTTATTTATTAGTTTTAGCATTGCACCTAAGCATCATCTGTTATGATCTATTAAGTCACCTCATTAATTACAATCATAACTAACTAATAATGTAAGTCAACCAACATATTTAACTTTTCCATAAAAACATGCTTTACATGTTTTACGGGCTTTTTAGTTTTAAACATTTTTTCATGTATTTTATGTATTTTATGTATTTTATAGCTCATATCCTTGAAAAAGATCCAATAAAATGAGGATCGAAACGTTGGAACACTGAGAAAATCTTTTAATAGCATGTCTGAGGGCCGGGAAGCATAAAACATAATTTCAACATACCAGACGGGTTTCCACAAGAAAAATTCGATGTTTTGTGGGAATTGGGAACCAAACAATTTGACTTTGCATGTTTTGCAATGTCGTTCAGCCCACGTCCTAGCATTTGGAGTATAGCAAGATTTGCATGAAACCTATATTCAAGATAAGACATCGATACTTTTGTCGAACATTCAAACTTTTGAAGCTTCTATATATTGCTTACAAAACTTTCAAACATACTCGGAAATTCTCTCTTAGCAATACATTAAATTATCATATATCCCATATAATTTATATCCATTTCTATTAAGGAAACTTTTAAATTATTATTCAGCATAATATATAGGCGCATTTTAGAATAAGTATATACGATGTTGGTCAATGCGAATAAGCCCTATATTACATAATCTTGAAAGATATATTGAGTTTGTTTTTGATATTACGAAAGAACTTTAATTAATTAAAGCAATATTCTTTCATGCTACGCGCAAAATTTATGTAATTTTGTCAATTTTGAATGGTTTCATTAGTTTAGCATGCACGCGTAATAACAATTTTGCTTACACGATTTTGATCAAATATATAGCCATATTCCATAACCCTGTATAAGTTTTTATCCAAAGCGTAAAGATCTTTTTGGAGAATTTAAATTGTTACATTTTTGAAAGTAAAAATATTAAAATAAAAATTAATAAAAATGCTTTTCCGCTTTTTTGCTTTATACCTTTTATTACAAAATTCCTGCCATATGAGTTCAGCGTTATTTTGACCGAGGTTAAAGGAAATTACTATCAATATCCCACCTCTGCAAAAACAAAAATGTAGACTTATGAATGTTGACAAAATTCCATAGTTGACGATAAAAATTTAATGAAATTAAAATTTACAATCAAAAATACAATCATTCCTAAGAAAAATATTTTCAGTTCCAACCATACAACATTTTGTCAATTCGATCAAACAAATTAAATTTTAGTATATATGAGTGCTCGTTGATTTTAATCATTTTTAATGTAAGCTGTTGACGATGTACTCAGTTCACTCTGTCAAGACTCATAGCCAATTTTATGCCAAATTCACAATCTTGTGTTAAAAATCTGTTTGCTCATTAATGTTGGGATTATTCCGAGATTATTCAAACATTTCCACAGTAAAACTTGCGCTACTTAATTTCAAAAATTTCGGTAAGTAGATATTGTTTTGAACGTTTTGCGAGTATTCTACAATAAAGGTACACTCATATTAATATTTCCCAGAAAATCAACTGTATGACTGTGGTTTACACTTTACGCTAATTAAGCTAATTCATTCAGTGCCTGACAATTTATGGATAAAAAGTATCACTCACTATTTCTTTGGATAAACGCAAATAGTATTCACAAAAAATCCCTCCAAAATTTAGCCGGAGAACCAAAAACTTCGAAACAACTAGGTACTTTAAAATCCAAAAATAATATTTTGAACTTTTTTGCAACAGCTTTATATTTCGCACAATTGTGCACTCAAACTGAGTGATCAGAACCAGCTACAGTTTTCCAAACCACCAGGCAAATAGCGTACTCGAATTCAACAATTTTTTGAACGCATGTACAGTATCACTTTGAGAACTAAAGAGAAACCAAGTGTATTGCTATGTTGTGTATACAGAACTGTTTTTGTTCAGTTTTTGCACGAGAATTGTCGTGACGTCATTCAGGCGCTATTCGTGGTTTCATTGTTCAGCGACCGATATGTAATATTGGTCGGTAGTTGCTTTTTATGGTCTTTAAAAGAGCTATTTATATTTTCCATTTTATGTTGTAATCTATATACTTTGGAGATTTCAGATAGCTTTTTTTTAAGATTAGCAGAATTTATCAAAACAAAATGTTTTCCAAATTTTCATGTTTGAAAAAATTTATAAAAGATCTTTTCATGAATAATATAAATATTATTTAATTATATTTGAAATATTCATAAGAAAACTTGAGCATATAAATTTATATCGAGAGCGTCATCATGAACATACGTCACTGAATTAATTGGCGCAGTTGAGAAAACTTCAAATTGCATCTTGTTAACTATAACTGCGTCATATCTGCAGCTTATAAGATCTGTCAGCATTCAACTTGCCACAAGTTTTAACACAGAAACATCAAAAAATCTTTAAAATCTAGCCTTTGGGCCACAGCAGCTACTTTCGAACGAATCTGTAGAACCTTTTGCCCGCACTTGCAAAACAAAACTGAGTCTAATTGAGTTATTGTGCCTTTCGGATCCTTTTGCAGAGTCTGCGCAGGAGGAAATGCCAAAGGTAGCCCAATTTCTTTGTATGTGGTTGTTTTTCAGAATCTTCAACAAAGATTTTCATTCTCTACAGCATTCAGTAAAGCACAGTTTTAGATCAACTTGAGGAGAGCGCGCTCTCTAGTATTCAGAAAGTTTTCCGAGTCATTTACGTTTTTCGCAGGCGGAAAACTTTTGGGATAGAGAAGAATGGATGTTTACAGAAAGCTATTTTTGGACTGCAATTTGTTGGAGCATAAAAATTATAATAACATTTGTTTTTACAAACAAACTTTTAGCCAAAACAAAAGTATTTTCACAAATTTTCTTTTTGTTTTCATGTTTTATTAGACGGAAAACTCGTTGTCTAACGGAATAATCGGAAAACTCTTGGTTGATACAAATAGAGCAATTGCCTCAAAACAAAAGAAAAATACACGGAAATCATAAAATAATGTTATGACGTCATGTGTATTTTATGTGGAAACCATAATTGAAATATATCATTGGAAACTACTTTGTGCAAAATTGATCAGATTTGAATTTATGATTAACTTAGCTATGATTCATTTTTTGAAGCATATATAATGATAACTTACTGTTGGTACCTTAATATTTTAAAATATTTCTTCCGCATGAAATCTTCTTGTACGCTACAAAGTTTCTTGTAATAAAACTAATCAATTTATTGACATTTTGCTGATGCTCTCAATTTAAAAAGGTCATACAAACTGTGACGTTACTGCAGAGTTTTTCAAGGAAAACTTTAAACTATACGTTATATTCATGGGATGTAAAACCATTCAAATTATACAGACGGCTATCGGTTAGGTTTAGGTTGATTGAATTGACCACAGTGATTGTTAAAGATTTTGTACATAAGTTTATTACAATCTTTTGAGAACTTTTTCATATAACAAGGGCTGGAAAATATAGAAAATAATCGAAGACAGTCTGACAATATTATTTAATCTTATTTTTATCATTTACGCGGAAACATGTAAAATGAACATTATCAGCAAATTGATAAGGGGACATTCTAAAATTATTACAATTGCTGAAAATCCTTTTGAGTTGGCAAGTACAGCAAAAACATAAAACTTTTAGTTTTATCCACAAATTACGTATGTTTGAACATGTTTCAAAAAAAATTGTCTGAAGTCACTAGAACATCCCAACAGTTGCTGTTGGACCCATCTCCACTAAAATTTTAATGTTTAAGCTAGAACTAATGTATCAAAAGTTTTGGTCTGGCTTCATCCTTTCCGTAATTATTTTGTAAATAGACAGACGGACAAATTTAAAATATATTATGCGTATTTTGCATTTTTCATAAAACATTTTTGTAATGAGATGTTATTTTTAGCGAACCCTCGACTCCAACAAAAAAAAAACAAACACAACTTTATCGATAACTAATAATTTGTAGATTTCTTGTTATTTTCGGGAAATATTTCAGTCTAACTACACTGGCCTGACGATCCCGCACAACGACATCATGTCTCGAGAAGAGTTTAGTGAGCTTATTTATTACATATCTGAACTGAAACATCAATACAATAGAAAAATTGATGAGCAGACAACCAAAATCAATGATCAGAACGTAAGTAAGATAGTTTTATTTTAAAGACAACTTTATTTTAAGAATTTTTATCTTTCATTTAGGTGGTAATGGAGGAGTTGTTGTGGCAATTGCGAGAACTTAGCGAGAAATTCAGAAAATTAAATGAAAAAGTCAGATCGCTTGAGCAACATGGTGCAGAGAAGTCAAAAAATTCAAATTCGTGCATTTGTCGGTATGAAAACCACATCCCAAAAAATAGGATTTTAAATGAAATCTCGAGCTCCAAAAATGAAGGTAATTTTACCTTTTTAGCAAAATTCTGATAACTGCCATTTGGCATTGATTTTGATAATAATTACTGATAGCAGATTTGACGTTGAATAAACATTTTAGATAAGAACATTTCGAACGACGAGGACTTGTATGAAACAATAGAGTTTAGTGACTCATCCAATCTATATACTGAGCCTGTAAAGCCAATTCAAGATAAGGAAAAGACAAAACGAAATTCTTCATCGCAAATGAGCTTCAGCAAGAATGTCAAAACAGATATCAACAAAAATATAGGAAATAGTAGTAGTATGGCCAATACCTCTAAAAAGGGATATAGAGCACGAAGGGAGAATTTAAACACGATACTGAGCACCGATGAAGAAGATCCAGATACTTTTTTGAGATCCAAACCAATCAAACAATTCTCCGCCAATCGAGGAAGCAGTAAAGTGTTATGCAGTCTAGTATCAGTAGGTTTGAATCTACAATATTTTTGATGAAATAGGATTGGCCTTGAAGCATGTCATTATAATATGTTTAAATTTATATTTTCAATGCAACGATTAAATATTTACTTTTTTAAATTCAGTGTCTGATTCACAGATATGACATTCTTAAAGCGATCGCTTTCAAATAGTATGACTAATTTTTTTTTCAATCCCCAGGATATCGAGGTGGAATATATTCCAAAAATGTGCAGTATATCAAACGAAGATTTCCTGCTTATTCCCCAAGAACGACAAATTGTTTCAGATATTTCAATGGACTGTTTAAATCAAAAGCAAGCTGCTGAAAAATATACTTCATTCTGATTATCATAAAGAATTATATTATTAGATACTTTCTACGTCGCTCTTGATAGATAAAATAAATAAAATATTTTCATAAGTGCAGAATTAAATTTCATTTCATTTAATACATAATCAAATTTAATATAATTACCATAATCCATGGCTAGTTATTCTAGATCCTCTAAAAACCTCTAATGCTCTACACTAATTTGATTATTTTTTGTTTGCAAGCTGGTAGATTAAATCGAACTTTTATTTATTGATTTTTACGATATTCACTACCTCACCAACAACTATTTAACAGAGGTGACACTATACGATATAAATAACTTCAAATCACTATGCTTGCCAGCCTTGTTCAAGCATTATTACATAGTTTTAAACCATTTAGAACAATTTGCAAAAACTCTTTTTATTTAGAATTTTATAACAAACAAAATATATATTAAAATGTAAACATGAGTAGGGCTGCGTTAATATAATCATTAAGATTCGGTGTTGAAACTTTTTGACAGGTCTGCAGGGATAGGAAAGGTAAATTGACGCTGGATTAATAAAACAAAGTTATCAATGATTTTGCCTTCACAAGATTTAGTCGACTTGTTATTGTTTTCCTTGTTAAATTTAGAATACGGTTAACTAAGATGCTTCAATAGCATATATTTTGATTGCATGCAATCTAACTGATATCCTTGAAATTCTATAGAAACTCAATAAGTTTGAATCTCTTGATTATAAATGCTGAAAAATTCTAACTCGAATTGAGGCAAATTAACGCATCAAGTGTAATCGTGAATTCACCATTAATCCACTTTCCAATCCCTTCAAAAGTGTCAAAAGTATACATTTTCTGAAGTACGCTAATATTGTATACTTCTGAAGAAGTGAAAAGAGTAGTCAACTCGCGAAAAATGGGAATATCGCACTAAAAACCATTCATTTGATCCTTCATCCCAAACTAAAGTGATGTTGTATTGTGACTGAGTTTATAGTTAAGTGAATATCAAGTTTCAAAGGAAAATTGAAGCCAAGAAATGGCTTCTGAATTGGAAAAAATTGAGTTGTCTAGCTTCAAGACAGAGTTAACAGGCACCGCTAGAGACTCAGAGTCCACACCAGATAGTGGTAAGAGGGCAATTAGTTTATTTGGCGCGTGCAGGATATGCCAAGATGACCTTAGAATAGAGAATCTACTTTTTCATTGTGAGGCGAAAAAAACATAGAAAATGACTAATCGACAATCGTATGCAAATTTGTAATGAAGCGATGTTTGCCTTTAAATAAGTTGTATTGGCGGTGACTAGAAGTTTAAGCAAAGTGTCTGAATCCCAGAAAAGTTGTAAAAGTTGAATCATTGATCAAAATCATTGATTTAAATGAAACATTTTGTCTACTGTACGCATATTCACTATCGAGCATAGGGGATGTACATAAATAACGTCATCTATGGTTTAGTAATCTTTTAATCTTGACAAAGGTACTTAAAACCAAAGTGCCAACTCGAATAATTTTATTAATTCTTCAATAACTTATTCTCATAATTAAAGACCAGCCCCATAGAGAGCATAGAAAAGTTATGCTGAGCATGTTTTGAGGATACATGCAGCTTTGCTGAGACAATTTTAAAACTTCAAAAAAAGTCACAACCATCTATTTGGAATTCTTCATAAAAGCTTCATTATGAACTAATGTCCAATATAAACGAAAACAATAAATACCATAAAAAAGCTCGTATGACCTCCAAATATACGTAACCAAACCGCTTGCTATACAATTTTCAATGCGAGATGTAATTTTGATATATGCGAGATAAGAAAAAAAGATGAGTGGTTTGGTGTTTAGTGAATTTTGGTCCATTATATTGATTGTTAAATCCTTCCATTTGCCATCAAAATTAATTACACTTTTTTTTGTTCTTGTAATGACGAGCGATATAATCTTTTTCAAATTGCAGTTTGAGTTTTCAAGGACAAGCTTTTATATACTGAACAATTGATTCATTCCAAAAATGTGTGTCTAAGATTCTTTAAAAAATTTATAAATATAACATACTAATAATTTATGTTCAGAATTTTCCGACTATTATCCGTTATCTTTTATTGCTCCAAACAACTCAAACAACTTTTTTAAACTCAAAGACGAGATTACAATTTAAATTCGCTGTAGTGGAATTTAGCAAAATTCTGCGGCAGTGAGCGAGAAACTATTCCACTGATAATGCGAAGCAAAATTCCAACAATAAGTCTTTATCTCATTTGTTTGTGATATTTTATTTTCATTGTTCCTCCTCGGAATATCGAGTTTCATTGATTTTCCATAGTTTCTGTTGCAAATTTCAAATACAAAATGTTTCTCAATTCCATTTCGATTTTTTTTTTGTAGCTAAAATCGCCGAGAAAAATGCTGCAAATGATGTAAGTGCTACTTGGTCGAAACACGCGGAGGCACTATAATAATTAATGAAAATTTTTCATACTTTTCGGATTGATTTCAGTCAATGTTTGAACAAGCACGGGGCAGTGTTGCCACTAGCTCTACACGGTACAAGGATAAAGCACCGGGTAGTGGAGGAGGAGATAAAGAAAAAAAGATTGGCCATCGGCGGGTTGGTGAAGATGGTGAAATTACATACAAAAAGATTCAAACGTCCACCATTATGGGATCTATTCAGCTAGGAATACAGCATACTGTTAGTAGAATGCATTTTAAATTAAAATAACCAATTCATATTTTAAAATGCTTTTAGGTTGGCAGCTTAGCATCTAAACCGAAGCGTGATTTGTTGATGATGGATTTCTGGGAGATGGAGACTATATCTTTTCCTCCAGAAGGCTCCAGTATGACACCCGCTCACCATTATAGTGAATTTAGATTCAAAATATATGCACCCATTGCATTTAGATATTTTAGAGATTTATTTGGTATTCAGCCAGATGATTTTATGGTGAGTATTAAGATTTAAATAAAATGTTTACAAAGCTTCGACAATTAATTTAATTTTAGATGTCCATGTGTTCACAATCACTACGAGAATTGTCCAATCCGGGTGCTAGTGGTTCCATCTTTTACCTGACCGACGATGATGAGTTTATCATTAAGACGGTGCAGCACAAAGAAGGCGAGTTTTTACAAAAACTGTTGCCCGGCTACTATATGAATCTAAACCAGAACCCAAGAACTTTATTGCCCAAGTTCTTCGGTTTGTTCTGTTACCAGTGCAACAGTAAGAACGTCCGTCTCGTAGCGATGAATAATTTGTTGCCATCTTTCGTTAAGATGCATTTAAAGTATGATCTGAAAGGCTCTACATATAATCGCAAAGCCTCCAAAAGCGAGCGTACAAAAAAATCTGTTACCTACAAGGATCTGGACTTTCTAGAGCATCATCCAAACGGCATCTTCCTTGAAGCAGATACATACTCAGCCCTAATTAAAACAATACAACGTGATTGCCGAGTTCTCGAGTCGTTTAAAATAATGGACTATTCTCTTCTTGTTGGTGTTCATAACTTGGACATTTCTCAAAAAGAAAAAGCAGAAGAGAAAGCCAAGCACCCGGATGTGATACGTGAGGACGAGTCTGATCTGGAAGATGCACCAGAAGCTGACCAATTTATGCACGAGGAAAGGGAGAGAGGTGCGGTGGCACTAAATCGCAGTCGATCTATTAATCGGCAACGCTTGGTTGCACATTCAACTGCCATGGAAAGCATCCAAGCAGAAAGTGAACCAATCGATGAGGAGGACGATGTGCCGTAAGATAATTTTTTTGTTGAAATTTTCAATAATTTTTATTAGTTCCCTGGCAGATTCTGAATAATCGGCTTTTTATGTATTTATATAAACTGGATTCAATCTTCTCTTTAATACTTTTAATTTTAGATTCATCTTATTATATAAATTTTTGTACTCCTCTGTAGCCTTTATATTTTAATAATATCTCAAACAAGTAAACATTTAAAAAAGATTTTTCATCGTAAATCATCATTCTTTTGTCTCTTAAGCTTACCAAAAAGCTCAATTTTATTAATCAATCATTATAATAGCAACTTCGCATGTAATTCTCTTCCACACCGACGATTATGTATAATATGTCAGTTAGAGTATATTTCAAAACTCTATTTAATTGATTGTTGTTTTTTTCCTTATTTTAGTCCTGGAGGAATTCCAGCACGCAGCGAAAAGGGTGAACGGCTGTTGCTGTACGTCGGCATCATTGACATACTGCAGTCGTACAGACTAAAAAAAAAACTTGAGCATACATTCAAAAGCATTATTCATGATGGTGTAAGTAACATATTTTCAGTTGGTAGAATAGAATCCTGGAGCAATTTTGCAACATTTTTCATCACGAACATTTTAAAAAGACAACCTTTAGAATTGAATGAACAAACTTCTTAATGATGTCATAACTTGAAAATTTTATAAGATGCATGAAAATCAATTGAAATAACTGTGTAGGAGAATGAACGTGCTATTTCTGAATTAGTTAACTTCATGTTCTTAGCGTTTGGTTAAAGGCCAGTTCACTCTTTGGATTGTTTAGAATGTTTCATTATGTATCATTATGTAATCAAGTATTCAATTATAATGATTCAGATTATTTTACATATTTTAATACGCTAAATGCACTTTCAACTCTTGACGTAATATATTTTTAGTATGGAATTCTAATCTTCGCGGTTTTTTCAGTTATTCATACACAGTCTTAGAACTTGCTATTGGTTTAGAATTTTATATTTTAATCCCTTACAAAATTTATACGACATTTTAAATATTCTATCCATAAATATATATATGGTTTCTAATCCAATATTCATCAATTTATTTCAGGACACTGTTTCAGTGCATCGTCCTTCGTTCTATGCTCAACGCTTCCAAGACTTTATGGCCAAGACTGTATTTAAGAAAATACCTTCGCGTAAGTTTACTTTACAAAACATTTATTCATTAGGACATATATGATACAATTTTATTACATAATATTGAGTGTTTTTTTTTTCAAATTAATAATTTGGTGGCCAGAAAACCACTTTAACTTCAATTAAATTCCAAGAAGTGAGAGAATTAAAACACATTACTCATTTAATAGTTAATTGTTATATATTATTTCTAAACATACTGTATACTTTTATTTTATACCCATATTATGTGTAAATATTTAATTGGATTAACTTTGAAATTACAAACAAAGCTAGCAAACAATTTAACACTTTTTTGAGTGTACTAAGTTTAGGAGCTGTCGTTTGCAGCTCGCTTAACTCAACTACCCAGTTTATACTTCTTAGAATAGATTAACTGATTTTTTAAACGCAAACTTGAACATTTAAGTCAAAGGACGGAACGGTAAATTAGCAATTTAATAGCTTCTTAACATTTAAAAATATTTTCCTTTTTATAATGATTTAATTATCCACGGTTCTTATTATGTAATATAAGCTTCTAGAACTGTATCAAAATAATTTTTCATAAATTTAATTAACTTGATGTAATCAGACTCACACAAAAATGTGTTTACGGTGACGAGCTAAATAAAATGACCAATAGGTACATGAAGGAAAATGGAAATGATGGATATAATTGGGTATGTGCTTCAAGCGATAGCTCCTGGTACAGTTGTTGAATGTTTGAATATACATTTAATCTATGTATTCAATATTTAAATTATATGAATATAAACAAAATTACAAAAGTGCAACATTAGTAACTTTTGACATTCTTGACTATCGTTACATAAAATATAAATGTCTAGTAATCTTGTGGAATTGTACATTTTGTTTGTTTTTTTGTAATTTCAATTTTTTTTTGTTATGCTTTTTTTTGGGGTAATTTTTTCCAACTTTGTTAACTAATTATCAAAATGCAAACTTTAAATTGATCTAATGGTATTTTAATCAACTGTTGTAATTATGCAAAAGAAATAAATTTTTATAAGAAAATTGCAGGTTCATTAGTTAAAATTCTATTTTAATAGTTTTTTTATTTATTTGTTTGAATTTCATGGTTTTCAATTTACAAATAAATTATTGCATTTTTATAATTTGATACGAGTTACAATAGATGCAAATTGACAATGTTAAAATTCATACACACAACAAAAAAATACACACAAAAACTCGCATCATTTAACACATTATTTATTTATTTTTTCAACTTTTACTGAAATTTATGAACCATTACTGTATAATTTAACTCAAAAACACGCACGGGTGTATTATCCAATAAATACATATAAACCAAACCATTTGTCACATGAATCTTTGTAATTTTGTCTCTCATTATTCCAAACTTATTCCTGCCAAAAATACACTATCGATTCAAAATGCAAAAGTGGATCTTCCAGAAATCAAAGGCAATCATAGAAAATTTCGTACATTGGTGACTAGCTACATAGGTAATACTTGAATTGAATAAAAATGCAACACATTGTGCACGCTTTTATCTACCATACTATTCACTCGAAAGTTGATACATCATTCGAGACGTCACTTTTTTTTTGATCTGAGCTTTTGCAAAATTTACACTTTGTTGCTACACTTTAATTAATTTTTGTTTATGATTCGATTTTTTTTTTGCATACTTTTAGTTTTTTTTTTATAATGAAAACAGTATGCTATTTTCAATATTAAAAATTTGTTTCGCTACTTAAAATATATTTGATTGCGTTTGGTGATCAAGTTTTGATTTTGTATGTTGGCACTTTGAAAAAAATTTAATTAGTTAAATATTATTCGTTTGTTAAATTTGAAGTTTTTTCAACCGTTTTTTTCATACAATCCTAACTAATTTTGAAGTATTAGAAATATAATGCAGTTGTAATCTTAATTTTCTGATCAATAAAATCTAACATAAATCAAATGTGAAAACAATTAAAAGCTCGGTAGGCTGTTGAATCAAAATTTTAAAAAGTTGATCGTATTGAGCTTGCGACCTCGCCACATTTTACAATTAAATGCATGTGCACCTGAAGCTAGTTTTTGACATTTCAACTATTTTTACTTCTCCGCAATGGAGAAGTATTGTTTTCGTGACAGCGTTTTCAGGGTTTTTCAACCTTATATGATTTTTCCTGACTTCCCTGTACACAAATCTCAAAAATATCTCATATTTTTTTTGTCCGTATTGAGTTGAAAAAAATTCCTGTAAAAAAAAAATCCGGAAAATATTGAGCCTCCGACCCGTGAAATGCGAAAAACTAAGGGCCGTGTGCCTGGTGGTTCGGTGGTTCGGTGGTTCGGTGGGTGTGTTACTGTAAACGATCGATCTGAACTCCCACCGGACCGATTCCAAATTTTTTGATGCCAATCGACTTGGAATCTATTCCCATCGTGCACCTGATATTTTTGGTGATGATGACTCCACCGGATAGGTCACCAGAACCACTTCCGTGACGCAAAGTCGGGGTTTTCATACAACTTTTATTTTGAAAAACTAGAGATACAGCTATAATCTCTTCAGAAAAAATGTTTGGGATGACAAGTACAGTTAAAAATTGCATCGATGTTTGGTCCACTACCTGCTGGGAGTCATCTGGGGGTCATCTGGTGGTACCAGACAACTTTTTTTTGAAAAAGTCTTAGAATTTTATGATTCGTCCAGAAAATAAGAAAAATCTAATTTTTGGAGTATCAGTCTGGTAGCGCTTACTCTCAGCTCCAGAACTCGAGAACGACTAGAGATAGCACTTTGGTCTCTTCATAAAAAATGTTTGAGATGATGAGTTGAGTCAAGAATTGCATCGATGTTTGGTCCACTACCTGCTGGGATTCATCTGGGGGTCATCTGGTGGTACCAGACAACTTTTTTTTGTAAAAGTCTTAGAATCTCATGATTCGTCCAGAAAATAAGAAAAATCAAGTTTATGGAGTATCAGTCTGGTAGCGCTTACTCTCAGCTTCAGAACTCGAGAACGACTAGATATAGCATTTTGGTCTATTCAGAAAAAATGCTTGGGATGGTCCACTACCTGCTGGGAGTCATCTGGTGGTACCAGACTATTTTTTTTAGAAAAGTCCTAGAATCTCACCCTGGTACCGCTTTCTCTCAGCTCCAAAACTCAATATATTTTTGAAACAATTTTTATTGAAAACACCATTCTATGCTAGCGGAGAAGTCCTGCTCAGCTCACAAGCTGCACAACTAGTTGTTTTTGGGATTCGAAAATGTTGTTTTTAGAATAAAAGCTCAATTGCGGAAATTGTATATTTTTTTTTGCTTTCAAAAAGTCTATATTGCTAGTTTCATTAGTATTTTTTCTACGAGTTTTTGCTTGCTAAAGTGAGTTTGATGAGTATAGCATGCCAGCAAGTGGTTTTGCACCCGCACGCCTTGTCAATTTGTTTGTTTTTGTTTTTGTTTTTTTTTTTGTATTAAATTATTGGCGTATTGTTGCATAAGGTGAGATGTCTAGTTTATGTTGCATGTGAACTTTTTGGATGAGACTGATGATGACAAACGCACTATCATCGTCGCCTATCAGCATTCTCATCGTCCTATATTTATGAATTATTTTGATAAAACTGTGCCATAATTTTTTACCTTTTGCCCAACTATTTTTTTTTGAGCTGTGATTCCTGTTATTATATTTAAAGTACTGAATATAACAAAATGATAAAGAAAACTGTTGTTTCTAAAATTTTATAACAAATAAAGCTTTCTTTTCACTTTTAAATTCAGTACTTTGAGAAGATAAAAAGTATCTTATCTTATTCTTTTATCCTAGTTTCCTCGGGCAATGCTGATCAATTAGTGATTTGCGTGCACTGTCTTCTGTCCGTCACTGTTCTATCCTCTTTTTGTTTTATTTTTACAGCACTCAAGCACTCGCCATCCAAGCGGAAAAGTCTGTCGAAGGTGATTGCCCAGCGGTCCACTGAATCGGAGGCGGAAGGACATGGTGAGTTTTCTGATTATTTTATAATTGAGACGACATGATGTTTAGGGTGGCTCGTGATATTTTTCAACTATAGATAATTATTATTATTGAACTTTTATTAAACTGTTGAAAAATATCTTGAAATTCTCACATTTTATAGAAGAATCCAATAGAAGTTTCAATAAAAAGTTTTGCAATCTTTTGTGGACTTTATATATTTCAAATAACTTTTATTCTTCATTTATTACAGTAATTGAATTGGACAAGAAACTTTGTCAAACTGAAGAAATTTCAAGCACTCAAAAAATCTTGCAAAAAGACACGTTTTTTAGACAAAGCACATTTATTTTACTGAATCACTTAAGTATTCACGAAAATCAAACTGATGTTTGATTTGCAATTAATCTACTTTGATCAATAAAATATATTTCCTATTGAATGTTCGGTCAAAAACTCGACTTAAACTCGATTTAAACTAATTTTTTGAAAAAAAGACTTATAACAAGAAAATATCACAATCCAATAGCCACATAGTTAAAGTTCAATTCGCAGCTTTAAATCTACTATTACTGATCAGCTCAGCTCGTTGGGCTTTACTGCTTTAAAGATAAGCAACCAATTTATAATTTAATCCTTTATTTTTATGAAACGCTAAAATCAGACCAATCAAACCAAACAGAGAAACTACTAACATCATTTCCACAAATTTTTTATCGCGCAGCTTAAATCAAAAATTTTGAGTTTTTGCTTCTATTTTTTAAAGCTATTGCCGGAAGCTCACATCATCACCACCACCATTCACAACATTCGCAACATTCTCAGCATCATAGCACTTCATCGAAATCAGGTTAGTGTTGTGTTAGGTTGGTCGACGCGTGAGCACTGAGAGAGATACTATTTGAAACGTAAACTAGATTACAAATTTTAAATTAAGGTATTTACTTGAAAGGTATAATTGTTTTCTAATGAATCTTGTAATTTGTTCTCTCAGTGCTTTTTTGTCTCCATGTTCACAAAAATCATTAATAATGTCCCTTCTGGGTGGTTCAACGACAAAGCTGAAAACAAAATTTAAAACATATTTCTTTAAACTTCTTCTCATGCTGCTCTTAACTTTGATTGGATATGCAAAAACAAATAAACAAAATTGCGATGATTTTCGGAAACACTGCAAAGCAGTCTCAGCTGCAGCCGTCAACAACCAGCGGATGAACAATAAAAATAGTATTCGAAGCAATAATAATTACGGATCGTCGTCAGCGGCTATAATTCCGCCATCAACGTCACCAGCGCCATCTACTAGTCCGAGTATTTCTTTGCCGCCGCTTAAGAAGCGTACGGCTGTTGTTAAGACGAGTGTTCCTCCGCCAGTGCCACCACGTGGATCACCCCGCGCCCGAGGAGATCATTACCATAACAAAAGTAAATCGACTGCTTTAATTAAAAATTTGACGAGCTTAAGCAGCTCTCAAAAGAGTGGTCTTGAAAAAGTTGAAGACTGGCTGTCCCAGAAAAAGAGTGGACCAGACGGACGGTTGCAGCCACTACCCGTGATTCGTAGCAAGAAAAAAAAGCTTCCCGTATCGATTCCCAACAAAATTGCAATTAAAAAGAACTCGCAAGAAGAATTTAAAAGTGTCAAATCACTCATTGAATCCTTCTCCAAGTCTACCTCAGACCCTAATTATAAACAATGGAATGGCAACAGTAAAGTGTCAGATTTACAAATGGTCAAAAATCGTGTGGAAGGATTCAATTTAATTGAAACAAGAAACGGTCTTATCAACCCAATCAGCAAATCAACAGATACTCAAGCGATAATTCGGCGGAAAGCTGAAATTACGAATCAGATGGGTGGTGGTTGCAGTGTCCTGCATGCCCGTACAAATAGTGCCTTTGCCACGCTAATGAATCAATTCAGTTTGGAGGGGGAATTTGTTTAGCCTGGAAAATCCCGTAAAAAAATGCTGAAAATGACAAAATCGCTGATATAGCCTGAAGCTTAAAATAACTGCAAAAATATTTATTTTTGGTCATAATGCCTAATCCGATACATTATTCAACATTTAGTCGACATTTAGTGACATTAAACAAAAATTTTTGTTAATATAATTTATTGTTGTGCCGCTGTGGAAAAAAATATTGTGCAAAGCACTTACCTTTAATTAACATTTTTCGTGCAATATTTTCTGCTTGTGCTTAGTTTTTCCAATTAGAAATTTATAAGCGACTTTGTAGTTGTAAAGTGTCCCTCGTGGGAAGTATGGTGGTGGAAAATCGTTTATAAACATTAAGCATTTCAATTGTTGGGGGAAAGGGTACAAGAAAAATCTATATCTTGAGTATAACAATAATCACATCAGTATTTAAAATAACAATTTAATAGTAAATGCGGATTATTCGTGATTCACAGGAAACTTTCCATTAGGGACTTTTTACACGCACAATTTCTGGAGTCTAAATTAATAAATTGAAACAAATTGGCTGAATCCAGCTTTAAAAATTATCTGTAATATCCACAATTAATCTATCCTTCATCTCCCAAAAATTGCATAATTGCATAATAAAGCAGGTCTGCGGAACTTTTGCATGAGTTTTTCTGTTTTGTTTATTTTTAGAAGCACTTTTGGCCCGCAAAAATTCTCTCTTATCAAAAATTTACTTTCCATTATCGCTAGGCTCAGCCCCTTCCACATCATCCACTCCACCTCCTTGCTTTGACGAAATTTCAGAACATGGAGGCTATAACAATCAAAAGAATATTGACTTTAGAAGTAGTAGCGACAAACGACTGAATAGCTCACCACGATCGGCCGGCAATAGGACAGAAGACTCTGTTAGGTAGGCTTTTTGGTACACATTTTGGTACAAAGTTTGGGAAGAATCTTTCTTTTGACAAGAAGTTTTTTAAATTTTTATTTCTATCATTGAATGAAACTTAACTACGGACTATAACATATTGTAGACTTAATATGTAGAAAAACACGGTTCTTATTCATTTCTATATATAGCAATATATCTCGCACTTTTCTATTCTTATTTATTTTGGATTTGCAACTTATTAATAAGTAGATATATTTTGTTACTAATAATAATGATTAAATCAAAATCTGCAACTCCAAAAAGGAATATTTTAATATATAGGTGCCAAATCATCAGGATCCTCAATTTCACAATCAGTTTCAAAATTACTTACATTCGATATAGAATAAATTCTACATTTTCAAAACTTCTTTTAAAGAAAGACAAATTATCCAAGCTTTACACATTGTTGACTTTTAGCGTCAATTTTCTCTAAACATTTTTTACACTTTATAAATCTTCTAGTATATCAGACATTCGCCTAGGAGTAGAATCCACATCATCAAATAATAGCAATTATGGATCACGTGGGGCACTTGCCTGGACGCCGCCCGCCTCAATGGAAGGCTCCACACCCACATGGACCGAAGGTACGCCTAGCTTCACAGAATCAAGCTCCAGTGGTGAAATTGGTGAGCCTCTACCTCTCTGCCATTCGCTAGAAATTGTTGGAGTAATGTGTCAACTGTAGAAGTCATTTCAGGCACCTCGTCTCCCATGAACTCGTCTATGTCGGACCGACATAAGCCTACCGTGGAAAAGGCGCTAAACTCATTGACTTCTGAAATGGTAAGAGTCTGCTACACTGAACAGAAAAGTATTAGAATATCCTACAAATCCAACGACTTGTAATGCCATCACGGTGTCTGATTGGGGTTGCTTGCGCAGCTGTACGCAATTCAATAATTTTTAGTAAAATGATTGAAGTAAGTACTGAAAAGAATACTAGAGTGAACTTAGGACCATAAGCGTCGTATCGAGTCTTGGCATCACTTATAAAATATTAAGCTTTGCAATTGCTTGAAAAGATTTTCAAAATTTTATAATAAGCTCCTGGGAAGGTTAATACTGAAAATTTCTTTGCATTAAATCTTACAGTTTACAAAATTGTTTTTTCGAACTATCTTACACAATATACCAATTTAATCCATGAATTTATGAACTAAGCTCACTTTTGTATTTTAAAGTACTTAAGATTAAAGAATTTATTTTTGACTGCAATTGACTTGCTGCCGAGCTCTTTGTGATAATTGAACACGGAAAACTGATGAGACTATCGATTTTAGTTGAAATTTGAATGAAATTTAGTGTTAGAATGATTTGTGATGGCTAGTGGAATAGCAACTCCAATCAGACAGTTCGATGATAGCTCGAGTTGATCAGTGCAATACTGTACACTGCATATACTGCAATTAAAACGAGTTTTAGCTTTTGTTTGGTTTATTTTGTTATCATTCCAAATTTCCAAGGAAAATATAAGTTTTTTATTTTTTTTTAAATGTTAGGATTTTACATAAGAATTTTTCTTTGTATCATATTATTTTAGAAATGATATTGAATTATACATAAATAATTATATAATAATTATTCACTTTTTGTAATGTTTGCAACGTTTTTGAATTTTTTTTTCGAATTTTTGTTCTAAAATACGTTTCATAATTTTAAAAACTTCACTTTTTAGATTGGATTTCAAATTGTGTAAAAATATTATTTCTTTTAAAATATAATTAAAACTTTCAAATGAATTTCAAAAGACTAAATTATTTGAAAAATATTTTCTTGGTTCATTTTTTCGATTCCGATATTAATTTGTTAAAGTGCATCAATTAATTAATTTTTAAATACTTATTAGAGAAAAAATCCAAAAATTTGTATCGCAAGTTAATCAAATCCGCTTTTCTTGATTTTGTAAAAATTTGAATTAATTAAAAATCGACTCAAAATAACAATTTCTATGGGATGACATCATACATTTTTGACAAAAAGAAATTTTAATTATGATAACAGTTCTCAAATATACATTCTCAAGATTTGCACTGATAAGTATTAATTATCCTTGAGACCTTTTGAATTTTCCATCGAATATTTTGCGCTTTCATTTGAGTAAACATTGAATAGAGTTGAGCGGTTTTGTTTGGCACGCTGCGATATATTATAATTTTAACACAATTAATGAATAAATTAACCAGAAATTCATTTTAAATTTTAATGCAATATAGTTTCATATTAAAAATTGTTCAAATTTTGTATTTAATTTTGTATATTCAAAAATATAAAATTTTGTAAATTGAATACTTTATTTTTGCCTAGAATCATATAATAATTTATGATTTTATTCGCTTTTCATCAAATTGTTTTTTTGAAGGCATTTTAATGTTGAAGCTCGGGTAGTAAACTTTCTGAATGAATTTTAAAAATATTTTATAATAATCTAATTTAACGTAGATATTGAATAAATAACATAAACGATTATTATCTAGTTATACACATATTGTAAAAAGTAGCAGCTCTAAATAAAATTATAAATTTATTACCCGTAAAATGTCTCAATGTAAAAACACCTTCAATGATTTTGTGAAAAGAAATTGTGATTTTATTATTTCTGTAAATTGAATCAATAGTTCAAGTCGCCTAATTCATTAGTTAAATGTTAATTATTTAATAATAATTGATGGAAAATTTCCCCAAAACTGATCAAAATAAATTTAATTTAATTTGTGTCTTTTCATGCTTTTCATTCACATGCGGAATTCCAATAATCATGCTAATCATCAAAATTAATCTAAAATCGATTAAAATTTTGTTGCAAATTTATAAATATTGAAAAACTGAAAAAAATTATAGGAAAACTTACGATATCAGGTCGATTATGACTATAATTAAATAATTGTAAACGAACCCGAGTGCTAAACTCAATTGTGCAAACCACACTGTCAACAAGTTTCAAAAGAATGCTGTACTGTGGTGTGCACAAACGTATGCAGCAAAAATAAACAAACAAAAAATATATAAAAATTCAAAAAAAATATTTAAAAACATTAAAATACTAAAAATATATATTAAAAATATTCGCGCCCAGTGAAATTTTCATTGTCACGTGCCAGAAACCTGCCATCCAAACGAGCTCCTTATTTATTGGTAGTTGCAAAGTGAAAACACTAAATCTAGGCTTGTTTGGGATTTAACTGTGGGTAGTGCTCTCTGGCAGTGATGCTTCATATTTCGTTTTCACTGGGGCCAATCAATAAATGAAATTAAAGCAAAACACATATTATACAATACAATAATTTAGGTTAAATTCAAATAAACTTATTTATTAAAACAAACCATTGATTGAGTTATTATAAGAAATATAAATGTTAAAAATTGAAACTTACAAAAAAATCGAAAAGGAAAAATAAAAAATAAAAAAACAATAAAAAAATGTTTAATCGAAAGATAAGCTTGTTTAAATTTTTAATAACTTTTCAACGAGATTCCCTTATTACTTTATTAAAGTTAAAGCAACATCCCCAAGGTAGGATTTGAGTTACAAAAGAATTGAGAAAGGGTTATGGATTTTTACTCTTTGGAACATGAAAGTATAGTATCATGTATTTGCTAACTGCACATTAAAGCCAATCAAAAAACACTTTTGATGCATCCATGAAGTAAAACTTTGCAAAATCTTGAAATTCAAAAATTCAAGTGCCAATTGCTCCCAATCTCCCACCATTGAGGACTGTTTTCTGATTTTTAAAATGTTTAGTTTAAGCTATGATTTGAGAAAAAGTGCCTAAGGACTAGAGATACTTTAGATACGCTTAAACTTTTAGAGTGAAACGAGTCGAGATTTTAAAGATTCTGTAATTCGGTAGATACTGGCAAAAATGATATAATATATTTTAACATTTTAAGAGCTTAAAGCTCCACATAACGTCTCATAAGTAACATTCAGTTTTATTCACACGCATTTTACATCAAGTACCAACGATTCCCATTTATTTAAATAACACTCACCATTTATGTTAAGGGAGGAGAAACATCAGCTGATTCATATACATTGGTGGAAAATAATAATTAGCATGAATTATTTTCGATTATCCTATGGTTTTGGTGTTCACATCAAAATTAAATTTGTAAAAGCTCTTGAATTCAGATAAATTGAAATCTGATTAAAATTTTCCATCAATGAAATGAACATGTATAAGCCATTAACTAATGTGACTCCTCCTTTTGTGGTTTTTTAATAATTTTTTTTTAATAATTTGCAGTTTGTACATTGAACAAATGATTAATTGATTGTAGTCTGGGGGTGGAGAGGACCATATAATAATAATAATCTATTAAAGCTCTGATCTGGATAAAACTCTTATTTGGAGTTTTAATTGAATGGTTTACATCAATTTTTGTTGAAATTTATTGTAACAGGTAAGTTTTCATGCCTATAGGAGGTTGGTTCAAGAATCATATTTGTAATGAAGAATAATATCATCAATGTGGAAAGAGATTGAGGAATTTTAATATTATTCTTTGAAGATAAAAAAAACCGGATCTTGCCAAGAGTCACGTGTATCCAAGTAGCCAAAGTTGTCATCCAAAAAAGCTTCCATAGTTTTGTGCACATGATAAAGAACTCCGCTCAATTGATGATCCTCGTCCGTGTAGACCTTTAAAATTTAATTTAATCGTTAAATTTGTTATATTGTTTAAAAACTTTATAACTGCACCTGATGTCTAAAGATGACGCCTTGCTGGATAAGCGACTTGGTGAGCAACATTGTGTGTTGCTGATGAACTTGAGTATCGGCTGTTCCATGAATCAGTAAATAGTTTTTGGACAAGAAGTTCATAGCTCGTAGTGATAAGTCTGCTTCTTGCAAAGAATGGCCAATAAAACGGTTGTAGCCAAAATATTTTTCGGTAAAGAAGGAGTCTATACATGCAAATATTTTTACCATGAGTTTTTTAAAATTGAAATTAACAAACAAATACTGACTGTAATACTGGAATGACACAATCGGAGCAACAGCTATGACACATTGAAAGAGGCGTTTAGAGTCCTCAGACAGTAAAATAGAAGCGACATAAGCTCCATAACCAGATCCATAAGCACAAATTTTGGTAGGATCAATAAATTTAAAGTTGTCTCGAAGATATCTAAAAAATTGTTAACAAGGATATATTTTAAAATACAATTCTACCAGATTTTACTATCTCATTAATTCTTACGTTAAAACAGTCAATTGATCTTGTACATCAACAATGCTTATATTTCCTTTGATCTTGGATTTAAAAGCTTCTCCTTGATATCCAGATCCTCTTCCATCAATTTGGGCCACAATAAAGTTCTTCTGGCTTGCTAAATACCAATTCCAAGTTACATGGAACTTCTCTGAAACTAGCTGTGAACCAGGAGATGCATCTATGTGCAACACTACTGGATATGAAACTTCCTCTTCCTCTTTCATTCCAGGTGGTAAAAATAAACGGACTTGTGCGAAAAATCCATTTTTAATCTCCACGTCAAATGTCCGAATTTGTGGCAAAGCAAGCTGCAGCAAGTTAGCCCTTAACTCACTTCCCCGATTTACTATACATTTTTTGCGCATGGTTGCACTATCTACAAGGTACACACTTGGTCTGTCAGGGCCTAAACACTCCTGCACGTAGTATGAATAATCTACACTTAAATATATTTTATTGTATAAGCAGTTGTTGGGAATTCGGGGTCCAGTATCTTTTCGTGAGCCACCTTTGATCAGGTGTAGCAAAAGATCTTCTGTATGGTTATCATCATGTTGGAAATAGTATGTACGATTCATGTCAAAAGTCTCCACTGAATTATCGCAAGTGAGACAGACAGGAAGTCGCGGCCGTATGTTGATAAAGTTGCTTTCGATCACCTCAAAATCCAACTGCACTTTATGTAGGTGTCGTTGGCCAGGTCGTAGCTCTGGTGCAGCAATGAAAAATATTTGTTTCTGTTCACTGTCCCATCCTAGAATCTTAGTCACCTCGAAACGACCTATCGTGATGGCAATCGGTTTTCTGTTGGCAAAAGGAATCAGCGCAATTTGCCGAAAAAAACCGTACCTTCCGTCCATGATAGGGTAAATTTTTATCAAAAAACGATTATTGTTTATATTGGCGGATTCATTTTGGTTGGTGAATGAAGAGATGTTGTTAGATTCGTAGAGTTTTCGTGCAATTTCGTTTGCATCCATGTAGGTTGGGCGCTCGGCGGAAATATCTACTCCTAGCTCGTTGTTGGCTTCTCGCTGGATCTGTAGTAAAAAAAGGATTAATTAATTATTAATATTTTATAAGTATTTTCCAATATAATGCATATGCTACATGAAAAATCCAAGAGTCAATTTATTGATCCAAAGTGCCAATATTTAGATATATACGATTTCGATTTATTCCAGACGAGCTCATCATGATCTGTTTTTACGCGCAGATAAATACTTTAAGCATTTTATCAAGCAATTAATTTATCAATTGATTGATCGTTTATATGTTTATGCCACTCTTTGCCTTTTGTTTCAATATGAACAAAATTTTGAAACTTTATATCCACTGTCAAACTTTATACACGCAAATATAAAATAAAATTCAATCTTCTGTAATTCAAGTTTAAAAGTATTTTGGGGATTTATTTTGGATAATTAAATAAAATTGTAGGGAGTTTCAAATAACTTTAAAAGGTCTGACGGAATAGTTTCGATAACATCTATTTAAATTTCGATCTGTTTCAATACAAACATATTGAGAAGGAAAATCACAAAAAGTATCGTAAAATATAGGGATATCTGATTAAATCTAAATTCGACCCTTAGCAAAGTTGTACACCATGTATTTTATCTCAAATTTCGTACTTAAGCTTGTTAGAACAATCCATAAAATAAAACTCGATAAAAATAGTCATCAAAACTATAGAATAGAGAAAACTCAATATGACTTTAAGATTCTGGAATTCCAATAAGCGATAAGTGGCTACATATCTACAATCAGAAATGACATCAGTTGACTCTCTAAATACCCAATTTAACAGTCACTCACCTCTATACAAACGAAGGTAGGAGCTGTACAGAGCACTGTGCTCGATAAAGTTTGGCTGCGGGAGGTAAAGGTGAGCGTCAGCTCAGTATTGGAAACCCACAGCATGCTTCCAACATAAAAGTCACCAACCAAATATTTTGGTAAAGTTAGCTGCATCAAGGTTATATATTTGAGAACTGTGAGGTTGACCACAAAAACTGTCACGTTGGGGTTTGGAGTGTTGAATCGAGGATATCGAATTGTTTTAATGGTAGGGTATTGGGTATTTTTACCATTCCAGGTGTATCTGTAAAAGAGTCAATTAGTTGGATTAGTTGCAATCGATATTGTGGAGCTTAAATGGAAGTTAGTGGTTTCCGATTTTATAAGCAAATAAAATCATTAAAAAAAAACCATAACTGAAGATTTGTGAGGATTGTGGGAATTCAATGGAATTTCTGGTTTCCATGAAAGCATTAAAAGCAGATTAAAGTTTCATCAAGTTTCAAATATAAATATTGGTTAGCAGATGATTGAATTGTAAACTTTTTTTGTTGATGAAAATATATAGATTAGAAGTTTTCAAGATGCTTCGAACTTAATTACATTTATTAACGCAAGGCATGACAACATAAAGATTTTGTTCAGTATTTTGCGAGTAATTTGGAAGAAAGATAACATAATTGAGAAAAGAAATTTGTTATTTGAGTAAACATTTATTTAATTTACATCTAGTTTTATTCAAAAACTTGCTATTTTATATGATTTTACAGTGAAAAGAGCAAAGATCTTTCCATTAAGTTAAATTTCAAATTAATACAGAAAATTCAACAAAACAAATTAAAAATATTCAAATTTTAAAGAACGAGAGAGTGATACTTAAAAATAAAAGAACAAATATACAGGATTATGATTTTTAAATTATACTCTTTGCATAATAGACAAAGACTTCAAATAAAAAACACATTCCCATATTTCATTAAAAACCACGCATGAAACGTTTTCAAAAATTCAAAAGCTTTAATGAAAGCTTCATCACAACACTTACTCATATTTCTGAACGCTAGAGATGTTGAAGGATAGAAACGATAGGAACGTTCCATTTTGCGAGAAGGCCAAAGTGTCCCCATTCAGCTCCGGAGTATTTTTGTATAACCAATCTGGGATGCCGTTCAAGATGACATCTTTTTTACCTGCAAACACAAATAACATAGATTTACATTCATAATTGCGTGTAATCACCTTTGGCCGCCGCCAGCAAAGTTCAAGCGTTCGGGTTTCTTTTCTTACAGAATAACAAAGTTCAAGGATAAAGTAATTGGATACAGGATGAACGTAGCTTTAAAACCTTGTGTCAAAGTTTATTAGGTTTGAATGTAGGGAGAACTCATCAAATACATCAGATTCATATGATTTGTGTCTGGAAAAATTTGTACCCTTATTGTTTCGTTGGCACCGTAAAATTTGCAAAGTTAAAAAGGATGAAATTTATGATGACATGAAACTTTATTGAGAAAATATTTCAGCAGGTATCTTTACGGAAGACACCACAAGACTAAATGAGTATTCGAGGAAATATTTAAACATAAAACAAATAAAAAATAAGTTGTCAGATAACTCGATCGTGTTTTAAGTTATGAATTTGCGTTGAAACATTTTTAAATATAAAAATACACTCTAAAATTTGCTTGTAATTTCAAACAAATCTATCTAAGTAATATAAAACACAGTAATTAGGAAAATTAAAATAAAAGAGTGTTACACTTTTTGAGCTTTAATAACTTTCTTGCTATAAGAGTTAGGATCTTGAATTTTTTACAAGATACTCAAAATTTATCTAAAATTGAAAATTAGTGATTTTGAGGATGATATATTGACCAGCTGGGGTCCAGGATTTTTTTTCACGAATTTCCATTTTACAAAAACTAAAAAAAAAAACGTTCACTGTGTGATGACACTTTTTATGGCTCTTAAAATTGAAATTTTTTTCTCTGAAACATATATAGCAGTACAAGACACAACTTTTGAGCTGAGTATGGGATTTTTAAAATGCACCGCTGATCCACACACATCCAGAAACCACGCAAAATAGTGAATTTTTCATGTTCCCTGTGTAAAATTTGTTCATTAATTGGAATATTTTGATTTTTTTTGCTCAACAATGTTTATCCTTATTTTTTACACATTTTTCAAAAGGATTTGCGGATTTTTAGTAACGTGTCTTGGTCATATGAAAAAATTGCTAGATTTTTGAATGATTTCTATTATCACTATTATGATTCAATATTATGCTTCTATTCTCAAATGTGTCATCTACCCCTCATTTTTGAGGGGATTTATGCTACTAGTATTTGTATAAAATCCTGGTTGCCGGGCATCAGAAATTTAATTAACAACAGAAGAAGATACAACTCAATATATTTGAGAATTACTGTCGAAAGGAAAGTTTATCCTTCAGCAATCAGAAGTACATGTTTAACAACACTTTTCGATGAATTTTGCGTGAAACCATTTCAGCGGAAAATCAAATCAAAATTCACTCACCTGTACTTGTTATCCGAATAACCAAATCGCTATGCACCCTTGGTTTGTAATAAATATCGTAGTTGTGGATGAACGCGATGGCTTGTTGAATTTTATTTTTTTCGATCGTTTTAATTTTGTTTCTATTTGGAAGCGTTTTTTGCTGGTAATCATAAGAGGGTGACCAAAGCACTTTCTGTAACTCTATTTCATCACCAGCTATGGTGAGAGGATAGCTGTTTGTGGAGAAGATCTCGTATGTAAAATACTTGGTGCCGTTCTGGTCATTTTTCGGAGCACACTGATATAAAAGTACAAAATGCAAGTCGGGTGAAATTAACGAGCAATCCACGTTCAGACGTCGCTGGAAAGAAAAATATGTTTATTAGTCTATATGACTTGAGGATTGAAGTGTGGTGTTGCTTACAAATGATGAATTATCCATTAACAATTTTACATCAAGCGATTCAGCGTTAAAAATTGATATTCCATTTTCGTTATCGTGATATATAAATGTTTTATCTTTTTTGCATAGTTGAAGCGTAGTGTGTAAAGAAAAGTGGAGTATAAGATATTTTAAATCAATTTAGTGTCAAGATTAGTTATTTTTAAACAAGTATCTTCAATTAGCGATCTTTCAGTTTGGTTGTCTTCAACAAATTTAATGCGTAACCTAAAAAACTATTTCACATACCGTTGATCCAAGTCCCATTAAATTCCTTCCATTTCAGCGACTCGTTGTAGATGTCGGTTAAAATGAATTTTCTACCATAAATCCTTGTGTCCACGATTTCTGTTGCGCCGAAAAACAACAAAAAGAAGAAGTTGTTCAGAGGTAAAAGAAGCAAAAGTTTTTAAATTAAGTTTCAGTCAGGTTGAATTGCGGGCTTATTAAATTCTGAATGGTACCTGGAGATAGCAGGAATATAGAGAACACGATGACGGCCAGAACGCAGGAAATCACGAGCAAAGCAATAAAGATTCCTCGCCAGTTTCTTTTTTCCGTAGATGAGATGACCATTTCCTGCAAATGAAATCCAAACATAAATTAAAAGTTATCCTCCTTAATTGGCTCAAATTACTTTTCATGTTAACAAAAATATGTTAATTCTACAACAAATTTTCATAAATAATAAATATTAATAATTGTTTCTAATCCTTGCTAAAGGACCGTTATTTGTTTTTTTGGTATGCTTTTGAACTGTTCGTATGTTGCCCAAGGACTGCCAATTTGGCTGGAGAGTTTTTATTTTTTCATGGAAATTTATGTCTCAATTAAAAAGTTGGGAAGTGGGCAGAGTTTGCGAAATAAGCCTGACAGACAATATTTCTATCTTTTATAACATGAAAACGTTATTTTATATTAAGAAAATTTGCAGGGATGAATAGAAAGTCAACACATCAATAATGTGAAACGACTTGAACAATTTGATTAAATTCCGTATTAAGCAGTTTCAAGAAATAATGTAAAGCTAGCCTCTTCAAATATCATTGTAAAAATTTATTCAATTAAGAAAGTTTTTCCAAACTTTTTAATTGAATCTGACATCCATTTATATCAATATCTATGATAGTTCTGACGTAGAACTTTTTATTATAGAAATTTTTAGTTCACACCAATTTATCTACCATCCCTGTTACTATCATTGCATCTAAGCTCAACATAAGCAAACAATAGAGAAACTGCAGATTCATGAGCTTTGCAATGATGTTTCAATTATGCTTGGCTGATAGTAAACTGCATACTCTACAAAATGTTCTAGTTTTCAACTCGAATGCAATAAATTACAGTTTTTACGAGTTTTTCCTGGTTTACATCTGCATTCTGCATTTTATTATTGCAAATTCTCTCATTTTCTTCATTTCAATAAAAAAGGATCAAGTGAGTGGGACGTACTTGTAATTTAAAATTTTTCAATTCAGTTTTTTTGCTGCCTGTTGTATATGCCTTGCTTTTTAACAGATTTTTATTAAGAGATTTTAGAAAGCAGAGCTAGCAAATTGAGTCAAGTTCCTTTTTAAGTGGTTTTTTTCCTTTTCTCGCCAGATTTTCTAATTAAATTGGGTTTTGCTAGCGATTTAATACAATATTGTCTAGTTATGGCGTTTGTATGAGTTTTGAAAATTGTTAACTGTTGGAAATTGAATTTAATAGCTATAATTCAAAGAAGATTAGTATTTTTCTGAATATTGGCTGTTGAATTGATTACATAGACCAGAAAATCGAAATCGTAATCTTTTTTTTTTTATTATCCCCAAAGATAAAAAAGTCCACGATTCTTCTAACAAGGCGCGTAGACCCCTGACGTGAGCTTCTCGAAGTTTAATAATGACGACATTCTGATCTCTTAAATTGTGATTTTACAAGAAAACTGCTTAGGATATATAGCATCGAGCGAGACCGTCACATATAGAGTTTCGTTCGATGCTGTTCAGCTGTTTTTGCGCCCAGAATGATTATACCCCATAAACATTACAATCTCTCATAGAGAGTACGAATACCGTATAAGGAAAAAAGCGCTGCGAGCTGAATTTTCTCAAATAAAATTTTATTTTCGACAACATAAATAACTTCGCCTTATTTTTGCGTCGGAAGAGTATATAAATTCCTTTCTGGTTTCAAAAGTAAACTTTTTGCGATAAAGCTCTGTTTTGTTGGGCAAGAATTTTGAAGTTGTAGGAGGTATTTAACATATTTATGTAAATTTTCTATTGAATGACTATTTACAAACTTTCTGGTATATTTCTTACAAGTTTAAGTGATTTTAACATGAAATGATCCTATAAAGAATCAAAATATATTATGGCAACCAAAAGAACATCCTTATCAAACATCCTTATCTGTAATATATACTCAACACGAAAACTTTACTTGAGCCAAAGCAAATAGGGTCAAATTACTTAGAAATAATGATATAGCTTTGTGTTTGTTATAGTGTCAAGCTTTTGTGTGCTGCGTGAAAGTTTTAATAATATATTTTAATGTTGTTATATTGGAAGTTGATATTGTAAGTTTACAATAGAGTTGATCTCTTGTTTCTACTGGGTTACAAACAAGTGGTTCTAAATAATTTGTCTAAAAAGTAATGATATCTTTTTTGAGCTAAGATGTAATGTTTGTTTGTTCTTAATGGAATTTGGTTTTATGTAAACAGTGTATTATTTCCAGAAAATATATTCGCACTATAAACATCGTTCAAATATTTTAGTTCCTTTGACTTCAAATTTTCTTGGTTTTTGAAAAATCTTGAAGTTCATTTAGTTCAACTTTATTTAATATGATAAATCATCAGAAATTGATTTAAAACAAGTGATTCATAACAAACATCTGAATCAATTTGTAAGCATTATCATTTTACTAGACATTGTATATATTAGATATGTTCAAATTTGATCACCATTTTGAAAGCATAATTACGAATTTTTAAAGAAATATAATTACTGATTGCTAATTCTTTGAAAAGTTATATTTGAATATAGGCTTTTTGAAGTTCCCTCGAAGTGAAAAATTTTCTCCAGACTTAAGATGTTTATTCTGTTTATATTTTTAACAAGAAACAGTAAAAATGGGGATTATATTCAGTGATTTCTATTGCCAAATTCTTGATGGCAGAATGAAAAGTGCCATGAGAACTGTTTGCTGTTTTCTCAACATCGACACGATACCAAATAAATATGTAAATAAAAAGCTTCAAATGTAAATTAGCTTTTATTTATCTGGAAATTAAAGTATATAAAAGCAGCTCTAAAAGTACAAAAACCACTGTTTGTTGTGGGAGGAAACTGCTCGATACATAAGATGAAAATAAAGTGTTTATTTTTTGCGCAAATAGTTATATAATTCACCCAGTAAACTCCAAACAAATTCACTTTTGATGATGTAATTGAATTAAACCGTGCGTGAAGCCAGAAAGCTCGTCTGGCTGGAGAATTTAATCTCGTCCGCTCCAGATGTATAGTAATTAATGGATAGAAAGCGGCAACACAAAACTATGTGTTAGACCACATAGGGTCTTTTTACTACAATACATTTCTTTCGATAAAATGTTATGGGCAATAAATACATTCACTGGAACGATAACGCGGATTTTCTGCGGGTAATATTGAGTTGATAACTAATAAAAATGCCCTAAAATACCTAAAGTGAGTTTGGATAGTGATTTTCATGGATAAAACATCATATTAAATCTTTAATATTTTCATAATTTTAATTTTTTGATGAAATCTAGTATTGTAAATCTTTTCATTTCAATTCACACATATTTGTGGCAAAGCTTTTCAAAACTAAAATAGTTAAGGGTCAGTTAAGGATGAAAAATTTAATCTTTTAATTTGCTGTTCGTCGTTGTCAGCATGTACAAATTTTCTGGTACAAGTATTCAAAACAATTAAAAGCTTAAAATTGTTTAGAATTAAACTTCTTAAAGCTGGCTTAAATGAGATGATTTTTTTAAATCTTAAAACTTAAGTTTTAGATTGCTGTCCGTGTGAACTAATTTTATTATGCAAAATCATTTTAAATCAATGAGGCTTTCATTCATCATGATGAAGAGTAAATTAAGATTATAGCTGCTCTAGAATTTATATATTCCTATGATCAATTTTGCTTTGAAACATGTATCGTTAAATTAAAGATACAACCAAGTGATTTTTACTTAATTTCCCCACAAAATATATCAACTTTTAAAATAAAGATTCATAAAATATATTATAGCAACATAATCATAATTCGATGAGATTTTCCCAAAACTATCTGAATTTTGAAGCTTGAAATCGTACTGAATATAAGTAATTCTGAATTTTTAATGACATTTAGTCAAGATCTGTTTTTACATGAGAGCAATCACCTAACAAAATCATCTAATTACGGTTGCGAACATAAATATATAATTTATCAGCTTCCTAACTCAATTTCTCACGAAATGGCAATTGAGCAAAATTGGTGCGTTACAAGCATTTCAGCGATACAATGGACAGTGAAAGCAGAAAAAGGTCTGCTGAGGGATCTCATGAAGTGTCACCTCCTCTTGAATTATTTGCAAACCACGTCCTTGTCATTCAATTTCCCACCAGAGTCTTTATTAATAGAGAAAAGTTTCTTATAATTCAACACAACAACAACTTACACATCGTGAAGAAAAACTAAAATCGAACAAAAACCCAGAAGGATCAGTCACAATGTAACGTTCCATATGTTTTTTATTCCCCCAGTTTTTAAGATTTTCTTGCTGTATTGTGCTTTCGATTATCTCAAAAAACTATTGCAAATCCGTGTGATCAAAAAAAAAAAATTGATGATGGGGAAATGTTGTCGAAAGTTTAAAAGCTTTGTTGAAAAATGAGATTTTAATCTTTTAATCGATGTGGTTTATTAAGGCACTGTACCGTTGTGAGATTTTTGGGACATTATCTATTAGAGACAACTTGCGTAACTTTTCACATAACTTAGTAGTTTATTGCAATTTGAAAATCACTACCTTAGAGTAAGATAGCATAAGACGATCGATAAAGCTATAAACTGAAAATAAAAATTACAACCTTTATCTTATAACTTCTTATAACAATATATGTATGCATAAATTCCAGTTCATATTCTTGGCAAACTTGTATCAGTATTTACCTTTTCTGTCCTAAGTTTTCTATTTACAGTAATGATTTTAGTTCATGCTAGATAGCATACATTATAAATAAACAACTAGATTAGAGCAGAAATATTTTAACTATCAAGAAATTTACTAAAAAAGCTTCAAATTTGAAAGAAATAAAGCTTCTTTTATTTACTTTCTTAAAGATATCTAAAGAGATTTTTAACGTTGCGTATATTATGACATAAGAAAATCAGCTAAAAATTTACCTGAACTTTTTCACAATTTGAACTTATGATCATGAAAAAATAAGCTTTATTGAAAGCTCTTCTTTTTATAAAAACTTTAGCTCAAAATATCCCTGAATTTGTATTCTTAATTTGATATTAAGGTTAGCCGGACACCTGCCTTAAATGGTAAATTTTTCAACGAAATATTTTTATTTCTTGCAAATATTTCTTCTCAAGAAACATACATTTTAACTAGGCTCCTGCGATTAGTGATTTTGATAATCGTTTCGATTATCGATTCGATTATTGAAATAATCGCGATTTCGATTTCGATTTCGATTATCTAAATTGAAAATATAAAGTGTAAATTTTTAAAATTTTTCTTAGAAATTTCAATTTTTTTAAATTTTGATGAATGATTTCACTGTACTGCAGTTGGCCAAAAAATGTTTGCACTTGATCCAAACCTTAAAATTATGTTAGAACGGGTCAAAAAAGCTCACCCATATCTTAAATAATATTTTTGAGAGGTCTGAGTACTCAAGAATTTTGATTAACAACTTAATTTAGCCAAACTTAAATTAGCCAGATAACATTTGTAAAAGGTGTGAAAATTCCTCGCAAATATTACTTTGAGGAATGAATAAAGCAACGTCTGATGGCCAGGTAAACACACAACATAAAAATAAGCACAGACGGGAGAAAATAGTAGAATAAAGCAACTTGAAAAAAAAAAAATTATCTCGAAATCGATATATTCGATATATATATATATAAAAATTGAATTTGAAACAGACTGAAAAATCGGGATTATGTTTGGAAAAGTGTTGTTTTTTGATGGATTTTTGATAATCGAATTTCTCGATTGTTGGATTTTCGATTCGATTCGATTATCGATTATTCCAACTAATCGAAATTCGATCGATTATCGACTAGTCGCAGGAGCCTAATTTTAACAGTGCTTGAAAGCTTTTAAATATAGTTGTCACCCATGTCATTTGAAAGTTCATTAAAATAAATCAATTATTGTTAATGGATAACAATCTATTCAAAACTAGGTCAAAATAAATTACAATTTTTAAACGGCTTTAAGTATTCTGAGAGCTTTTCACTTCTATTTAGGGATAAAATTCTTTTATAAACAAAATTATATTCATAAAGCTTTATTTTAAACGTAAAATAAAAAAATTTTCATTATGAAAAATGAGTAAACTTCTTAATTTAAATAAAAATTCTCAAAAATCTTCAACCATAATACTATAAAACTAATAATGAAAACTATGAAGAGATTTTGAACCAGCTTTCCGCTAAAGATACACAAAAAGCGCACAAAAAGTTGCAAGTTTTTCCTTGTATACATTTTATTTAGTCAAACAATGATACAACAAATTTGTGCGATACTTTCCGCTGTGTCTGCTTTTTGCTGCTTCATAATATATATTTTCGCTAATATATAAATTTATAAATACATGAAAACTCATAAATATCGCAAGAACAAGCGATGGGGAATGGAGTGAAATAATAAAAGCCATTTATATCTATTCTTCGCGCTTTCACAACTCACTGAGAGAAAACTGTTTGTGGTTGTTTTGGGAATTAAATTGTACCTGATTGCACATTCTGCGTTTTAATGATTTTTGTTTAGAAGACTTTAGAATATAAATGATCATAAAAGCGTTTTAATGGTGTCATCCTTTGTTTAAGTATTTAACTAACACTGCACAGCTAATTTATGTTTGAGGTTTCAAAAATCTTTTTGTAAATAGCTACTGCATTACACATGATAGATTTTTCTGAGTGTCCAGTGTCTCAAAACTTTTTTTTCATTTCTCTATCTGAACAAATATCTGATATACAAATTTTCACAGCCAATCAGAAGTTGACTGCAGATTCCATAATTCAATTATTTCAACAAAAACAAAAACTGTCCTTCATCAATAAGGATTTGGTTGCTGAGATTAAAGACAGGGGATAATCGAGTGAAAGGGTGACTGATAAAATTGCTCTAATTAAAAAATATCTCATGAAATATTTACCTCAAACTCCGAATCCTTTCCACCTTTCTTCATGCTGTGACCCGTACCCGTACTCTGAACGCTATTCATTTTTGCTGCCTGGTGGAGTTTGACTAGCTGACTTTGAACTTTTGATAACTCTGTATTATGTTCGAGCTCTGTTTTCTTTGTATGCGGTCTTGAGATTTATAGGCTTTCTGAATTTCTGGCAGTGCCTATATGTGACTTTGTGTGTCTTTTTATATTGGTAAGATTATATCTGATTACATTCAGAATTCTCTAGAGATTTACGTATTCAGTGTTATAAGGGTTATTTACATCTAGAATCTAGGAATTATTCCGGGCTACAAGCTGTTCTATTTTTGGATTTGCTGGTTATTTTAGAAGTCAACTAATTGCATATTTTATAAATATTTGAATATTCATACATTAATAAACGGCTAATTTGAGAAGCAAATAAACTATTCATCAATATCCAGAAGAAAACAGCAGCAATAATTAATTCTAACTGTTTTCAAAAATTAATAATCCACTTTAACAAAAACATTCATGTTGCGAGCTCTTGCATTACTTCATTTAAAGAAAAATGAGCTGTTTAAAATTATGTAACCAACAAATATGGATGACATTGTTCAGTATATTATATTTTATTAAATCCTTGAAATCCGATAGAAAACTTTATTCCCCGGTGTACATAATTCAATGTTATAATTTCTAGATGTAAATAGCCATATACGTACGGTACAAAGATCTTATTTTGTGTTATTTGCGTATTTTTCGCTGCCTAGCTAAATTGTTCGTCTTATTTTCTCATTGCTATTCACTAAACACCATAAAACTCCATAAAAATTCCATTTCCCGAGAAGACTGATGAGAACGAGCAAGTAGAATGAAGAGATGGGCATTACAAAGGATCTACAGCTAACTATGCTTTATATATATTATCCACGGAAACTCTTTCACTGTCTATTTGCTTATATACTTTCCATTGTTTAGCTTGCCATCTGTAAAAGTCCAAATAAATTCTATTTGCTATCGAAGAACGCAAAAATCACGGCTTGCAATTTTTGGTTGTTTGCAAACAATATTTCATCTTGTTCATTTTTTTTCATGGTATTTTAATTCAATTTTCACTTGTGTCCTTTTATCTCAGTTGAACTCTGGACAAAAATCACAATTTCACACAATTCTCATCCTAGGTTTTCCGCACTTTCACTTTTTACCCAAAAATTGCGCTTATTCATAACTATTTTTCGAACGTGCTGTTGGACATCCTTATTAGAAATGGGCGGAGAAAAGCTGAAAAAATTGCCACTACTTGCTTGGCTGCACTACCGTTGTAAGCTCTATTGAGAAATAACTAAGTTCTTTGTAGCATGAACAGATTTCAGATTTCAGGATTTAGCGATTGACGAATTTGTTAAAAGGAAAACGCAATTTGTAGAGTAAGAAATAAATTTATTTTCTACTAAGAATTTATTTTGTGTTGCTTTCAGCTTGAAATGTCTTATCACTATGAACTGAGTTTTGGATTTTGTGCAAGCTATTTGTGTTCGTCGAGGCCAGTGGCAGGAGTTTCAGCAGTTAACGACTCATGCGTACTTTTATGTTCCAGTAAACAATGTGGTCTCGTTCTAACTGCAACGGAGACACTGTTGAACAAATTGATGTTATGTTTAAGTTTTATTTGTGAAGAGATTACAAAGTTGCTTCGTCAAATTTGATTCCATTAATATCCTTTATGGCTAAGGAACTTTTGATCAAAACTTGTAGTATAATAAATACGCTTTTGAATTTTTTTAAAAAAATGCTTTGTACGAGTATTTTTGGGAGCAAAAAGAACTTAACAGTGTTTTCATCCTTATTCATTCTTTGAAGCGCGTGCCATTTCACTCGAATATGGTGTTAACAACTTGATTCTTACCGACTGATATACCAATGAATTTTAATGATACGTTTTGTGTAACATCATCATTATTTGGATTTTCCTTGCTCGTTGTGAGGAGGTTTGTTGGAAGGTACCTAGATTTGTTGGTAGCTCTGATACTAATATATTTGAATCTCTTCAACGATTTTTATGCAGCGCTAACAATGATAGTGGTATATGAATTTTAGTGAACATAGTTTTTTAAAAATGTAATTCGAATGCACTCACATGCAAAACACTTTTCAATGAATCTGATTCAAATATTTGAATAATTTATGTACAAAATTAAGTTGAAAGTAGATCATACGAAAATATAATTACGAGAAGGCTCAATGAAATGTCTATTTGAAATGCAAATAATAACCTTCTGGAAATATAAAATCTTCTATGAAATTTTACAGATTTTCCTTTCCATTGAGAATACTCTTTTATTTGAGTTTCTACAGAGCCCTATGAGAATCCTGTCGAACAGTGCTGGCTGTCACCGAAAATCCGAGCGACATTTTTTGGATTTTCTCAATGAAATTTTTTGTTTATTTTTCTAAATGTTTCAATTATTAAATAACCTTCTCATAGTATGGAAAATATATAATTTAAACTTGAAAAATGTCCCGAAACTGTTCTATCAAGAGAAATATTTATTTTGATTTTTCATTTTTCTACATATATAAGAATATATATATTATTTTATTATTTTCTAGATAAGGATTATCGATAACAAGTTGATTAGTAAATGAATTAAGTCAATTTATATCCTGGTTTGAGAAAAATTTAATTTTTTGAAAAATTGTAAACAAAAATGTGCGAAATAGGTGCGATAATCCGTGAAAAATCGCTTGGATTGTAGCACCTTTCCTGTCAGATATTCGCACCCTGCAATCGCACCTTTTGAGCGGATTACAGCATAGGATTGTCGCACAATATTCTCATAGGGAGGGTTTGAATGTTAATCTATGAAAATATATTCTCTATTTTTGAACTGAATAAATAAATGAAATATTATAGCATGAATCAGTTTTAATGAGATATTTTGCTGCAAGAGTTGAATACGAATGTCATCGTTAAGAATTATAATTGAACTGATTTTTTTCTAGTTTTTTTTGAAAGAATATATTTGGATGGAATGAATCTTCGCAGGTAATATATGTGGTTTCCTTTTTCTTCACATGAAGTTGTTTTTTAATTATTCTTGAAAACCTGAACGAAATCGTGTCAAGACTTATTTTTTTTAAATATCATTGAGTCAATATAATGAATCTATTGAAATGCTTCCCAAATAGATGATACATTATAAAACATTTAATTTAAAATTAACATAATCTTGTCGAAAGCTCCAAAATCTTTGCATCATTCGAGGCTTTTTTAGAATCTAATGGAACAATAAATAATACTATGCTACAGAAAAAAAGTTAAACGCAAAATTTAACATAATATCCAATTTATTATTTCGAAATCTTTGACTCTTCTGAAATTTGTATCTAGTCCACGACTCAAAGCGTTGAACATTTCCTGGCATTGAAATTGAATGTTAATTTAAAACTACTAGTAAGATACATAGATTTGCTTAATGGTGAGCAGCTTCGGTTTCATAACCATCAGGCAATGCGTTAACATCTGGGTTGTGGAACAAGCTCTTCTTTCCACCTTCTGGACCACCCCATGGGAAACGCTTGTTACGAACGCGTAAATATTCGTACTTGACGAATTCTTGACGAGCATGTCCAGATTCATGTTCCTCAACGTGCTTCAAGTACGCGTTCAGCAAGCAAAGACCAACTGCTGGGAAGGCGACAAAGAATGAAAGTCTCTTCCACAGTTTGTAGCCACCAGCTAAAAAAGGCAAGAAAAAAATAATAATACAACATGGATCTTTGTGAGTGGAAGTCACTGGATTTTGACATTATTTTTGGACCATATTATTGCACTTAATTATGTGTCAAATTACATTACAGTTTACTGAATCATCACAAGGATCTATTAACATCCCAAAACAATTTGTAACTTATGTAACCTTCGTCAAAATCCAGCGAAAAAAACAAGTATCAAACTTTTTTCACCTTCATGACCAGATACTGCAGATGGTCCTGCATGGGCAAACTCTTTAACAGATGTAGCAACACCTCTACGGAAAATTAAGCTAGCCAATGAAGCCATTATTATCTTTTACTTTTTTAAATTTGATTCGAAAATCAGACCCAGATAACAATAGGAGGAAAAAAAAGTCACTAGTGAATTTGGAGTTTTTAAAGGAAACACCTAAATAAGTTTTGATGGGAACTGAAAGCTTTATTTTCAAATATAAAAACAAAGCTTTTAACGGCTTTTTGGTAATCTTGTAAATTAAGCTAAATTAATGCTGTTTGCAGAATTTTCACAGCACAAAACTTTTAAAGTGATCTAAAATACACTTTTGGAATTAAATACAGGTGATATCATTGAAAAAAAATAGTTAATATTTTTGAATTAGTTTCTATTTCGACGAACCAAATTTTATTAATTATTTACACATAAAAATGCATTCCGTAGCTATACTTTTCATCAAATACACAGCAATTATACATTTCATGAGATAGTCCCTAACATACATCTGTTCTCCTTTAATAAAATTCTCTAAAACTAAGTTATTGAAGAAGCTCTATTTTAGTAGGTCTCATAGAAAGATTATTGTTCCTTCAATGGTCAAATTCATTAAGTATATGGTCCTAAAAAGTAGAAAATAATATATTGAATTATAAATATGTCAATGATGCATAATGCAAACCTAATTGTTCCTTGTCTGCAATCTTTTTTGGTCTTTTTTTATTATTCTTGCCATAAAAAAAGTTGCTTTGCTGTTGATTTTTTGTAAAAATGCAGCTAAAGTGTAGATACGATCTGCCCTAAACTTGCAGTGTATTTTGTCTGTGATTTTGAATTGATTTTGGCTGGTCGGGACTTTCCTCATCTTTCTCAGAAAATCGACGCTAAAATAAGAAAAGAAGTATTTAAAGAATTGCCTGAAAGGTGGCATTCATATTCTTCACTTTCTGTAAGTCTTTCATAAATTTAAATTTAAATCTGAGATTTCATAGAGACATTCTAAAAATATGAGTCCTTATTTTACTCCTTAAACATAATTGATAACAATCTCAACATTTTTCTGAGTAATTATATTAAAAATATTTTCTTCTGGAATGTGAGTGAAAAATAATTTACTGTCTATTTTACTTAAACGTTAATGTAAATAAGTAAAATTGAACACACATTCACTTCTGCTTCAGTAATATTTTCAACGCTTCTAGTTCTTCTGCACAATACTGATTGTGAGCCATACCGGCGACTAAACTCCACAGCGTCGAATCCGCGGCCTTCGGTGGAAGCAAAAATGGCTAAAATAAATCAAATTAAAAATCACTACAAAGTTTTCCTCGTTTTTTTTAGTAAACTTACCAGAATTCATTCGAGTTCGCTTACAACGATCCTCAATGATCGCAGAAGATTCATCAGGCTCAATAATTTGTACAGGCTTAAAAAGAATTAAGGAATATAAAAGTAACAATAATACTGATGATTTAAAATTTGCACATATTTCTGGATATTGATTTTCAAATTTAAATTTTTGAAATGGATATACTTGGTAAACTGATAAATTATTTGGAAGGTAAATCAATTGTTATACCATATTCAAGGAACTTTGACTTTATTTTACACCAATTGTTAAAATTATATAGTAAACAATGCCCAAAAATATGATTCATCTAACAATACTGGTAAGGCTTCAACTTTGCATACTAAATACCAAACATTTAGAGTGGATACCAGAAATGGACTTAAATTGTCCAAAAAAGTATTATTTATTGCTATACATGTAAGATAAATCAATAAATTAAATTTTTACAGTGTATTGTGTCTGTATTTTACTATAAATTGCACCAAGATTAAAATGCGATCATATTGTCATAAATAAATAAATATTGTATGCTATGGACATTGTAGAGGAAGTGTTTTGTGGGAATTTTTCGCAAAACCATAGTTTATGCCGTGATGGAGAGTGAAAAATTGCAAATTGTGTGGTGAGGTATTTTATAAATTGAGTGTGAGTATTGTTGCTTAAAATAGGAAATATGCTAGCATAGTCCGTACAAGCATACATATTTCAAAATGAACATTACAAACTCAATTGTACAACAACAAGTTACAAAACATCTCTTTAACAAAAAAACAAAAAAACATTGTCAAAATTAGGGGATGTTTCATTACAGCTTCCAACCAAACTCTTCGACCGAATTTTATATTCGAAATTTAATTAGGTGTTCAACAGATTTCTTCTTTAATTAATTTAATATCTACATAAGCAATATTAGTCTGATAATAATGTGAATAATAAAAATTTAAATAGCAAATAAATCTATGTTTTCTGGTCCAAAAAGTTTCTTTAATTTTGACCTCTTAATCAACCTAAAAGCAATCAAAACTTCTCTAGAAATATAAGAAGAATTTAATTCGCCATATCTAAAGGCATCATCTTTTCAACCAAATGGCAATTAAAATTTCGAATTAATATCTTAGAATTTGTTTTCTGGATGCTCTCGTCAAATTCAACCATAAAATTATCATTACATTTTTCGTTTGAATATTCAATAAAAATGAATTACACAAAGCTACACATAAATTTAACATAAACACAACAGTAAACATTTGTACGTGCAAGCTTTCATCTACAAAATATTATAATACGTGGCGGCTAGCCGATTTGCTTTCAATGTTTTGCCTAGCTTCTAGAACAATTTTGATGGGGTCTATTAAGCGGAAAAGTTTTCTTAAATATATTTCATTTTGATAGTTTCGTATTTTGATAACTTTATTCAAAAATAATTTGATAAAAGAAAAATTTCCTTCCATTGACACACTTGGCATTGTTTAGCGTTAACGCAATTTTGAACAGACTGTGAATATTCTTATGTTTCAAAACCATAAAGTAATAGCATATAGAGTAATAGCCTTAGTTAATTAATAAGCCGGCTGAAACAAACTGATGTGAATTTATATGTGAAAGTACAAATTAAATATTTAAATGCTCACAAAGGTTGTAATTTTATATATAGAATTTATAGATTGTGGTTGCTGCATAATTAAATAGAATTCATGAAAAGCAATATTTAAATATATTTCAAGTCGGAACTCTTAACAGAAACTTTTCACGAAGTTTAAAGGATCAAAGTTACAGGTGGAAATTTACAATACCCTTTATAGAGAAGACTGCATTTCAATTTATGAGGTGATATTTGCTTATAAGCACTGTATATGTTTTGAACATTAAGTAACATACATATTTTATGTGTTGCCTACACAAGCCTTTCAAGATTCAATATTTTCATGATTTTGAGATAGCTAAATTGAAATAACAATATTTTTTATATCTGTCTCAAAAATGTTGAAGCGATGATTATATTTATTTTATATTCATAGTGACAAGTTAACCTTTATATTTTAATACTTGGCTTGAAGTATTGTTACAAAATCTTAGTCAATTTAATGAATGATGCAACTATTTATGACAAAAGAAAGTGATGATAAATAAAAATATTCGTTGAGCATTATCCTGAATAAGTTCCTTTTAATCATCGCTTACACTGACTTTGCATTACACTCGACAAATCAAATTGAATGTCGAATAATTCATCGTTGGAAAATCGATACCCAACATTTTTCCCAAGGAATAAATTATTTATTAGGGTTACAACAATTTCTTAGAGAAACCTAAAGTGCTCGCATAATAAAAGTGCTTCTACCAATAATGAAAGCCATTGTTCTATGATTAAAAATAAAACCACAAAAAACTCTAATAATACTTTGTTCTCTGATTTAGAACGCTAATTGACGTCGTCTTCGTCGAAAGATCATTATCGAGAAAATTTACAATCAATTAAAGCTTAATTTTCAAAAATTATGATTTGTTTACTCACTATGGTTCAATCTCATTTCTCTGATCTTTCTGATTTTGAGTTTTGATTCGTTAATTAATGAATAAAATATTCTAACACAAATTTCTTCTTGAAACACGATTCTAGTATATTTTTACATTGCTTGCAAAAAATAGAAAAATTATCAACAATAATTGAAGATTCTCATAACTCAGATAATTCGATTTGTATGAGTCATCAAATTCATCAATAAACATTCTATCAACTAGCTTTCAGCTGACAAATTCTTTTGTGCCTGATCAAAATGATGTGCTCTGTTGGATTTTAACATATTGCTCATTAAAAGGACACAAGTGGATCCCAGCAAAATAGCCAAGTGGTGCAATTTTCTACCAATCTTGTATCTGCTAAGGATCTTGAACAGGGGCCCACTTACACAATATTCAATATCGTCACCAGGCTGTTCTTTAGAGAAACGAACGCTTCGGCTTTTTGAAGTGTTCGCTCTGTTGGCGTACACATCACGTCGCTGCTGTTGATTTTGAGGACCGTTAGCGGCCTCGGTTCCCTGATGTTAGCTGCCTTCGTCCACTCTGTGTAGAAGGGCAAATTGGCAACCGCACTCTCTTGAATCTCGAGACCGAGATGGACAATTGAAGCAACGTTCTAACAGCCCACAGCCTTCACATCGAGGCATACACTGAGATAAGAAAGTTTTTGGTTTAAATGACCATTATTTTTTGTTGATTTCGTTAATATTCCTGTTTTATTTTGCGCACTTAAAAAGATTCATTTAATTATTAAAGCTTCAAATAAATTTCATTATAAATATATAATCGCAAGATACCGTATTAACCAATTTTAATTTAATAAAACTCAAAACATTCTAAGATTTTAAAACCGTAAAGTTGATAATTCAATTTGCTTGTCGTCCTGAGTTTATGTTGATCCCTTGCTTGTACTTGACTTTTTTTTTAATTCGATTTATTTCAATTCAAACTCAGACAATCCCAATTATGTTTATCATCGTACTCTTTCGACTCTTTCGACTCATAGAATACCAAAATAATAGAAAATTTCATGACAACTCTTTTTTGTGGATTCAGGGAAAAGCAGCGTTTAATTTTTAACTTTTTTGCATTATATTATTCATTCAAGTCAGAAGTTGTGCTTTGGACATTGTGTAATTTCAACAGTTTTATTTTGGTTTTATGAAAACATTCTACATAACTACACATGAGATTTTCAAGTATATTTAAAAAATCTAATGCACTCTAAAAAATGGTTTTCATCATGATTTTAAAATAGTAAAATTGAGAAAAAAACACTGTGTTCTTTTGGGGTTCACTTTGCCTAACATATGCTGCGATTGTAAATATTCTTTATTCTCCTATGAATGATTTTTTTGTTGTATTCATCATGAAATGTATTTCTAGCAAAAGTGGACTTTAATTTTAAATTTATGCATAAATCGTTTAAATGCATAAAAAGTGTTATTTAAATGTATTAAAATCTGAAATTTGTTCGAAGAGATTAAATTCTTCATGTGTTGAAGTAGCATGGGCATTTTTTAATTTATGCAGTATTCTTTAAGTCAAATAAAATATGGAATTTAATTGCGAATCTACAGAAATGCTTTAATATCTCGAATTAAGAACTTGGGCATGCAGAATGCACACAGATAACACCAGAAAAATATTTTATTCTTCAACCATAAAATGAAGAAACCGCAAAGTTTTCCTAAAGGAAATTTATAACAGAAGGATTTCTTATTTCTGTCCATAATTTTTCCAAACAATTTTACTTCATACCGCAGAGTTTCCATGCTGTTCTGTTGAAATTGTTCAAATTATGCATGCAAATTTAAAATAGCAGAATTCAGAAAAGTTTTGGTTTACATTTCGATTCACGGTACAAGAACTTGAAAAACTTTTGCAGTACCGGTAATGAATGTTAACAATTTGTGATTGAAAGGATACACAGTAATTGGAGGATACACTTAAGATAGCCAATTAAAAATAATTTAGTCATGCAATTCGCTGTTTTGTTTGAAACAAATTGAAATGATAAATTTAGTAATTTATGGACGTACTTTGGATTTGACTTTGGTTTGATATAGATTCTCATTTCACAAATATTTCCAAAAGTGTCCAAACTGCCAAAAATTACCATTTCAAAGATTTCGTGCTGCATTTTTGAAGATGAAAATTCGCAATAAATAATTCAAAAACTTGATTGTTTTGTGCTATCTTACTCTCTGGTAGTTATTTTTACATTATTTTATAACCTACTAAGTTATGTATAAAATCGTACAAGTTAGCTGGTTGTTGCATACGAAAATCATAACCAGAGACGAGGTAGATAGCAAAAAACAAACACATTAAATAACCCCATATTATGCTTCAACTATTCCCACTTGAACTTTAAAATAATTTGAATAACTGAAATAACAACATCCTTCATTGGTTTTGTTGCTGTTATTCGGAGCCTGATGGAGCCTTATTTTTCAAATTCAATCTTTATGAATTTTAATGTATTTCGGTCACGATACACCTTTTGTGTTTCAAATTTATATGCTATTGGATAGCTTTTTCTATGATTTTTATTCACTTTTTTTTGATGTTTTATTATGTTGCACTTGACCTTACATTTTGCTGAAAAACAGCAGAGTTTTTTAAAATACACGTGTAGAGTTTTGAATGAACTTTTGTTGGTTCAAATTTTATGAATTTAAAATGAATACCTGATGCGAATGACCATCACAAGGCACCATGCCGCCAGGGACTTTCATTTGATCTTGCTTGTAACTAGGCTGATATGGGAGCAGCATTCTAATTTTTCCCCAACGATTGAAGAACAGAGCTATCGCGCCCGCCCATACCATAAGTACTATTACTATAATTGTGACTTCAACGCCACGGATCTGAAAATTTTAATAAAAATTAGGATCATTGGCTTTAGTAGACACAAAAAAAACAGATAGCATTGTCACAGGGCAACTGAGAATTTTTAAAGACTAATGTTAGCATAAATTGAATAAAAACATTACTGTTGGAAGTTCTCGAGCAGTTGAGTTGAACGATGTGTTGGTAATCTCATCTTTAATTATTCCTAAACTAACGAAAGGAGGCTCTACGCCAACTTCTGGTGGCCCGTCATGTCCGGTCATGTCTTGCTGTGGGAAATATTTTGGGGGCTCTGAAATGTAGTAAAACATTCCATATAATTTATGTCGAGATAAAGTAGCAGTAAAATAAATTTACCTAAAGTCCTAAACACAATTGGCCTACTCTTGTATTTCTTGCCGCTCCAGATAGCTGCTACGATGACTTGATATTGAGTATCTGGTCGCAAGTTATGTAAAATAACAGCCTCACTGTTACCAGCGATCACAGCAACAACCCTGTAACTTGAAAGTTTATTCAATTATAATTCTATAATCCACCCCACATGCGAGCACCAATACAATTTTATCTCATATCCCTCAAACTATTGTTGTAAACTCAACCAAAATAAAAATGTATGTTATTACAAACAAAAGTAATTGTGGAATTAAGAAGGTAACTAATATGAATTAGTATTTAAGCGCTTGTTCATACATTTAAATTCGATTTTTTTTAATCGATAAAAAAGTGATTATGGCAAAAATTTATTTAAGATATTCAAAAACTGTAGAAGAACCGAAATGCAAACCCGTTTGTTGTTCTATAGCAAGCGCGCCTCAAGAATTGATACAAAAATCTTAAAAAATATCGGTTTACAACTTCTATTGAAGCTTTCAAAAGCTATTGAGTTTAATTTTATTCACGAGAATTTTCTTATTTTTATTTCGAAATGTAAAATTTTGACATCAGTATCCAATTTTAAAAAGACATTAGCATACAATTTCTCTTTGATTTCAGATTCTTGTAATAGGTAACTGTAAACTTTATAATTTATCATCAGAAAATAATTTTATCTCTGATGCTCTGAATTTTTCTGGTCAAAAACATTAATTTGCAAAAAATTAAAGCTAAAGTTTATCTTTATTTATCATGAAAAATTAGTTTATTTCAAACTTATTTTTTATTAAGTTTAATTTTATATTATGACAAAACTGTTATAAGAAATATTCTTCATCCTTTCTTTACAGTAGTTTTAAACTCAAAGCATGCATAATCCTCTAGAGTTTACAATAGAATGTGCTTCTTTTCCATTATAATGAGTGACTGTGAAGTTCATCATACAAATAGATGCATAGAATACTCAAGGAGTACTCAGTGCAAATTGTGAATTTACATACATATAGCAGTATCGATTATTATTACATGCTTTACAGATTTTTTATTCTAAAGTATTGCTTTGGATAAATCTGAAAACTTTGATTTTAAAGAAAGAGAACGTATTTGAAAAAATCGGAAAAGCTGAAGCTTTAGCAGGCACTTCGGCAACATAATACCTATGCTTCATTAGAATAATTCATTTGAATGAAGCAATAAAATTCTAGGAAATTCAAAAATATGTAACCAAAACATAAATTTTCGATCAGAGCGCCGAGCGGGAATATTGTGCATTATTGCTGATAATTCTGTTGAATTCAATCTTACCACTTTCTGATCGACTTGAGTTGGTAGTTTCTTAACGAAAAACACGTAACACTTGTTTTCATATAAAATTCAAAAAAAATATATATATTTTTTCCAACAGTTTTTTAGATTCTTTGAAAAAACACAAGATATATAAAATATAAATTTTTGCACTACAGGTACTAGATGGCGCTGTATTATTATCAAAAACTCTTCGTACGTCGCTGCTTATGGTTAAAAAAAGCTTATTTTGAAAATTTTAGATCAATCGGTCCGATGGGTTCTGAGATTACGTCAACAGAAGTTTTTTTTCCAAAATTTTTGTAAGCATGACAACTTGGTCATGGTACAATATTTCCATAAAAACTTTAGGAATTGATCATTTTGGGTCAAATACAAGGTTTTTGCATATTCAGATGTTTCAATATAATCTCAGGAAAAAAAAAATTTTGTATGGTAAAATGGTATTTTGCACTACAGGTACTAGATGGCGCTGTAGGGTTTTCTTGAATCAGCAAACGCGACCGTCTTATGGTTAAAAAAAGCTTATTCTGAAGTTTTGAGACTAATCGGTCGGATGGGTTCAAAGATTACGAATACAGAAGTTCTGAAGTCAAAACCACGGACAGACATTTCGCAAGGACCCAAAATTTCGGGTTCTAGACCAAAATTTTTTTTGTTTTAGGCAAAAATAAGAAAAAAAAAAAAAAAAAAAGTTTGGATGAAACCAAGACTTCACAACTTTTTGTTGCCGAAGTAAAAATTAATTCTTCTCTGAAACCATGTAACACATGATTAGTATAAGAAGACAATTCAAACAATTTAAAAGTTATTTAATGATTGTATGTATGTAATTTTATATTTTTAATGGCTATTCAACATGCCTTGTAAAGGATCGACTGAAAGCGGTTAAATAATTGAAAAGATTAGTAATTATAATTTAATTTCAATAAAGCTACCATTTTTTTGCCGAGTTATGTGACAAATTTGTTTTCATATTACATCTGAATCTAAATCAGTTAACTAAACTTTCTGAGAAGCATAATTTTTGATGACTAAGCGAAACTCTAGAAATCAATCATTGAAGTTTCTATTTGTCTATTTCATCAAGTAATCTATTTCAATTCAAATGGGAGCGAAATTTGTGCTTATACATTGTTGACACGTTTAGCAGTGACTTATCAGTATAAGTCTTGAGATGTTAAAATATAGTTGTAATTCTATTAAATATTTCAAAAATATTTTAAAGTTGATTTGAATATATTTGAAAACATTAATGCTTCTTTAACTTCTTTATTTTTGCCTTCATGTTTGAATTAATTTCATTGTCATTTAAGAGTCTTTTCATACAGGGCATTCAAGAAAAACTAAATTTTTATAACCCTCTCCACTCCTGAAAAAGAAGTCACAAAGTTTCAGCTCCAAAAAAAAATTAACATATACCAGTTGTAATTTGTTAATGCTTAGAATTGTATGTTGTAAGCAAATACGTTTCACAGAAACTTTAACAAAATGCAACTGATTTTAAAAATATTCATATGGGCAGAAACAGTTCAACTTTTCGTTTTCTGGAAATTCCAAACAATTTTAAAATCAAAATATTTTTATTTTTTTTGAAAAAAGAATGTTTGAACCATCGTAAATCTCATAGAATATATTTTTTTTACAACCAGGCATCATTTGAGAAATTTTTGAAATGAAACTTTTAATTTTTGAATATTTCCAATGTTTTACACGGAAATGTTAAATTCAAATATATGTTCTCAAGATGAATTTTAATACTGATTTTAAATTTTATAGTTGATTTCACCTTCCAGTAAGCGTTTTCAGAGAAAAAAACAATAATTTTAAGATCACAAGAGTTTATAAAGAAAACTTTAAAAACCATCTAAAAAAAGTAACGTCGCTGACGAAAAACAACAATAAGTTGAAATTTTTCAAAAGTGCAACTTCCCCAAACATCGTCTTTTCAGTTTTACTTAGCTTTTATTTAAAAGAAAAATTGGGATTTTTTTGAAGATTTTCCAATTTATGGTTTAAAAGTTATTAATGTTTTAATTGTGTAACATCGCTGACGAAATTTGATAAAACGCCTCTTGCGGAGAAATTTTGTACTGATTTTGAATATTTTTTTTACTTCATAATTTTTTTAAATTCCATGTCTCATATTTTCAAATAATGTAAAGTTTAAGGGTTTTTTGCACTTTTTTCTGATTTTTAATCAAAAATACTACCAAAAAAGCAAAAATTCTGTTGTTTTTGTTGTAATTTTAAATCTCGAAATTGGATATGAAGTAAACAACTTTCTTAAGATTTTTTTTTTGCAATCATATTTTTTCATCAAAAAATTAATTTTAAAATTAGTTTTGTACAATTAAAATTTTCAGAAGTATTTTAATTCACAAGTAACGTCGCTGACGGGTGCGTCGCTGACGAAATATCTTTTACGGAACGGCGTCCCTAGGATTAACCACTTGATGAAACAATCCAAAAACTCATCTCTATACTTGTTATAAGTATCTAAAGCGATTGTGAAATTATGGTTTTGATTCAAATATAACTTTTAGAGAAATTCACAATCAAAGTGAATATATGAAAAAACTGAATTTTTGTGGTAACGTCGCTGACGGCGGTTTTTTATTAATAACTCTTTTCCTAAATTTTTTAGAAGTCTGATCTTTTGGATTTAGGTTCAAAGTCACAAACTACGACAGTATACCAAATTTCATGTGAATATTCTTAGAACTTTTCGAGAAAATGAATTAAATCCTTGCGAAGTAACGTCGCTGACGTTTTGAGTTTGCCCATATGCTATGTTCACAAACTCTAAATCACTCAAATGTCCGCAAACAGTTTTATGGATTTTTTCCAACATTTTAGAGTTGAAAAATGATAAATTTTCCTGGATGATGTCGCTTATCAAAGTTCTTTTCCCGCAAAAAATTTCCTTTTGTTCATAAGTGCTTATCGAAATAGCTCCGAAATTCATTTATTTATTAATGTAATCTTTGTTCTTGTACTTAAAATTTCTGGAATACCTGACTCTCACTTTGTGAGTGAAAAGTTTATGGAAACCAAAAACCGTTCTTCTATTCACGAAAGCTTCTTGTCGACTGAACTGGAGGGAAAGGAATATTGAAAGCATTTCTTTATAGGCAAACGAAAAAACTGAAAATTATGTATTGTTGGTTGTTTTATTCATCAAAATTCTTATGTATTTTGGATATACTGTTCAAGTTGAGGCAGAAAACAGGGTTTCTGTATAGTGTATTTACTTTAAATTTTTCAGTATACTTTTGTGCTAAACTTAACAACAAAATAATTATGCTGATTGTTTACAATTTTTTGAAACCCAACTACTCTGTGAAAGTGTAAACAACAAAAAACTACAGTACAAATAAAGTTCAACCTTTCACTGTTAAAAGGTTTGCGTTTTTGTTATGTTAATTATTAATAAAGTTATTCTGAAAAGCGGTAAAAAATCGAGTATTCTGCAAAATTACGGTTATTCTTTAAAATAAAATTGTTTTCATTAAATTGTATTTTAAATATTCAATTTTTTTGTGTTGAGTTTTGACTGTTGAGTGTAAAAAAACATAGAAAAAATACCAGTTGAAACGTTTAATTCAACAAAAAGTTTTGCAAGCAATATTAAGCTTCTGTAGAGAAGCACAATGAAATGAACAAAAGCATGCAGTCAACATTATAGTATCCAAAGAAGAAGACATATTGGACAAATAATTGAATGAAACACCGGAAATAGAATGAATATATACGCAATAGAATTGATAATTAAAAATGCATGAGCATCATCAATCACTCATTTTCTATTTCTGTTAAGGCTTTTTTATTTGCTTCATTTCTTGTCTAATCTATGTCTTATGGTTTTATGTTAGGATATGGATACTTCAATTCAAAAACAAACATTGACTATTATTATGGTCAATTGTGGTTCAGGTTGTATTGAAATGCAAATATTTGATTTCCTAGAATTTATGTTGAAAATAATTATTATTCTCTAGAAAATCTATTTATCACAGAGTTATTTATATGATAATATTATATGAGAAGTGATGAAGAAAACTGATAACTGAATTAAATAACTTCAAAGCGAAAGGTTCCATTCTTTCGAGAAACATTAGAATCATTGTTAAAATTTCGGAAAATTTTACAAGTTTTGTTATAATAAATATTATTATCTGATAATTAATAATCAAATCTTAAAAATCCTTATATTTAGTATCTAATTAGCAATAGTTATTGTTTATGAAAAATACATCGTGATTTATGAATGCCACCCTTAACTTTCAAAAATGTAAAACGTTTTTAATTTAGTTTATATAATAATCATAGATTTTGAAAATCTTTTAGTTCAATATGTTTTTTGAATATTGATTTCAAAACAGGAGGTTTCAATTACCTTTCAGATTAATCTATAAATAGTTGTCAGTCAACGAGCTCAATGAGCTAAATTATATTTATTTACTCGTGTGACAAATTTGTAGAAACGTGACTGAGTATTTAAGCTGAACACATCCATAAAATATTTATGACTTTTACTATTACTTATTGTTAGTGAATGTATGGAAGCTAAAAGTTTGTTTGCTAGAAAGCATGCAATCTTTTAAAACACTATGTGTTTGAAAATATGTTTAATCAAGGAACTGATTTATTTCCATTGCTTCTGTTTAGATTATTCAATTTACGATTTCGATTGTCATCCACATTGTAACAAAACATTTCCGGAATGCGAGCAGGCATGCTTACTTTATAAATCTCGTCTAATAAAAGGTTTAATATGAAATTTTTGCGCTAACATGACTGATCAATAAATAACATTGAGGACGTTCTATGGTGGCGATTCATTGGGCAATTACGAGATGGGTGGTTAGTTTCATTGCATTGGCTACTCGTAAACATATAAATAAAACTTTTATGCAAATCAAAGAGCATATTACCTTGCATCTGTCGGCTTATACGTGACGTCATATTTTTCAGCTGCACTTGTTTGCAAATCAACAGCACTTTGCCAAGATATTCGAACTGAGGTAGGATTAATGAACGTTACTGTTATATTTTCTGGAGCAGCACGTAAAGAGCCTGAAATAAAAGAACAATATTATTTAATCTTATTTTATTGTTTCAAGATGGTTTCATTAACAAAAGAACAAATCATTGGAATTTTTTTTGATAATTTAAGTCTGACAATTTGAATTTTGTGTTAAGCTTTATGTTAGTGAGTTTTTTGTAAGTTTAATGTGAGTTTTATGAAATAGTTTAGGTGTTTAACAAAAAATTTTCCCTAAAAATTATAGCCTTTCTAAAAAATTATTAAACAATAAAATATTTGTGAAAAGAAATTTAACTTCTATCAATTCACATACATATTATTCACGAAAACAAAGGTGAATTTCAATAGACTACAATACCCTTAGCCACCTGACACATGAAAACCCACAAAAGCCGAACAAAAAAACACTAACATGGAAATATTACTAGATATTACTAATTCATTAATGGACTACAGAATATGTATTCCGTATATTATTATGAGTATTTTACCAGCCTAAAAGGTTGTATTTTCATGGCAGCAACAATCAACTCATTTAAATAAACTAAAAGTATTAAAAATATGACCCAAATTCCAAAGAAAACTAAGTAAAGTACTTGCCTCATTGCGACGAGACGAGACATGACTATAGAGCCATGGAACTACTTCAAATCGATTCCAATCAATTATTCAGGCGAAGAATAGAAACTTTTGTTGAGAAACATATTGATAAGGGAATGAATGAAATAAGCGAGACAATATTTTTTCTATACCATAAAAATTGAAATAAAGGATTCGTTGAAGACACTTTAAAATCTTGAAAGGATCACTCAAAAATTGATGAGGTTTCTTAATTGTTCTTGTCAATCTTTAAAGCTTTTGTGTATTTTGAGATGATATTATACAGAACAAACATGTCATTATCAAAAAGAAAAATAATTGGGTACAACCACTCACCTACTAATCCAACGTGAATCACCAGGAGAGCCATGAACACGAGCATCTTAAGTCCTTAGAAGTCGCATTGGTTGCATCCAATTATTATATTCAGTAGAATTTACTGAACGCTCACATCAGCTCCCATCACAAACACTTTTTATCAGGCACAATAAATCTAATTTATTACTTGTATGGCCTTTTCAGGCTATTTTTTGGATTTTTTTTGGATTATCGGGCCTGATTTTCCATTAGTTTATCCAAAACACTGAAATTTATATGATTGGCCTGAATTTGTGAAGCTTATTAATTGATTAGATAAATTAGTCAATAATTACAAGCACTTATTTGTTCACGTTAATTAAATTATGTCACTGCTTAATTAATATTTGATTCTCTTGTGTTTCTTTCCATGAACTTGTGCCATTTTTTGTTTGGTGGTTCACTTATATTTTCAGTTTATTGCGTTTCACTTTTACGACAGTCATTTAATTATTTATTCATGTGATCTGCACATCATGTCGCTTCATATTACACGTTGCCGCACAAAAAGCACGGCCTAATGAAGGCAATTCATTGTTGCTACAGAATATTATAAGTATTTTATTACATCATTTTCCCTTGGCGACACTGGGTGTGTGAGAATGTATCGGTTTTATGTTGCTTCACTTATATATTGGTCACTTCTAAAAAGTTGTAAGATGTTAGAAAGAGCATTAAAAAAAGTTCGTAGTTTGAGGCATAAATTAATGTATCATGAGAATCAAATGTGTCTAACATTTATAGAAATTAAAATGAACTTTAAACTATTTTGCTTATTCATTCAATATCCGGTATATACCATACAGAACAACAACTTATTTGAAACGAAGTTTGGAATGAAGCTCACTTATCCATGACGTCATTCGTCTATTCATTAAGGTTTACAACATTGAAAATGTAGCAATAAAACTACATGGATAACGATCAATACATATTAAGTCATACAAGCCTCCATTAGGATCGATTTAATGGTAAAATTTGTAATAACAATAAAAACTTTTTTAACAAACAATACGGCCACGTCTACACAATTGTGTTAAAAATATATGATATCGTAGTTTGAATAAAATAATCCTTTGCTTCAATGGTTTTCAGCTAAACTCAAGCAATATTATAGGTTTTATTGTTCTCGTATTTAGTAATCTAAACTCATCAAATTCATAGGGTAATTAGTTTCAATAATACAAAACGACTTATTAATATTTTAGTAGCAATAATATTTATTTTGGGAGAGTTTTCGGAATTTCAGTTTTTAGCGCAACAATCAAAACAATGTATTTCACTTATATATAAACAAAAATGGTTTCGAAAATTTCGGTGCACTTCATTGAGCAAGATTTGTATGGAATGATATTAAAGTCTAGTATTTGTTTTCGGAAAAAAAAGTTATAAAGTGTTTATGAACCACTACTAAATACTGTAATTCAAAATAAACTTTGCTTATTGAAAAAACTGAAATTGAATTTACTTCCCAAGTTGTAATTATACAGAAACAAAGAAGAAATTCAAAAAAGAATTTATTTTCATACTGGAAAATTATTCTATCTGATTTCATTTAATATAGTTACTTTTTAAAATGTGATTTTTATAAGTGATTACTCCAATCTTTCATTTTTTTTTTCAAAACAAAGCAAATTACGCTAACCACTTTTCAATAAAAATTATAAATACAGAAAGCAGGAAATTACACTATAATGGTGGAAATGCTTCAGGAAATAATACCTTTCCTGAATGGAGATTTATGAATGAAAGCTTTTGATTCCATTGAATTTTATTTGAGAGGTATAGGAATTTGACATAAATCATTGAGCTGGTGTAATTTTTAAACTTAAAGTGAAAAGAAAAATGATGTATGTATGGTAGAAATTGCCTTAGTGTAATCCTTCAATCATAAATTATTGTTAGTATAAGCTAATAAAAATCATATAAAATGAGATCAGGCACTTGAAAGGTTTATGAAAGTAAATTTGTGAACATTTTAAAGATATATTGTAATTTTGTGCGCTATTATAATGTATCTTTTAGAACATGAATATTTATCAAAACTTTAAAAAATCTCTTATTTTTTTAAAGTGTTTTACTGTTTCACACAAACATTGAATACAACTTTAATCCAAGTGTTCTATTCATACCTGAATTAGCTTTACATCAATTTCAACTTCGCTTGAAAATCGATGTCAAAAAACATATCAAACACTGTGCTCGAATTTTAATTGGATTTCAAAAGCAAACATTAGTAAATATATACCATTTTATGTTTATCTTTTGGCGGACACATTCAGGCTTTCCATTTTTTGTGTTTGTAGGTTTTACAAAGTTCACAGGTTGTACGAATTCGATTGTAGGAAATCAATAAAATGCAAGAGTTTTTTCAGTAAAAAATACCGTAAAATAATGCAAAGCATAGTTGAACATCATTTTACAGCATGGAAAGTTTCTGCATAATTTAAATGAAGCAGTTTTCATGTGACACTTTGTGCTGTATCAATGACAAAGAAGAGGTTGGAGGAATAATTAAACAAGAAGTCTAGGATGTTGATGTGAAATTTTATGTGAATTTCAAGTTGAAACATTGAAGAGCTTTCATTACTGATTTTTTATTCCATCAAAAATATGAATGAGATTCATTAAAAAAGGTTTTTAAATAATTGAAATAGATTTTGATGAGTCTAAAGAGCTTTTCATTTTAAAAGGGTTAAAATAGATACTATAAAACAAATTGAAAGCTTTGGAACCACCAACTTCAGTTCAGAAAATAAACTCATAATAAAATAATTTATTCACAAGTAACTATCATCAGCATCATTCCCAAAACTGCTATTATAGATAGTCTTATAATAATACCAGCTGATATTTTATGTGTTAAACCACCCAAAAAACAAAAGGAAACTTCGAAAGAAAAAGCTCCACAGGCTGTTTATCACATGACAAAAATAAGAAGAACAAAAAGAATATATCATAATACCATAAAATTAACATTGTTCCAAAATATCATAATTGAATATAGTGAGCAAATTCAAAATTAATAATTTTTTTCAAGCGCCAATAATCCTAGGCCAAATCGCTATTCAATTTTTAAATTGTATTAAAAACCGTTTCTAACTTGTGAAACTAATTTAACGTAAACCCTTTGCAACAAAATCTCATTGAAAACCTTATAATTCTTGAATTATTCTGAAAAATACTTGTAAAATATATTATAGTATATATCTCTTGATAAATATCTTTTGAATATTCAATTCCAGTAAAATGCCGGAATCCTCGTTACTCCAATTATAATCGAGTCCAAATTCTCGCAATTATTGTCTCTCCTAATTTTATAAATTGTGTATAGTTAAAGAAATCCAACAGCAAACAGAAAAGTCCGGAGGCCATCACGCTTACAAGAAATAATGATTTAATATGAGATAAAATGTACCTCCTTACCCTGAAAGCTGAAACTGATGAACTGCTTTTCAGCAAAATTTATATTCAGTTTCCCTTTGAATATGAAGAATCTAAATTTATTTTGAGGAAATCTAAATTTACTTCGTGCTCACTTTTATGAACAATATCGAACAGTATTTGAGATCAAAATCGATTTTCCTGTGTTTATTGAAGAAAAACGTGATAACTTTCAGAAAATCAATAGAATTCATGAATTTATTATTCCCTAATTGGGGTTCATGCTGTATTTTATGGTATTTTGTTTTTCAGGAGCTTCTTCAATTTTATAAAGAATGATAGAAGTAAAAGAGTTGCGGTTTGGTTGGTTTTTAAAAACGTTTTAGATATAAATCAGTTACCAAATTGATATTTAAAAAAACTAATTTAAGAATTTAGTTTTGCACAAACAGTTATTTTTTTTAAATTCATAATGATGTCTCTATCATTCAAACACACAACATATATTTTAACTTATTCAATTTAACATTTTGATAGACCTTAAATGAGATATTTGGTCTCATTTGGGTCGATCATTTTGAATAGCAGCAGAGTTTGTTTTTGAACCAAAACTTTTAGTAACATGATCACATTTTTTTCAATACCAATGAAAAATTATTTTAAGTCAACGAAACAATTTGGAGACACCCTTGTTAACATTGTTATTCGAAAAACCAAATTTCATAAAAATTACATTATCCTAGAATAGAACACCACTTTTTTATTTCTCTCGATAATTCTTTCAATTTTTCACTTTCTTCCAGTTTTATCGATTTTCTATTTTCAGTACAACTATAAATGTTTAATACAATTATTGTTTCCTTTTTAATTTGAGTAAACATCACTGTGTCTGCTGTGCTCACACAAATGATACAATAACTTGCAGGCTCAACTATCACATGCCGACTAACCATTTATTTTCATTGTCAGTTGGTTCAGTTAAACGAAAAAAAACCGTTCGAAATTTTCTCGGGAAATCCAAAAAAGCTATTTTCTCTGAATATCGGCGCTTCGCGACTAAAATAAAGAGTATTCGCATCAAGAGAATGAGAATCCTCGCAAATTTTCATGAGAACTTTGGGGATAATTGTCTCTAAAGTCGGCGATTCTGGAAAATATTATGCATTGAGAGAGAATTTGGTTTTTGGGAAATATGCATTTTCAATTTGTTATTGGAAAGAAGCTTTCAAAACTCAGCTGTTGCTATCAGCTTTGAAAAGAGAAAATACGAATAAACGAATGCATACCTTAATCTGAGAGCACAAATTTACAGGCAAAATCAAATAGCTTTTCGTAAGCTTATGAATGCTGTAATTTTAATTTCAAAATTTTTAAAAACTTCTATTGAGTTTTAATCCATTACATTAATTATTAAATATTTGATCGCATCATTAACATTCCACAAAATTTCACAGAAAATATCTTTTCACATATCTTTTATTTCCGATCAAAGTATAACTACAGCCAGTCAGCTGATAAAAGCGGATGTTTAGTTGAATCTAAATAATATAATTATTATGTTGTATTAATATTTATATTATGCTATGCTATTTATTTAAAAACCATATGAGTTTATAAATTTTTAAGGTCATAAGATAATCAGAAATTACAACAATTATTTTTAATTCTTAATAAATTTCGTCAGTGAATTAATATTTTTGAAATGCAATTTATCAAAACTCTCGTTACATTTGTAACATAATATTTCTTAAAATTTATTCACAAGTCATCATCAAAAATTTGATTTATAATGAATTTTATATCACATTAAGTATGGCGCAATTAAATAAAATTAAATTATGAAATCACAAAATGAATACATTGTAACATTAATAAACAAACAAGTATTTTACATTATGATGAATACCCAAATCTTTTGGCAAATGAATCTCACATGTAATATTATAATTAAAAAAATTCATTATATATTTTGGATAAACTAAAACGGTTTCAAAATCTAGAAAATGTTTGAAAAATATTTTAATATTTGAGCAAAATATTTTAGAAAAGAATTTGAATTTTTGGCTAATCTTATGCTGTAAATTAATGTTCACTGTTAATTAATGCGAGTTTTACAGTGATAATTAACTTATTAATCCGAACGACAAATAAACTTTGATCATGAGAAATCTTTTAGAAATTTATGACCAACAACGAGACACTGTAAGTAATGTCAGCAATTTCATATTGCAATAAAATGGGAGGATGCACTTGCTTTTCGGTTGCCACTGCACTTTTTACTCTATTAGATTTAGTGGTTTTAATATGTTTTTTAAATTGAACGCTGGGTAACTCATATAACTTTAGAAAATTATAAGTAGGTTATGCTTAAGTCTGAACCCAAATATAACTGAATAATTGTTTTTTAACCAAAGACATCTGGCAATTCAGCAGAGAGTATATTATCATATATTATTTCCCTTTTAACAAATTTAGCGTGTATTCTACTCTGCTGTTGTGTTTAACATCTAAAGCGATTTGTTTTAAAATTTCACGCCACAACAGAAATAACAAATTATTACACACTCGACCAGATTGTCGGCGAGCAACGTTCTCAGTCCACCTGTTTGCTGGCCTTATAAAATACTCGACAAACACTCGACAAAATCTGAAATTCTCAACAAACAAAAAAGTTGAAGAAAATTTTAGAAAGATGTGTATTTTCTTCACATAAGACACCAAATATTCTTGGAATTTCTTCAGCTAATTTCACGATCAACATGCAACAAAGTTATTAAATTGCAATTAATCTTGCAGCTTAAAAGGTGCGCATAATTTATTTGGGGCTCAAAGAGAAAAAATTGTGGTAAACTATTTATTAACTTTATATCGCTCATAAAATACATTTCAGTTGTAAACTAAAAGTGTAAATTCCTCAAGAAGTCTAGAGTCGCGAAATATGTCACATAAAAAATATGTAAATGTTCACATTTTTTGTCATAATAAAAATCATACAATTTATCTATAAAGCTAAAAAATCTCAAATTAAAACAGAAGTTTGTTCCACTTGTGTGACAATTTATCAAAACAGAAATTGAATGCGAATTTGAAATTGAATTTTAGTCAAAATATTTAATGTTTTCACAAAACATGTTAGTTATTTAGAACGAGCAAAAAGTGAGAAATTTAATGACAAAGGCAGCAGATAAAAATTAATCTGTTTTGTCGGTCGAATTCGCAATATTGGACAAGGTCGTCTAAAAGTTTAATATCTTTTCGATATTCGATAGTATTTTTGAAATAAATGTTTATTTGTAAGCTTGTTTACAAAATGTTCAAATATTCAGTCACCGCAGGATTGGATATTAATGTTTCTCGTAGAAAATATTTTAACTCCTTCATAAATCTTTAAATATGCCACTTAGCATTGATAAAACACGTCAACAAACACGATTTTAAACATTTTGATTTAATAGTATACTCAGGTATTTTTAAAATAAGTTTTAGTTTTTTATCTAAATAAAAAGCTTAACGATTTTGATTTTGAGAAAAAATCCTCATAATTCAGTACAACCTTCTCAAACTCAATATATTTGATTATAAGAATCTCCATCATAACATCTTGAATTAAATAAGGTTTTCTTGAATGACCTGATGTGGTTTTCAGTTTTGATGAATACACAGGACGAAAAAGATTCCGAAGATTGTGAAAATATCATTACCCGTTAAAAAATTTCTTTATCTGTACAAAAATGGCTTCCATGGAAAATTTTCATTTTCAGTGAAATATGTGCTTTTTAAGTAGAAAATGTGCTTAAATATTCAGAGTTCAGAGCATAAATAAATTTTTACTGGATGAAAAAATAGTAATGTGTGACCACTTATTTTTGATTATGAAAGACCACTCAGCTTCCATTCAAAGTCATTTTAAAATGAACCATTTTATGGAGAGGGGACTCGAATAAGCTCATAAACCATACACGCCTAATTTGTTTCCCAATTCCCATTGTCGTATGAATGACTTAACCTGTCAATCGGTAAACTCATTTATTTTGCAGTATTTAGAAACAGACAAATGAATAAATAATCTTGAGCCACTAATCATTTTGCTCTACTCTATTGCTCTTTTAAACTCAAATCAAACGAATAATTTTAACAGAATTTTCATTTTAAAAAGTAGAATAAAATATGTACTACACACGCCTTAAAATGCAAAAACAGTCGAAAGTGTCTTAAAGAATTAATTAAATTAAATTAATGAATTGAACAAAACAAGTCGTTTTAAATTTAAATTTGAAATATTTATGCAAATCATTAATTTGCTTGATTGAAAATTTAATTAATTCGGATGAACGCTTAAAATAGAAAAGGCGGCAAATTCCGTTTTTTAATATTTATTCACACTCTTAAATTACAAATTATTTAGCAAATTATCTAGAATTTTCAAACATATTTTATGTTTTTGCAAGCTATTTGTTTTATTCGTTTTATGTTCACAAGCAAAAAATAACTGATGAATAATGCTTATTTATCTTTATATTTTTATTTTAAAATGTGTCTTCGAAAGTGTTCTTAAGTATTTTAAATAATTTTGAGAGTTATATTGATATGACTTAAGTCTTATTGAGTATGATATTATACACATACTTCTCTTCTCGTATAAATTGTTATAATCATAATCCTTAATACATTCGGAAAATTGGCAGTTTATTATGCTTTCCAGAAAATTTAGAAAGACATCTCTTTAAAATTGAAAAAACTTGCAAATATAAATAATATTGCAAGGTCGTATTTTACATTTACAATGTAAATCAAGCGAATCGTGGCGCTCAGATCAAATTGAAATTCTGAGCCAAAAAAGATTTTCTCAGCATAATAAAATCAATTCCAAGCAGTTTAATGTTTAAAGTCGCTTAATCAAACAAATGTGAATGGTACTAAAAAAAGTTTTGACTAATAAATAATAAATACGCGCTATATATTTGTTAAATATGTCAAAATTAAAATTTCATACATTCCCAGTCTATTTAACATAGAGTGAGTGTTTAACAGGTTATTAATGTCTTTCATGTGAAAACTCATGTTGGAATTGATCTCTGAAAAGACCTCAAAAATCTTTAAGATTAATCGCCTCTAGTATTATGAATCTAAAAATTGCTTTGATTCCCCCTCAAAATTTTTATAATTTTGTCTTTTTCGAGTCTATTTATAAACATTTTTTAATTTTCAAAAACTTATATTTAACTCGTGGCTTAATAGGCCAATAAATTTTGGCCATTCACTGTTCACTAATATATGAGGTGCCTCAAAAATATTCCACGATTACCCGCGAACATTGGAACACCATTAACGGTTGTTTATGAGGCTTCTCTACCGATTCGATGAAGGTTTTAATGTAGGCTTAAATCTTGCGAAGAGCGCGCAGCCAACTTGAAGGCACCTTTTCTTTATGATTCTCGCAAATTGGAAAAATTTAGATGATTCTGGCGCACAGTTTCGACTGTGTAGTCTGGCGTTTTGAGGATCTTATCAAGTGGAAAAATCCACTAAATTTTCATAAACTACTTTTAACAATGATATTAATTAAAAACCGTACGTTCTAAATTTTGAAGAAGATCTATTTGAAGAGAATTTTTTTGAAAGGATTTTCGTTAACAAATAAAAAATTCAAAGCTTCTTATAGAGAAAAAGCACTGTTACCTTAAAATCAGAAACAAATGTTAAAATTTAAGAATGTCCTGAATTTTTGAAGAAGCTTAACTTTTTGAAGATTAATTAAAATAAGCCACCTCACATGAGGCACTAGAACATTCCCTGCTCTACCACACTTTACCACCGATTTAATTTCCTGTAAATGATTTCGTTAGAGTTCATAAGTAAATATTTCTGTGAAGTCTCAAGACATTTTTGTGTGTGGCTTGATGAGCGTCGCTATCATTTCAGCGTGGGGAATTCGGCGTGGTCGGATCGTCAAAAGTGTATTTTTATACGGAATCGTTTTACGGGATGAATCAAGCCAAAAACATTTTTATTGTAAATTTTCATTAAGTTGTGCTTAGCCTCAAAGTTGACCGAAAATTGTTCTTTCAATTGTCTTAACAAAATGTGCACATTTTTAGCGGGAAAACACAATCATTTAGATTTATTGGTTGTTGATTAAATCTCGATATTTTCCACATTAAAAGAAATTAAATTAAAAATAAACTAGAAGGTTTAGTATAATATGGTTTTTCACACCAAACGGTGTTTTGAGTTTTCATGATGTTCTATATTTTTCAAACTTGTATTTCAAACATTTTCTAGATAATATATTTTTGTTAAAAAGTCATCGGAGCAATTCAAATCGTTGAGTCTTTCACCTACAAAATGAGTATCCGTTCCAAACACTCAATTTATCAATTTAAAGATGGTAAAATGTTAATAAGCCGATAAATTTTATATTTCGTAGTACGTATAGAAATTATGAATGATTTAATTTTGGTAATTGTCCAGACTTCTGCTGATATCTGAACTAATTAATGGGTTGCTGAATTTATTCGTTTAAAATAATATTAATTGCATGATTTTGTTGACATAATTAAATTGAGCAAATTGAACAATTTTGACAAATTAGAGTCGCATTTTACTTGATTTTGTATCAGGCCATATAGTTTTATGAGTCGACACTGGCACCAGATATTTTATGAGTGATAAAAATGCTTGTTCCGTCTTTGAGGCAGGGATTGGAAGCTTTTTTAGAAATCTCATTTTAAAAAAACAATTCCCAGACATTTGAGGCAAATAAAATGCATATCAATAATTACATAGTATAATTTTAAACTCCTGAAATTATTCGATTGAAACTTTTTAATTAAACAAAAGTGATGCATTTTCATTTTGAACATTAATTCTCAAAAACCATGTAAAGCGATTGCTCGCTTGAATATGAAATCTACATCTTCTCATCTCGCTCATTTAAGCATAAGCTGACGTATCCTGAACGCGTGCCTATAACCTCCAACCAAATTTCCTGCCATTCACCTTGAATTTTCACATCAATTTTTCTTCAGACGAAAAATAAGAAATAGCCGCCATTTATTATAGAAGTTATTTTTGAATTAATCTTTGATAAAAATACTTTTAATCGATTCAGCAAAGCATTCATTTTGTTTATGAGAAAGCAAATACCTTTTGAATGTGTCTTCTTCACACGGGAAACGGGAAACATCATTGGATTCTGTGTTACTGTTTTTGGAAGAACGCACAATTAAAAGTTTATTTAAAAATTATGACAATTTATTTCTTTAGTTCTCTAAAAATACACACTTTTTTGTGTTATAAATTTTAATTTAGATTTTAAATAAACCTAATTTATTGCCATATTCTTGTTTGAATGTCTCAGATTTTTTTATTAAATAAAAAATGTTACTTCAAAAAATTTAAAAGTTCAGACAAAAACCTTGATTTGTCCGAGATTTGTCTTCATTTTGATATTTGAATCAAAATTTGATTGGAGACCAGAATTTGGACTACTTTGTCACATTATATAAATCTTTTTCTTAAAGAGAATTTATGTGTTGATACAAATTGTATCATTTAAAAATTTAATGATTCATTGCGAAGTCAAAAAAATTTCAAAAAGTGCACATTGTTGCTGGTACAAGAAACTTGTGGAATGGTACGCTCGGCTGGAAGCGACCTGATTGATGCATTTTTAATTAAAAATTTCCTAAGGAAAGGAAATCGAGGAGAAAATTACCATAAAGCAAGTCAAACGGGGTGTGAAATTATTGGAAAAGTGCAAAAAAATTTTTGAGTTTAATTATTTATCATTTTTTGAAGTTTGTTTTATGATTAATATTACTTACTGATAAAATTTAACCAAGTTCATTTGCAATAAATAATAGAACCAATAAATATTTTATTTCCTGGAAATTTTAAATTGTGACGATCCTTCAATTTTAGTTTTCTTGTAAATATACACACACTGATCCTTGGCAATGTATTTTGTATTCAGTTTCACTGGGAGAAAACAGTTGCGAGAACAGAGTGACCAGCGCACATTTTGATTGCCAACAGCCTCATTTTAATCAACCACCGCAATCGCGAATTTGCCTATTTTCTTTCTCACTTTTACTGTTGGTTCTTGGTGGTGTATTTTTTATTTCGCACTTCTAAAATACAATAAATATATAAATAGGAAGCGCTTGTGCTCGCTGATTTTCAGATAGTTGCTGTCCGTTAAGAAGTTAACAAGTGTTAGGTGTGTTTATCTTGCTTCAGGATTTTTGAGGATTTTAGTGAATATCGAGAAAATATTGCTGTGCGCATAAAAAATTAAATTAATGTTTTAAAATAGTGATAATAATTATTGAAAAGATTAAAAGAGTTTTGTTAGAGCTCTTGAGAAACCCGGGAAATGAAAATTCAAGACTTTAAAAAAGATTAATTTTATTGGTGAATCAATGAAAACCAATTAAACGTTCAATTTACAATTTAAGTCCGATTGGAAAGCTCAACTAGTTGATTGAATTAATAATATCAGTGAATTATTATCGGTTTATTTATTATTTATTTTTGTAATAATAAAAGTTCAAATACTTGAAAATCGTTGATAAATTGATCTGAAATTAAATAAAAGAACATCAATTTTTCAGCATGAAAATTCTACCGTCCATGTTTCAAAAATGTTAAAGCTATATGAAAATACAGTGAAATTAGAAAACTAAAAAGTTCAGGATAAAAAAATAAAAGGAAAACTCAAATCGAAATTATAAAATAGAAAATTGAAATTAAATTCTAAGAGAGTTGATTTTGATTATAAAATTTATTGATTATGTTATTGTGCAAGTTTTAATGACCTAGTTGCTGAAGAACTTAATAAAATTCAAATTAAATTGAATTAAATTAAAAATTATTTCATTTCATAATAAATTATTCTTAATTAAACAATAGTGCAACTTTTATGCTTCAAACAAATTTATTCAAGTGTCTCTATTCTTTTAATCTGATTTTAAATTTTCTCTAGTTTTTTGCATAAAAATATTTTGCTGTCAATCGGAAATAAATCTTTAAGCAAAACATGGAACGCTGGAATGGAAAAGTTGCTGTAGTGACGGGTAAGATGAATAATTTATATTGTTTATAATTTTTTCTTATGGCATTATTAATCTCGATTTTTTTAATTAAATAAACCTTGAATTTTGAGAAAAAATAAAAGTTCTTCGATGGAATATTCGGAATATTCGGAAGTATTCGGAAATATATGGTCTCTTTTATGCATTTGTAAACTTGCGATGGAAATTTTTTGAATACTGATTGATGTTAACATAATAACAAATTCAACTGATCGCAAAACCATATAGGTATTCGAGAAAAAAATGAATTAAAAGTTGTTCATAATTGCCTATAGAATGCAGCCAGTAGAAAAATATTGATGAAAAATATGATAAATTTTAATATTCAATATTCAATATTCAATTTTTAATATTTATTATTCAATAAACTTTCAAAAATCAGTTTAGGAAAGGATTTAAAATTGAACCTCAAAACACGTTAAATTTGGCTTTAAGGCCTTAAAGATTTCCAAAAAAATCTAGCTAACACTAAAATAACTCCCACTTTATTTTACTGTCCTAAAAATAGATGTCTAACAATAAAGATGCATAAATGCGCATAGCGACATAGATATGCGACATATTTTTGCACTTTCTTGTTGTTCAAATTCTTACGAGTTGGCAAGGTTCACCCATTTCAAAACGAACAGCGATCCCATACATAGTTTTCGCTAATTAGACAGTTAAGTCTGCAAAAAAATTACTTAATTTTAGAAAATTGGGAAACCCTTGAAAATATTCACTGAAAACACTTATGTCGTTGATTTAAAAAAACGATGATCATATCTAATCGTGAACTTGAAAAGGTTTTTAAATATACATTCAATTAATTAAGAACTAATTAGCTAATAGTATTATTATTCTTGTTAGCGTATAGTTTTTGCCGAAAACTAAATAAAACAAGAATGCCAGTAATTAGATTTTAACAGCAAAGTTTATTATGTGTATAATAAAAAATTAAAAAGTAAAACAACCAAATAAAACGATAAAAGCAAAAGTTTTCACTCGGGGATTTAATTTTCCCTTTGATTTTTGAATGCTCCGAATTTTTCAGAAAATTATAAAATATTTCATATTGTGTTGTATGAGAATTTACAAAGTAAATATAGGCTTATGTAACATATTTGTAATTTTGATTCATATTTTTGATACATTTGCTTTACAAACTTATGAAAAAGATAAAACCATAGAATAAAACTGTAGACAACTATGGTGACACTGAATCTAGATTTAATTATGTTCTATAAGTTATCATTTGATTTAATTATGTAATCATGATATGTTAGAGCTTTTCTGTTTGTGATATCATAACGCATTTTTATTTATCATCTTTATTCATCTTTAAGATTTGATTTTCTATATCCTTTACAAGCTTACAATATTGAGATTAAATTTTAAAGAAAGAAATTCAAATTAGTAAAATATCAAAATAGTGTATTATAATATAAGACAAATGGTCAAAGAACTAGGTTTTAAATATACCTGCGAGGGTCGAAAAACACATTTTTGATTAATTGTTTGTTTTTTTTAAATGTAATCACAACAAAATTAATTTAATATGCTACTTTAGTATTTGCTTGAAATTTACTGATACTTTCAAATTATTATGGGTTAAACTGGCAGTCTGTGTTTATGCTATAGCTAAAGAACAATTGATGTCCCATGAATTTCATTAGAAATAGGTCAATGATGATTGATAAATTAAGAATAACTCTAATTAGCAAAAACAATCTTATAATATCTTAAATAATATATTATTCATAATACTTTTGAAAGATTGAGTATAATATGCTCATTTATAAAAAATTTATTTGTTTTCGTTCTGCTTTGATTGAAAATTTTTCAAATATAGTAGAAATGAATTTTATTAATTAGAGATTTATTGCAAGATATTTTCATTCAAAAACATACAAATTTCTTTTTTAATTGCATTTTATAATTAGAAAATTTAAAAATAGTATTGGTAAACAAATTCTTTGGTCATCACAAAACAATATAATAATGAATTTTAAATGCATTTGAAAAATAATTAATTAAATCATTCATTTTCATTAGGTGCCTCCATGGGAATCGGAGCAGCAGTGTGTCGAGACTTAGGTATTTTGAAATTTTGAATACCTGAATTATTAATAAAACATTTTTTTTTAGTGGAAGCTGGCATGACCGTTATTGGATTATCTAAACGAAAAGACAAAATTGATGCTTTGCGGTTAACCTTATTTGATGTAAAAGGACGATTAGACGCTGTTGAATGTGATATTAGGGATGAAGTTCAAGTTGCCGCTGCCTTCAAATGGATTGAAGAGATTCACGGAGGAGTCGATTTACTTATAAATAACGCCGGAGTACTGGCCAAAGGCTTACTCACCGACGACAATAACACAAATGAATTGCGCAAAATTATTGAGACTAATATCATTGGTTTGTGTTTGTGCACACGTGAAGCTATCAAGCTCATGAAAAAAAGAGAAACTGAGGATTTTGGTGAGGATAGAGGTAGTTGTATTCCATTGGCTCAAAATTTGATTAACAAAAAAGCATACAGTATTTTTTAACAGCTAGGAACTGTTGGAAAACAATTATTCTAAATTCAAAATTAACATATTATCGATTCAACATTCAATCGACAATGAAATATTTTTACTTTATTCAAAATTAGGTATGGGTCACATTGTCAACATAAATTCCATTTTTGGTCACAAGCTACATAGTTGTGTTCCTGGAACTAAGCCATTGAATGTAAAAATTAAAATCATTTTTTGAAGCAGTTATTAATAATTTATTTACTTAGGGCATGTATCCTGCATCTAAATTTGCCGTCACTGCTATCACTGAGTGCGTTCGACAAGAATTGTTGTATCTAGGCACCCAAATCAAAATTACGGTAAGAAAACAAGTGATAGTTTGAATGTATAATCGAAACTATTAAATAAACTGATTATCATAAATTTTCAAAGAGCAAAACTAAGAAAAAGAAGAAATCAATCATTTGGATTTATTTTAAAATTTGCTATTGAAGAATATTAACCACTCATGAAGCAATATTGCTACTTCAAAACTTTTAATTTACTATTTAATAACTCAATAAAAAATTTTATTAATTTAGATGAAGATTTTTTTTATCTTTTCTTGCGCACACATTAATGGTGTTTTGAATTATTTCTGTTTAAAATAATTCAAATAAATTTGTTTTAATGTTACAAAACACAAAATCATCAAAAATGTTATTCTAGAAATGAAAAAACTAATGACTAGTTTTCGATATTTCATACATTCTAGAGCATAAGTCCCGGTCTCGTTGAAAATGACATCATGACAACAAACAATGACCACGATATGCTTAAGTTGATGCCCAAATTGAAGCCTAGCGATGTCAGCGGTGCCATTCTGTACGCTATCTCAGTGCCAGAGAACGTTCAAATTCAAGAAATTATCATCAAGCCTGTAGGAGAGTTCTTGTAGTTCTATATAGCTTCTTTCTAGTGCACAAGTATTTCGCTCATTTACTCAATCAATCACTGTATTTTGTTAATTTTACTCAATTGAAGATTTTTTTTGTCTTGTTATAGTACATTGTTGAATATGTAAACACTATTTTAGAAATAAATTTTTTAAAATCCACTAATCACGTTGAAATGAATGTAAATATTCAAAACCAAATAAACTAAAATAAACGCCAGAACTGGAAATTTCTTTTTGATTTTTTAATTTTAAGATGGTATTCTTTAAAACATCGTGAAACTTTCTTAAAACATTTTTTAAAAGAGTTACTGTGTCCACTTCAAGGAAGTAAATGGCTATCGATATTGAACAAATTGATATGATGACTTAAGGTAATACCGTAGTAATAAATTCCATGCATCAAAAAATGGAAATGTAAAAGTTTAAATTGTAAAACCTGAAGTAAACATAAAATTATGACTAAATTTTCTAAAAAGTTATCTAGCAAATAAATTTATAAGAGGTTTTATGACTGATTCATTTTATTTTGGTGTTTCTGCTTAATATATGGAATATAACAACATGAATTGATGATAATTTCATACGATTAGTGAATAGCATATCTGATCCATTAACTCCTCTCTATATTTTTGATTTTAGAACATTCACGTTCCAATTCTTGTAAACATCTCTCCAGAAGTCCATTCTTTCTTTATGTACATTAACAACCATTTCTAAAGTTTCGTTAATCTTGAGGCAGTTAACATCAACATTAGAACATCCAGGTTCAACATGTTTTACAGGCTCCCATTTGAATTCCAATGGATTGTTAAAGTCTGGTGTAGGATCTCCATATTTTGCAAAGTTTGTCCAGAGTTTACACATTGTATTCCTCATTTTAGCTTCTCTAGAATTTTCGGCAACTTCAGTCTCTGCCATTTTCATTCTGTAAAAAGGCAAGATAGAAAGTTTATGTTTAAAGTTATGAACAGATTTATTTTTCAGATACTTACATGAATAAATAAAAAAGCTCATCACCATGGCAAGCACCTTTAAATTCACCAGCATCGAAAGCTTGCTTGAAAAAGTTCAGCTCACCATCAAAACCAAACTCGTAAACGAATTGTTTTGATCTTTAAACATATTATATAAATTAAAAATTCCATCAACTTTGAGAAATGTATGCGTACTTATGTTGATATCTGGCATGTAACTCATTGCAGATAGTTTGTGCAGTCAAAAAATGATAATCAGTCATCAAATCTGCAAATTCGTCACCTAAAGTATCTAACGAAACTTTTTTATCGCCAAAATAAAAATGCTTTATCATTTCTCCTAGCTTTTCAGCAACAGGTCCGGTTTCAGGAAATTGTCTATCTGTTGGAATCTGTTTTGAATAAATATATAAATTAGTTCTAAAAAGAAATTATAATTATAAAAGTTTTCCCAAAGAACAAGATAATTTCAAACTATCTCGAAAGATCAATATGCATATATTCTTTCAACTCGCGATCTCGATCCGTTTGGAAGTTATCTTATAAAACGGACAAAATAAAAACATGAGCGTATTCTTTCTTTAAAAAATGTTTAAAAAAACTTAATTACGAGTGTATTACCATCCGAGCGTAGTCTGCGTCATATAGTTCAAATTTTTTCTTCAGGTTGCGTGCCATAACGAAACCATCTTTATTATTGGTTCCAAATATAACCGGCATATCAAAAGCATTCGGTTGTTTCAAAAGCTCAAGTGGTGACTTAGTAAGAAATGCGTTTGGCTAGATTAATTTTTTTAAAAGTTAGTAAACTCAATTGAATTAAACTGATAACAATTTACTCACTGATTCCTCCTCGATAACTGGCTTGAAGACAACAGGTAAACCTCGTCGCCTTTCCTGATAAGTCATCGTGTCGCGATAATGATCAACCAACTGCTTTGATGTTGCTTTCATCAAAGTATCGTAAGCTTCCTGGTCTGAATCTCCTTCTCCAAAAATTTTAGCAAGCATTTTCGTTTTACCAACACCATCGTTTTGAAATATCCAATCAGCCAAAACACACCCACTTTGCATGATGACTTTGTGGAAATAACTTCGTGATTTTGGAGATAAAATATGGAGATGTGCGGAAGCTCCACCAGCAGATTGACTGAAAAGTGTGACATTTTCAGTATCACCGTTAAACTGCGAAATATTGTCGTGAACCCATTTGATGGCCATCTGTTGATCTTTTAGTCCTGCATTTCCAGCAATTCCCATGCTTGGAAGTTGTAAGAATCCAAGAACATGAACTCTGTAGTTAAAAGTAACAATTATCACATCCTCTTGTACCAGATATTCTGGAGAATACCTATTAAAGAGTATATTATGCATAAAGAATAAATCGAATTAAAAAAATAATTACAAATCAGCATTTCCACAGTCCATAGTAAATGCTCCTCCATGAATGAATATCATAACTGCCTTTTTTTTAGAGCCTTTTCTTATATTTGGGGCATAAATGTTAAGAAAAAGACAATCTTCTGATCCAACGTAGTCTCCATAAATCATTGACAGTTGATAACAGATATCTCTTTCTGCACTGCAATCCAACTCAGCTACAGCGAATTTTTCTAATGGCTCTGGATCTTTGAATCGTAAATTTCCCAATGGAGCCTTTGCATAGGGAATTCCACGAAAATAACAAAATCGTTCGCCATTTGGTAGTTTGTCCTGAACCCCTACTACTGTTCCTTGCTTCACTTTAATTTTAATTAAACTTGACATTGGTCTTACTTCGTGGATGTTTTTATGATAAATGAACCACAATCAGATATTTTATCTATAAATAAAAAACAGGTGTTTTTGGAAAGCTACCAAATGATTAGAATTCCCAAAAGATAAAATCGATATCTCAATAAAATGATAAAACTAACAGGGTTAACTGTACCTAAAGAAACTTGAACTTCAGCTTATAAATTTGTTCATCATCATTTTATTAACATGATTTTATATTGATCTTAGTATTTGAATATTTTCCTCTCCGAATCTGATCTTAATTAAGAACTGATAAGATATAGTTTTCTACATATATTGGACATTATGACAATTGATTTATCTTATCAATAAATTAAAATAAAGTAAGTACTTAATATACTTTTGTTAGATATGATAAATATGGAAGCTTAATATAATGAAGATAACAAAAAAAGATAAAATATGCTAAACATAATTTTTGATGGTGTTTTCAATAAATGTCTGTATAAAAATAATTTTATTGCTTCATAACTTCGAATTCAAGGCTTTTACGTTCCAATGTTTGTAAACATCTCTCCAAAAGTCCATTCTTTCTTTATGTACATTAACAACCATTTCTGATGTCTCGTTAATCTTGAGGCAGTTGATATCAACATTAGAACATCCTGGTTCAACATGTTTTACAGGCTCCCATTTGAATTCCAATGGATTGTTAAAGTCTGGTGTAGGATCTCCATATTTGGCAAAGTTTGTCCACAGCTTACTCATTGTATTCCTCATTTTAGCTTCTCTTGAATCTACAGGTACTTCAATTTCTGCCATTTTTAATCTACACAATTGATTTGTATTAATGAATTTATATCATTCAATCTCTATCACTTTACAAAAGACTTACATGAATAAATAGGAAAGCTCATCTGCATGGCAAGCACCTTTAAATTCTGTCAATCCGTAAACTTGTTTCAACATTTTGAACTCGCCATCAAAACCAAACTCGTAAACAAATTGTTTTGACCTTGAATTTTATGTTTTTAATTTATGCTAATGATTTATTCTAAAATATTGATTACTTGTGTTGATATTTGGCATGCAATACATTGCAGACAGTTTGAGGAAATAAGAAATGATAATCAGTCATGAGATCTGAGAGATTTTCTAGAGAATTCATGTCAATCTTTTCGTCTGCAAAATAAAATTGTTTTATCAACTTTCCAAGATGCTCAGCTACTGTTCCGAAAACCGGAAGTTCATCATTAGGAGGAATCATTCTGGTGTAGTCTGCATCGAAGAGATGAAGTTTTTTTCTGGCATTACCCAGCAAAATTAGTCCTTCTTTGTCATTTGTTCCAAACATCACCGGAATAGCAAAAGAATTTGCTTGTTTTAAAAGCTCAAGTGGTGATTTGTGGAGGAATGCAACAGGCTGTATAATAGCAATTAACAATTAAAAAAGCTTCAGAATGCTTTTAAATACATTATACTTACTGATTCCTCTTCAAGGACTGGTTTGAATACTATGGGTAATCCTCGTCGTTTATCTTCATTTGTTAACGTAGACATAAAGTTGTCAACTAGCTCTCTAGCTGTCGCGTTCATTAATGTATCATAAACTTCCTGGTCTGAATCACCTCCTCCTAGCACATTAGCAAGCAATTTAGTTTTTTCCACTCCATTTCTTCGCAAAACCCAATCTCCCAAGGCACATCCACTTTGCATTATAACTTTATGTATATATTTGCGTGATTTTGGAGATAAAACATGGAGATGTGCAGAAGCTGCACCAGCAGATTCACTGAAAAGTGTCACGTTTGCAGGATCACCGTTGAATTTAGATATGTTGTCATGGACCCATTTTATTGCCATCTGTTGATCTTTTAGTCCTGCATTTCCCGAAATTCCCATGTTTGGCAGTTGACAAAAGCCAAGCACATGTAACCTATAGTTGAATGTTATTACAATCACATCCTCTTGTACCAAATACTCGGGAGAATACCTATAGATGGAACTAACGCATTAAAACATCAATTATATTGTTAAAATGTGCGTTAACTTACAAATCAGAGTTTCCACTATCCATCATAAATGCTCCTCCATGAATAAATACCATAACTGCCTTGTTTTTAGAACCTTTTTTTATATTTGGGGCATAAACATTCAAAAATAAACAATCTTCTGATCCGATGTAGTCTCCATAAATCATGGACTTTTGATAACACATATCTCTTTCTGCACTGCAATCCAACTCAACTACATCGAATTTTTCTAATGGCTCTGGATCTTTGAATCGTAAATTTCCCAAGGGAGCTTTTGCATAGGGAATTCCACGAAAATAACAAAATCGTTCGCCATTTGGTAGTTTGTCCTGAACCCCTACTACTGTTCCTTGCTTCACTTTAATTTTAATGATGCTTGTCATTGGTCTTTTTTCGTGCACGGTTTTTTTCATAATAAATTAAATATTTTATTTCAAGTATTTTGCAATGGTGACAAAAATACAAAAGATTAGAATATTATCTTAAAGATAAAATTCAAGATTTCGATAAAGTGCCGAAAAACAGGTAGGGTCTTTTACGCTTGAAACGATTGCCTTATACGATTAGGGATTTGATAAAAATATAGCTAATAGAAATATTGTCACATTATATTTAAATTTATTATAACAAATCAGCCTTTACAAATTTTCGAAACCGCTATAATCTATATTATGAACCTTTTTTATAAAACTATTTTCCAATAACACAATATTTATAACAATGAGATATAGTTGCTAATTTTTAATTAAAGTTTTGGGCTAAGAAAATTTTTATTCCATTTCTTGTAAACATCTCTCCAGAAGTCCATTCTTCCTTTATGTAAATTAACAACCATTTCTGATGTCTCGTTAATCTTGAGGCAGTTAATATCAACATTAGAACATCCAGGTTCAACATGTTTTACAGGCTTCCATTTGAATTTCAATGGATTGTTAAAGTCTGGTGTAGGATCTCCATATTTGGCAAAGTTTGTCCACAGCTTACACATTGTATTCCTCATTTTAGCTTCTCTTGAATCTACAGGTACTTCGATTTCTGCCATTTTCATTCTATAAAATTTGTTTAAAATTAATTAAAGCTCTTCTTCAAAATTTTCGATCTCAGGTAATAATTTTAATAACAAGTTCTTGATAACAATCCGTACAATAGCTTTATAGCAATTTTAAATTGATAATGTCTTAATAATATAATAACTTACACAAACAAGTAGAAAAGCTCATCTACATGGCAAGCACCTTTGAACATCGTTAGCTGCAATAACTTTTTGAACATGTTTAGTTCGCCATCAAAACCAAACTCATAAACGTATTGTTTGGAGCTAAAAATGTAATAAAGTTAATCAAAAAATAAAGGTTTTGAATAAATGTACTAACTTGTGCTGATATTTTGAATGCATTTCATTGGCGATAGTTTGACTAAGCAAAAAATGATAATCAGTCATCAAGTCACCAAACTCTTTAAGTGAATTATTATCAATACGTTTATCGCCGAAATAGTATTTTCTTATCTCATCGCCTAATTTTTTGGGTAATGGACCAGAGGCAGGGATATTGACAGAAGTAGGAATCATTCTGGACATATCTTTTTCAAAGAGGTCTAGTTTCTTTCGAGCATTTGCAAGCATTACCATACCATCTTGGTCATTAAGACCGAACATGACTGTAGTGTCGAATGAGTTTGGTTCTTTTAAAAGGTCAAGTGGTGCTTTTGTCATAAACGCGTTTGGCTAAAATTTTAATATTAAATTTGTTTTAGTTATGAGTGTTAAAGGAGCAGAAAGTAATACACATTTAACACATTTAAAATGCACTGATCAATAATGCAGTATACATACCGATTCCTCTTCAAGGACTGGCTTGAAGACAATTGGTAAACCTCTTCGCTTTTCCTCCAAAGACAAAGTCTTTAGAAAATTATTGAAAAGCTCTTTTGGAGTTGCCTTTATTAACGTATCATAAACTTCCTGGTCTGAATCACCTCCTCCTAGCACATTAGCAAGCAATTTAGTTTTTTCCACTCCATTTCTTTGCAATACCCAATCTCCCAAGGCACATCCACTTTGCATGATGACTTTATGTATATATTTGCGTGATTTTGGAGACAAAACATGGAGATGTGCAGAAGCTGCACCAGCAGATTCACTGAAAAGTGTCACGTTTGCAGGATCACCGTTGAATTTAGATATGTTGTCGTGAACCCATTTAATGGCCATCTGTTGATCTTTTAGTCCTGCATTTCCCGAAATTCCCATGCTTGGCAGATGACAAAAACCAAGCACATGTAACCTATAGTTGAAAGTTACCACAATCACATCCTCTTGGATTAGATATTCTGGAGAATACCTACGTGAGCACAAACGCATTAAAACATCAATTATTGTTATAATTTACGTTAACTTACAAATCGAAATTTCCACTATCTAATGAAAAAGCGCCTCCATGAATATAAATCATGACCGCTTTCTTTTTAGAACCTTTTTTTATTTCTGGTGCATAAATATTAAGAAATAGACAATCTTCTGATCCGATGTAGTCTCCATAAATCATAGATTTTTGATAACATATGTCTCTTTCTTCACTGCAATCTAATTCGGGTTCAGAAAATTTCTCCAGTGGTTCAGGATCTTTGAATCGTAAATTTCCCAAGGGAGCTTTTGCATAGGGAATTCCACGAAAATAACAAAATCGTTCGCCATTTGGTAGTTTGTCTTGAACCCCTACAACAGTTCCTTGCTTAACTTCTATTTTATATTTACTTGACATGGCCCGCACCTAAAAATACAATGATTGCGCTGAATAAAAATTCTGATCTGAATTATTATGTTCTTCAAATAAATGTTATCCAGCGAGAGCTAATTTCAAAAAAAAAAATTAGGTATCTTACTAATCTCCATGTATGATTGTGATTTCTGATAAATGAGAACTCTTTTATAAGTGATTTTTTAGATAGAAGATTTAACATAATATCGGAAGACTTCCGCCTTAAATTGGCGAATTTTTTTGGAATTCTTGTAGGTAAAGAACTCAAAAAATAATATCAATAAAGATGAGTAAATGTCCCTGTGTTTCTCAAATTAAATAATTTTTCAAAACGAAAAGTTTCAAATCATTCGATAAAAACATTATTTTGTATAAAACGCCGAATGAATTGATTTTTTTACTATACTATTACTACTATTCGGAATTTCGGTATTATTATAACGGTTATAATTTAATGAATGATATTTTACGATTTATTAATGAAAACAGCTTTATATTAAGAGAGACGAGATCTACTAGTGAATTCGCCGGAGAGTATATTTTTGATGTCAACAACACAAAACAATAATATTTTAACTAGAAATAGTTTTTAACAAATTCTATTAAACAAAACTACTGTAAATATGGGTATTTTTTGTTCTTGTTGCAAGGGATCTTCAGAAGATTCTTTGATCGTAACTCCAAACGCTGACTTACGTCGAGCTCAACAAGCTCAAGCTGCTGAAAGAAGACAAGCGGAAAGTGAACGACGAGGTAAAAATTTTACAATTTTAAAGAGTACATCAAATTAATGATCAATTCCAGGTATAAAAGATGTGGACAAAGTGAGAAGACAACAAGAACGGGCTAATGAACAAGATAGACGAGAATTGGAAGCCTCAAAAATGGGAAACAATCCAGCTCTTAAGTGGCAAGCTGATTAATGAGCTGATCAAAGAAACGGACACCTCAACATACCAAAAATACCTTTTGTCACGCCTTTTATACCATTCTTTGTATAATATGTATTGGCACCAAAGATTTTAATAAGCTTTTTTTGATCCAGATTTTGTACCAGAATTTAACAAACCAATTTTGTAGCAATATTCTATTTTCTATATTTTTGAGTATTTATGCTAAATTTACTGAACTTTTGTAAATTTTTTGATATTTGGATAGATGTGTAAATTATAAAACCAAACTTTAAAACAGAGTTATATCTTGATATTTTTTTTCAACAAGTTAACTCAAGCAAATCAACTTGTTGGAATGTTGCTAATTGCGTATAAGATTAAAATGAATAAAAAATATTATTACCATAAATGGAATTTGTTCGGTTCGACCAACGTTAAATAGTGAATCCAGTTATAAATCCGCATTATTTAAAAACAGATTATTCCAAATATTATTAAAATTACTTCTTGGCTATTAGAGTTTGTTCATAGTGGATTTGCTCATGACGGTCTTTTCTTTGCTCAATTTTCTTTTCTTGAATTGCAATTGCTTTTTTCTTAAGCTCTCCTGTTCTTTTGTGAATATAAAGCATGTCACTCCTAATTTTTCTCAGTTTTTCTTTATAAATCCTCGAAACCATCATCATTTCATTAGTTTCTTTAGATTCGGTCAAAGTTGAGAACGTTTGCTTTTCCTTAAGAAGATCTACGTAAACTTGCTCCTGTTTACAGCTAAAAGTAAATTATATTCAAGGATTAATTATAATAAAAGACATAAGAAGCCGCAAAAGTGTTGAAAAATTGTCTTACAGCAGTTCATCTAGCTCGTTTTTAACCTCTGATAACGCTGGCTGGTATATTTCAAGCAGTCCAGAGGCTAGTAATTTTACTGTATCATTTTCTGGTTTATTGCTGGTGCCTGGCACATTTGGTTTCTCATCCATTTCTTTGAACACATTAAAGTATTGAAAACTTGACAGGAATGTTCGCTAATAATGATAACATAATATAAAAAATAAACAGAGAGCTGAGAAAATTCACATCATGTAAAAATTCTCTCTTTTAGATCTACTTTTAATTTATTGTGAATTCGCTGCTAATTATATACCAAAAAAATAATTAAAGTAAGCAAAAAAATACATACTGAATTTTTCAATTTTATTTAATAGCGAACATAAAAAATCATAAAAAATATAATTTTAAGCTTAATCGTACAAATGACTGAAGTATTCCTGGTAAACTTTTATGTAGGCGTCCTTCTCATGCTGATCCATTAACTGAATTTGAGCGTCAGTTATTTCATTGACTTTATAGAAACGATCAGCAACCAACACTGTTGGAACAGAGTCATCATCAGAGTCATCTTCGTCCATCATCTCAATGGCAGCTGCTGTAAAAAACAAAAAAAATTTAAAAAAAAAAACTTAAAATAAAACTTAAGACAATATTACGAATCTCTGCATTTTCAATTTCTTTTTCATCTTCGCTGGAATCACTCGAATTGTGATGATTACTTCCTAAACCCTTGACAGCAGTTGAAGTTTTAGTATTTGACTGTTTCTCATGAGCCAACAGCACCGACATTATGTCTTCGTTATCCTTTTTATGGCGGGACGTATGGTTTGTTGAGGCTGATGGCATAGTTTGAACTTGCTGACTGGATGTCTGTGCAACTCTTTCCAGTAGCGATTCGGCAGCCGCTTGGTCATCATCATTTGTAACAACAGTACTTTCAACCATCCAAATTGGACGTTCTTTCTTAGGTGCAGAGTCAAGAGAGTCGTTACTATCGCCGATTGAAACATCTACACGCGTTTCTTCAACAGCAAAACCACCACCTCTAGATGCTTCTCCAGACCAAATTTCGTTTGACGGACGATCGCTTGGCTTGAGTTTCCTAAAACAATTTGTAAATTTAATTTCCTGGTATAACGATTATAACATTCAAGTCAAAAATAAATACCCTCTTATAGTGTCAATATCGATTGGTTCAGGTTCCAGTATTTCAGGTGATAGTTTAATATCCTCAACTTCCCTCAACAACTCATAAAGTGGTTGCAACTGCTCGTTAAATTTGGCTAACAGCAATCTTGAATCTTTCTTTGGTAAAGCGGACATATCTTCTTCCACAGGATGTCCACAAAATGTACAACGAAACTCGAAAGTGTTTTTATCAAAAAGTTGGTCAGCTTCCAAGTCAGTAAATGTCTTATAGCAATGTGTACATTTGAAACTTGCACGCCTTGTAGCATCTCTTTCTTCAGTTTCCATCCGTTTGCGCATCATATCTAGTTTATATTTTACTACATTAACGAACGTTTTATAGTTGATGAAGTAGTAGTTTACTTTTTGAGCTTTACCATCGGGACCTAAAAATATTGTAATTCAATGTGTAAATCAAACAAAAAATTTGGCGGTTAGTTAACAAGTCAATAATTATTTTTAATATATAATTAATAACGAACCAGTTTCCATTTTAAGACGAATCTGCATAAATTTATCATTTTTTAGAATCGCAATCCTTGATCTTAGCATTTTTTTCTCAAACTTGAGCAGTTCACAAATATCATCTTCTTTCATGCAAGGATTTCGCACAAGCATATCAACAACTAAAGCATCCTCAATTGTATAAAATCCTCGAACGACCAAGCGAGCTAACTGTTTTAACGAATTAGGCACCTCTGTAACAAGTCGTTGGTTGCTCATCCTTCAATCAATAGATTATCCTTGGTAATAGAAATATTCAATTTCGCTCAATTTGTTTTGGTAGAACTTAATTTGACGTTTCAAAAATCATTTTGCGGCGAGTTCAAATACTTTACGGTAGATTTTCTAGAAAGACGAAACGTTTCTTAGAATTCCTGGGAATATGGCTGCAATTGATAAAGTGCGAGTGCTTGTGGTTGGAGACTCAGGTTAGTTGCAGCTGCTGATTTATATTTCAGCTCTCCATAAGTGCTGGTTTTTCAAGTTTTGATTTAAATTACAGCACCTTTTTTAAACACTTCCTTACAGTCTAGGCGACTTTTTACAAGTGTTTGGTTGTGTGTATATCTAATGCATACTTGCATACTTGATTTGTTTTGAAGCCATCTATTTAACTTCTAATTTTTTTTCAGGAGTTGGGAAAACAAGCTTTGTCCACCTAATTTCTTATAATGAACCACTCGTCTCTCCATGTGAGTACCTTTATTATTTGATCTTGATCTTTAATTTTAATTTTGATTATCACATTTTAGCGTGGACTGTTGGTTGTTCTGTGGAAGTAAAACTACATGAATATAAAGAAGCTTCTTCCAGCCAAAGTCCATTTTTCATAGAACTTTATGATATTGGTGGCTCAATCAGTCACCAAAATACAAGAGGAGTATTTTATAACCCAACGAATGGCTTAATTTTAGTTCATGACCTAACAAATAAAAAAAGTCAACAAAATTTGAAGCTGTGGCTGCTAGAGATCCTAAACAAAGATGGCAAGGACTCAGCAAAAGGAGTTAATATGTCTGATGCAGACTTTGATCCAGAGCAGTTTTTAGGATCAACACAGGTAACTATTTGAACATGTGTTGCAATTTGTGAAATTTTTTTCTTGAATAATATTTAGTTTCAAAATTTGCAGATTCCGATTTTAGTTGTTGGTACAAAAAAAGATATGGTTGACGAAAAATTCAGAAAAAGCCGACATGGTACATCTAACTTTGCGGAAGAAATCGGAGCCGATGAAATATGCTTGAACTGCCATGAAAGGAATTTAGCTGCTGGAACTTCAGATGCTGTTAAGCTCAGCAGATTTTTTGATAAGGTTATCGAGCGAAAATTCTATTCGAGAGAAACTAGTGGAATTTATGATAAAAAAAAGTTCAACACACCATTTACTTCTCCATTAGTTACTCCATTTACATCTCCGATAGGATCTTTTTCTAGCGCATATTATTCAAGTTAACAATACATTAGAAATTTCAAAGTTATAAGTGATACTTTATTTGTGCATCTCCAATAAACAAAATTATGTATTCAAATCCACTTCTGGTTTTTTTCATTTCACATTGGAGTATTATCCTGGGGGCCAGTTCATCTGACGTTTACCCAGAAAATGTAAATGCAGATGATACACACTTTGTGCACCTTCTGCTCCATCATTAATGACCACACGGAATCCTTTTTCTAAACCCTGATCGGCAGCAACTTTTTTTCCAACCAGCATAAGATGACCAAGTAGACTCTCATCAGAGTCCTCTGCTTTGCTTAGTTGAGAAATAGGCTTGCGAGGAATCACCAGAAAATGAACAGGAGCTTGTGGAGAAACGTCATTGAAAGCTACACACTGAAATAAAAACATTGAAGATAAAAGATTAGAATGTTTGATTATCAATAGATAAAAGTCTAAAAATTAGATACACACTTTATCGTCTTCGTATATAAAATTGCAAGGAATTTCTTTACGGAGTATTTTAGCGAAGATTGTATCAGATACACCAGAGCTTGCTGCGTGAGCCTTTGAAACCTCGTCACTCATTTTTGAGAAATATCGACTAGTTAATCGAAAATTTTCTGCACTAAAAATTTGTCGGCAATTAAATAATAATCTCATATTTAATTGCGGCGAATTTGTTTGATTTTGCGGCGAATTCGGTTGGCATTTTATTGGTAATCAGACAGGGACTTGCCATACAAAACATAGGCAACATCGGGTGTCAACAAATTGTCTGTTTTTACTCTGAGCGTGAGACACGTCTGGTGGGATGTTTCGGACATTAAAGCAGACGGCCAAAGTAGCGTCCGTTATGGGACGTTTCGGATGTCTGCTTTCGCCTTTTAGTAGACAATGAAAAATTAAAATTTTGAGGGGAAATTTTATATATTCGCATATATTAAAATTTATATTGATATATATTATTTATATATTATGTTATATGTATGAAAATATAGGTATAAATTAATTTTATACTTATTGACAAAAAATAATTTCAATTAAGAAATAGTCTTGAAGAAATTTGGGAACATGGCATAATCATCGCATTGTAATATAAATTTTAATTTTGGGAGGACACTTATTGAGACTATTGAAGCTTTATATAGTGCAGTTTTTTTTTCGGAAAAATCACGTTACAGGGTTCAGCAGGGTTGGAATTTCAGATTTTTTGGCATGTCTACTTATTGGATGTTTCGGATGTCTGCTTTTGGGGTGAAAGTATCCCTCCAAGTAGACAGGGGGGTTTTTGCTAGCCAAAACTTCCTTTTGGTAGGTGTCTGAAATCGCCTATGTCTACCTATGGCCAACCGGGAAAGGTTCCATATGGATTTCAAATAAAAGTTTTCGTAACGGAAATAAATAAATAAAATATTTATAATCGGATCATATGATAAAAGTTTTCGTAACGGAAATAAATAAATAAAATATTTATAAATTTTTATCGGATCATCCGATGAAATATTTTATTTATTTATTTCCGTTTATAAATAAAATTTTTATTTATTTATTTCGTTACGAAAACTTTTATCATATGATCCGATTATAAATATTTTATTTATTTATTTTGATATGATCCGATTATAAATATTTTATTTATTTATTTCCGTTACGAAAACTTTTATCATATGATCCGATTATAAATATTTTATTTATTTATTTCCGTTACGAAAACTTTTATCATATGATCCGATTATAAATATTTTATTTATTTATTTCCGTTACGAAAACTTTTATCATATGATCCGATTATAAATATTTTATTTATTTATTTCCGTTACGAAAACTTTTATCATATGATCCGATTATAAATATTTTATTTATTTATTTCCGTTACGAAAACTTTTATCATATGATCCGATTATAAATATTTTATTTATTTATTTCCGTTACGAAAACTTTTATCATATGATCCGATTATAAATATTTTATTTATTTATTTCCGTTACGAAAACTTTTATTTGAAATCCATATGGAACCTTTCCCGGTTGGCCATAGGTAGACATAGGCGATTTCAGACACCTACCAAAAGGAAGTTTTGGCTAGCAAAAACCCCCCTGTCTACTTGGAGGGATACTTTCACCCCAAAAGCAGACATCCGAAACATCCAATAAGTAGACATGCCAAAAAATCTGAAATTCCAACCCTGCTGAACCCTGTAACGTGATTTTTCCGAAAAAAAAACTGCACTATATAAAGCTTCAATAGTCTCAATAAGTGTCCTCCCAAAATTAAAATTTATATTACAATGCGATGATTATGCCATGTTCCCAAATTTCTTCAAGACTATTTCTTAATTGAAATTATTTTTTGTCAATAAGTATAAAATTAATTTATACCTATATTTTCATACATATAACATAATATATAAATAATATATATCAATATAAATTTTAATATATGCGAATATATAAAATTTCCCCTCAAAATTTTAATTTTTCATTGTCTACTAAAAGGCGAAAACAGACATCCGAAACGTCCCATAACGGACGCTACTTTGGCCGTCTGCTTTAATGTCCGAAACATCCCACCAGACGTGTCTCACGCTCAGAGTAAAAACAGACAATTTGTTGACACCCGATGTTGCCTATGTTTTGTATGGCAAGTCCCTGTCTGATTACCAATAAAATGCCAACCGGGTTATACCTTTGAAGACAACGTTTGTGCGATTATTTTTAAGTTTTTTAATATTGCTAACATAATATTCTATGATAATATATTTTTAAAAAAATTTCAGAAATGAAACTGTATACATTTTAACAATTCAAATTTTTTTAATGGAAAATACTAATTATCTTATTAAGTCTGTTTAAATATGAGTTTTATATTGTCTTTATATATTGTAAAAGTTTAAAGAACGGGAACGAACTATGTGAAAACCAGTGAAATTTATATGATATCTAATAACAAAAAAAATTATTTCAATTTCAATAACTTTCGAGATCCAGACTAATGTTAAACAATATTCTAACAAATTTCCTGTCTACTATTTCGATTTGTGGCAAATTATTTACGCTCCTAATCATGTACACAAATATTTAGGCTCCTGCGATTAGTGATTTTAATAATCGTTTCGATTGTCGATTCGATTAGTGAAAAAATCGCGATTTCGATTCGATTTCGATTATCTAAATTGAAAATATGTAGTGTAATTTTTTAAAGCGTTTTTACGCTGAAGCTAAGATTTATTTTTTTTTGAATGATTTCTGAATTGATTTTTGGACATAAAAAAGATTGCGCTTGAACCAAACCTTAAAACTATGTTAGAAAGGGCCAAAAAAGCCTATCCGTGTTACACAGAATGTTTTTGGAAGGTCTGAGAACTTGAAAATTTTACTACTAGACAGCACAGTTTTGTATTTTCTATTTTTTGAATAATCTAAGTTACGAATTTTTCATATTGACTCAGAATGCAGACTGAAAAAAGTACTATTTTAATAGAAACATCTTAAATATATAAATTTATAATAGATGCATGATTAAAATGATTCTAATACGGTGAGCTATTTGAAACTACTAAAATAATTTTGAGATTTGGTTCAATTCCGAGACACTCGGTTTTACAGTGTTTTTAACAAACAAAATTAATAACATAATTGAAGAAAGAATGAAGTAAATAGTGGTCGCTTATAATTTTATACAAAAAATAGAATCCTAATTGGTGATATTACTTAAATAATCGAAATCTTCGACTATCGATTTACTAATCGATTCGATTATCGATTATTCAAACTAATCGCGATTCGATCGATTTTCGACTAGTCGCAGGAGCCTACAAATATTATATATATATGTGATGTTCTATTGATACAGTTGGAAGAATCAAAACCTTGAGCGATTTGCAAAACATTTTTGATTTACCGTTTATGTCTTCAAAAGTATTGAAAGAAAAAAGAGAATATCTAAAGGTGCATCTACATAGTTCACTGATATCCAAAAAACTCGAAATTTTACATAGAAAACAGTTCCGAATTCTCATCCACAAAAAAAATTTAGCTTATAAAGCTTCTAAATGCAGACGAGGGTTATTAAACTGAAAATTCGTCAATGCACATTTTAGTCTTTTAAAAATTCTGATCGAACTATAATGAACAAATATTTTCACTTGGCAGTAAAGTTCACGTTTCTTTTAGAGTAAATTTTAAAAAGGAACGTAAAAATGTCAGGTCCAGTAAAAAGCTCCAACATATTTATATTTAATAAAAACGCATTCAAAATGCTTCAACATTTTTCAAAATTTTGCGTATAATCATCAATCACTTGTGAGTTTTCTGTAGCTATCATCAATTTTAGTTTAATTCTTTTCAATCCAAAAGAATTTCAAAGCTCATACATTACACATGTTTTTCCAAAAACCATTGAATCTCTACGAATTATATAGCAAAAATGTTAAATTTAATGTGCAACAAGTGGGTTTTAGTTGTCTAGCAGATTCGAGTCGCGGATTTTTTTGCGATTAAGATATAAAAAGCTTTAATAGTCCCATATTTTGAAACTTTTAATCGGTGAAATCAAGAAAGCAAGAAAGTCTAATTAAAATTTGAGTCCTTTTTCCCATCAAAGAATAAGAGACAAACAAATCACTTTTGATGTTTATTTCTTTTCACACTTTTTTGTTTCTTTGCTAAGAATATGGTCGAATCTTTTCGTAGATTTCCATTTAATGTTCTATATTTATTATGTGGCTGCGACTATCTGCTCAGTTTTTTAAAATAAAATTGATGATTTATTTTAATAACAAAAAGGTAATTAGTTTTTTCTAAATGATAATCATATGATAATCAGCTTATTGTGAATTGGTTTAGAAGAAATGTAAAACATTACAATATCGGATGAATCTCAAAAAAAAATATTAAAATAAGTGTCTTGTCTGCTCAGTGTCAAGTATATGAAACACATATTAAACACATTCATAAAGTGTATCTACAATTTGTAGCATATTAAATATCTTTTAAAACTTTTAACTTTTCAAACGAGAAATATTACTTTAAACTTAAACTAAACTTTTGCTATTCTATAGATATTTTGATTGAATTCATGTCAGATTTTCTCTTTTGAATTCAATTTCAAATATTATTTCAGGTTTTGGAACTGGAAAATATTGAATGGAATTTTTAGTAGGTCATAAATGTAGGTTATTGATATCCAGTTTCAGAATGAAATAGTGGGAATTACGCAAGGATATTCCATTTTTATTTCCATCTCGAGTTTCTTTTAAATTCTTTTTTATGCAACGTTGATAAATTGACTTATGCTAATGCTTGAAATTCTTGGCGTTTTAAAGAGTCTGTGATCCTAGGAAGATGTTTTCAGCTATATAAAGCAATTAGTTTAAAATTGTATTTACATTAATTTGAGCATTAGCCAAAATGAATATGATTGGAAACCAATACATATAATCTCAATATTCGTGGAATGTTTTTTGATTGTTCCTGCCTGTAGCTAGAATGAATATTATATCAACTTAGCTGCCTTTTCTGCATTGTGATCACGTTTCTTACTGTTATTATATTATATTTTTGTATGTGATTATATGTATAACATAATTCTGAACGACGCTGACGTTTATTTATATTAAGAACTTATACACAGAAAAACTAATTGATTCTGTCAGAATCGAAAAATAATTCCTGTTTTAAAAATATATCCTCAAATCCTCAAATCTTTCATATTTAGTTAAGCTTGTGCCGCAAACGACCCTTTAGAATTATCTCACAAATTAAGTTAATATTCTATATTATGACAAATTGATGAAAAAATATTCTGCAGAAGAAATACATGTTCTCAATAGATTAGATACCAATACATATTATATAATATTTTGAGCATTTTCTTATTTAGCTCTAGTTATTAATCAACAGTTTCAATATGTGTATTTTGTACTAACTATCTAACAAGGTTTTTTTAATTCCAAATTATCACAAAAAGTTTGATACACATTTGAGGCTGCATTGGTCTTGAAACCCATTCAAAATTTTCAAGTCTGTATTTACAACCACTGGATAAAAAGAATTCAGACAGACTATAATTAACGTATATAACATTATAACATTGGTGGTTACACAAAGAAATTTCATTAAGCTGTATAGTAAAATAACTTGGTGTAATTCAACTTGTTGCAAGGACAAGCAATAAATTTGTCACAACATAACTCACCAAAAATATCTATATATAGATAACTTAAATTCCAGTTTGTTATAAGTAAGTACGTATTTTTCATTTAGTTTACGTAGCTATACTCAGGGTTCAGAAAAGGCATGCCCGTTTCGGTTTTAGACAGTATAAGTTCTAAAACTATGTTTAAAACGTTTTAGACTGTTTAAAACATTCTAAAACGTCTAAAACCTGTAAAACATTTTAAATTGCTTGTTCAGACACAGAACGAGAATCAAATATGATAAATGATTTTATGGCAAAATAAGTAAGATTTATCCTTAAAAATATAATAATCAAAAAAAAATTTAGAGCGATATAACAATACAATAAAATTCAAGATGTAATTATTTCATGTAATGAGATGATTTAATCTGAGTGTTGGGCCTTGCCAAGAATTATTCTTATAACTACATTGCTTAAAACTAATGATATTATAAATGTTTGTATTATCGCTGATACTCGAACCATTCACTGCAGCAGCATCACTAATCCCTAGTGATACCCGATAAGTTTCAGGTGAGTTTCGAAGCGTTGTCACTTTTATATTAATTTATATTTTTAACAACCTGCAAAAAATGTATACCTTTTCTCTGCATAGGGATGGCAGCTTCAAATCCCTCTGCTACTTGTTCTTTGGTCTTCCTTCCTTCTTTAGTTCCATTATGTTGAAGTTCTGGAAGTTCTGGAAGTGTTGGAATCCCTAAAAGCATCAAAAACAATTAGTAAATGATAAAACACTATTATTAGTTGATGCACATGAGAATCAACCTCCCTCAATCCATGGACCTGAAATATAATAGCGAAATAAGTGAGAATAGGTTCTTAGCAAGGTTTTTCAGATATATTTTTCGAATCACAGAAATAAATTTTAAATTACCTGCACAAATTGCACATTCCTGATGAATCCTCGAAGTTTTTGACCATCTTGGTGTTGTGTGGAGGCTTTCAAGGTTACATCAAGCTGAGATCTCTAGATAGTTGAAGATCTTCGGTGAATTTCATAATTTTTAAGGAACATGTTTATTTACTTTTTACGCGCTAAAAATTATACCGATAATGTTTTGAAAAATCAAATATTTTGATTCATCAGTTTTTCTAAACATTTTCGAAACAATTTTAGCGCGTAAAAAGTAAATAAACTCGTTCCTGAAAAATTATGAAATTCGCCGAAGATCTTCACCTTCTCAGAGTTTTGAGCTCGATGTAACCTTGAGAGCCTCCACACAACACCAAGATGGTCAAAAACTTCGAGGATTCATCAGGAATGTGCAATTTGTGCAGGTAATTTAAAATTTATTTCTGTGATTCGAAAAATATATCTGAAAAACCTTGCTAAGAACCTATTCTCACTTATTTCGCTATTATATTTCAGGTCCATGGATTGAGGGAGGTTGATTCTCATGTGCATCAACTAATAATAGTGTTTTATCATTTACTAATTGTTTTTGATGCTTTTAGGGATTCCAACACTTCCAGAACTTCCAGAACTTCAACATAATGGAACTAAAGAAGGAAGGAAGACCAAAGAACAAGTAGCAGAGGGATTTGAAGCTGCCATCCCTATGCAGAGAAAAGGTATACATTTTTTGCAGGTTGTTAAAAATATAAATTAATATAAAAGTGACAACGCTTCGAAACTCACCTGAAACTTATCGGGTATCACTAGGGATTAGTGATGCTGCTGCAGTGAATGGTTCGAGTATCAGCGATAATACAAACATTTATAATATCATTAGTTTTAAGCAATGTAGTTATAAGAATAATTCTTGGCAAGGACCAACACTCCAATTAAAATTATCTCATCTATATAATTAAAATATTATCATATTATCTTACTTAAAATTTCTCATTCTTTGTATAAACATATTTAAGGTTAATGCCGTTTATAAATGCCTCAATTTATGCTCAATGAATAAAAATCAATTGAAATTTTTTTTTTTAATAATCTAGGTTTTAGACATGATGTCTAAAACGGTTTTAGACATACAGTTTAAAGCATGTCTAAAACCTTATGTTTAAAACATAGGTTTTAGACATTCTGAACCCTGCCTATACTCAAACGTATAAGAATTTTCCTAATAAAGCATGTAAAATGATACTTGAATTATAGCCGATGTATGGTTTTGTATAAAAAGAAGTTAAAATTGAGATCTGCACCTAAAAACCGTTCAAATATCTAGAAAGTTTTAGAAAACCAGACGTAACGTAACCTAATATAATTTAATTATTCAAGAAAATTACAAAAGCAATTTAATTTAAGGAGTTTGTAGTCTTATTCAGACTATGAAATACATTTAAAATACATTTAAACACATTTTACACAAGGAACTATACAAGAACAAAAAACTAAACTTATTTTAAATTGAAAATATTGAAAATTGATATATTCGATCATTTATATTTTATACTAACACTTTGTATTTAAAAACTGTAATGCATACGTACATATAATGAACTATGTGATTGGTAAGTTATTCGGGCAACATGGTTCTATGATGAAACTAGTAGCATAGATCCCGTCAAAAATGACGGGTGGTGACACACTTGAGAATAGAAACATAATATTGAATCATAATAGAGATAACAGAAATCATTCAAAATTCTAGCTATTTTTTTATATATGACCCAGACGCGTAACTAAAAATCCACGAATTCCTTCAGATACTGTGTGAGAAATAAGAATAAACATTGTTGAGCAAAAAAATCAAAATATTGAAATTAATGAACAAATTTTACACAGGGAACATGAAAAATTCACTATTTTGCGTGGTAAAAATCCCATACTCAGCTCAAAAGTTGTGTATTGTACTGATATATATGTTTCAGAGAAAAAATTTTCAACTTTAGGAGCCATAAAAAGTGTCATCACACAGTGAACGTTTTTTTTCCTGGACACCAGCTGGTCAATATATTATCCTCAAAACCACAAATTTTCAATTTTAGATAGATTTTGAGTATCGTGTAAAAAATTTAAGATCCTAACTCTTATAGCAAGAAAGTTATTAAAGCTCAAAAAGTGTAACACTCTATTTTTTTAATTTTCCTAATTACTGTGCGTTTTTTATTACTTAACATCTTTGAGCTCTGCGTAGTGTCGATAAGCGTCTCCTTTAAATATTTTGCCTGAACATTTTATTTTTATTTGAACATTTTCAGTCTCTAATTCGATATATAAAAAAGTTTCAATCAATACAATTTTTCGGAATAAAATTAAATGGAAATGGAAATTAAATGGTCCTAAGTATCAACAATTTATATATTAACGGTTGATATTTGAGGTAATTACACATTTTTTACAATAACAAAAAAATTAGCAATTTTGCAAAAAATGCTGATCCATGTGAGTACTTACTTATGTCTCATATATATTCTGACAGAATTTCATTCCTTTGATACAGTCATTTGACCCATGAAATTGCAAAAAAGATGTAAAATGTATTTTAAATTACAACTTAATGCCTGCATAGATATACTTTCAATTTATTTCAATTCGATTCTGGCTGCAATTCTGGTTGACCACTGCAAAACTCGGCCGAATTAAACCGAATCACTTATTCAGTGGTTCACATAGAAAGTAAAGTGATATATGGTTATATTTTAATAAAGCATTTAAGGATTCTTAAAATACAAAACTAATGATGTATTCTAAAAATGTATTCTAATCAAGTTGTGAATAACTTTGTAATGTACATTTTTTTTATAATAAGCAAAAGCAATTAATAATTAAAACTATATTGCAATCCAAATGCAATAAAGAAAACATGCAGAATAAATTGCACGAACAAATCAAATTAAATTTGATGACCTGAATATTTTATCGGTACGGAACATTATATTTTTAATATTTAAGTTTTAATATTTCAAGTGTGAAAAAAAAGTCTTATTCAATATATGTTCCAAATATTTTGGATAAAATATAAGCTCTGCAAAAAACTTTGATTATGATAAATAATAAAAGAAGCAGAGCATAATATTCCTAATAATGATATACATCATTGCATCATGTTTTGTGCGATATTATTAATTCTGCAACTTTGATTTCTTCTCTCACAAATACATATTCTATCAGCAATAATCCACCAATAATTAATAATATGCTAATCCAATTTCGTGATACTATTACAATCTGGTTGATTAGAGTAAATGATGTCGAATGCGCAGTAAATTTGTGTTTAAATAATTTGAATTACTTCAATCTATTTAACTATTTAAGCCCATTACAAAGTTTCGTTGCAGAGGTCTTATAATTGTATCTATAAAGTGAATACTATACGTTTGACAATGATTGACGTCTTTATTCACAAAATTTCTTATTAAAGTTGGATGCTCTTGACAGACTAAAAATCAAACAAATCACTTTTGATGTCCATTTTCTTTTTACACTTTTTCAGCGTCTGATATTCATTTTGATTTTTTTTAACGTTAGTAATTGGAGGCACTTGAGCTATTTTTGATGGAGTACTTAGGAAATTTCAAAAAAATGCCAGACGACAATGAAAATTATTATGTAACTATTACAGAGATTTGTAATTGATATCAATTGATTTTGTTTCGTATATTTAATGAAATAAAACAAGAATTTTGCTCCAAAATAAATCATAATCAACTTCCTTTAAATTTTCCAAGAAAGAAGCCGCAAGAACTTGTCTGGCAATCGCAGTTTATCAATTATATGGAATAACTTTCAACATATTTCATCTAGTGAAATTTTACGAACAAAATCCAGGATGTTGAATGAATAACAAAAAATCATGATAAGTTATAAGTTATAATATATTTGTTCATGTTATAACAAATACTCACTGTTTGGAAAACAATTTTAAAATTCTGATTTAAATTAAACTGAGGATTAAAGATTTTTGTTAGGGATCGCTTAAATTTGGAACAATTTTATTATTTTCTACATTGAACTTTCAAGATTTAATTAGCTTTATCCGGCGATTTTTTAAATTGAGTTTTTCCCGATGGCTACACCGTGAAAACACATTAGCTTTAATTGAATCGTAATTGAAAATAACATTGTCAGTTTTCCCGTTCGTGCTCGATCTTAGTCGTCGACATGAATTTTATAAAATTTGGGTTGTTGGCATCGGGTTTCAAAACGGATTTATGTTTATAGGAATAAAAACGCCAGGATTTCCGACTTTTTCTATCCGATTACTATTTTGTGGGTTTTCTTACGTAACCAACAAATATTCATAAAAAGAATTAATCTGTCGAGGAGCTCAAGTGTTATTTTTGCCATAATATATTTTCGTTGCGTTGTTTATAAAATTGATATATTCAGAATTTTTAAAGATTATTAGAAGTCGATTTGATAATTCCTAAAATTCATTCATATAGTTATTGATACAGGATTCAATCATGAAGCATTTGGTATAAAAAGGCTAAGCTTCTTTTTTGTAATTAAAAACAAGCGACGAATCTAGAGCAAAAAGGAAATTAAAGCTCATTTTTATTCGGAATTAAGCAACCAAACCTTTGTATGCAATATATAATCAACAAAATATATCATTGAGAGGTCAGTGTCAGTTTTAATGAAACCAACCATAAATTGGGATCTAAATTTTAATTTTCATATCCTCCTATTAATTAACAAATAAGAGACTGATGTGGAAAAAGCGTGCCTGTAAGGGAAGAAATTTTTTTGTTTACATCTGGTATCAAAAGCTAGAAGAGAAAGTGGTCTTAAATAAGATTTAGTAGTTTTTTTGCTTCTTAATAAGCCCTTTTATTGAGTATTTAAGGATGATAAGTTGTGTTTGAAACCTCGAAATAATGTTGTGAGTCAAGTAAATTCAAAACGTTGGAAAATAAATGGAAAGCAATTGCTTGGAAAATATATAACTGCTTTAAATTTTCTGTATAATTAAAAAAACGACAATGGAAACCAATTTAATTATTTTAAGACACTTACAAATTTATTTAAAATAAAATCTTTGTATACAAATGTATAATTAATTGTATCTGGTTATATATCACATTGAATAAAATACACAATAAAATCGTATAATGTTTGTCCACCCTTATTCATTGAATTTTTTTGAGCACATTAATTTTTCCAATTGGATGCTCCTTTAGGATGCAACAGTGGCAAAATATTCTCCTGAGATTCATCTGGCATACAGAAATTTTATAAATTTCTGAAATTTTAAATACTTTACATAATTAACATATCATGAATTTAATATAAATTTAAAAATTATGCAATGTATGAATTTTGATAGTTTAATTACATTTAATTTATAGATATTTAAGTTTTTCATGAATATAAAGATTAATATGTGTTTGAAATCAAATTTAACACATTAATAGATAAAAATCAAAAACTTCAGTTCCACGATGATGTTTTGCCTTTTGAGTTCGAGCTAGTTATAATTTCTTGTCGTTTCGTGTTGCTACTGCTACTTCGAAAGCTAGCCTTGTGAAAGTTTTTGAATATTTGATCGCGGTACTTAGGAGTCGTAAATGTGTAGAGAAGAGGATTCACTGATGCATTGAGTGGTAAGATGAATACAACGAGCCAAGCGTAAATATTTACTGGTACATCAAACTGGCACAATGCTAGGATTTTTAGAGTGATAATGGGTACCCAGCAAGATGAATCCGTTAAAACAATGAAGAAAAACCTGGAAGAAAAATTAATAATTCTTTAATTCAGATATCAATGGCAAATTAAAATCGTCTTTAAAATAAAATAAATTCAAAAAAACTAACCTGATAGCAAACTCGCAATCGAATAGAGATAACGGTGTGGCTCTTCTTGTCCGCCATATAGAGAATAACAATGCTGTATACAATGTAGCGATTAGAATGAGCAGTGCCAGATTTACGCCAAGAAACACAAATGCAGAGTATTCCCAGCCGGGTGGAAATCTCTCTTGAATGAACAGTGGAAAACAAGTCCCAGAATAAACGCCATAATATTTTGTGCTTGAGCGCCATAAGATGACTGGCATTATAGCGATTGATAGTCCACACAGCCAAATCGTAAACAAGCAAACTATAATGTTATGAGTATTCAGTCTACGGTGCCCACCAAATGGGTCAGCAATAAGAAGAAATCTCTCAACTGACATAAAAGCGAGAATAAGCATGGAGACTTCAGAAGATACCATTGCAAGAATTCCAGCTATTGCACAGCTCCAGCTTTTCATCCATTCAATTTCTATTTCCGAGTATTTTTGTCTATAGCGATAATCTTGAATTGCAATTATTGACAAATATAATCCCATTAACATATCCGCAACTGCCAAGTTTCGGATAACAATACTGACGGATCTATTCTCATCTCGGTAACGACCCCATAGGACCAGGCCATTGCCCACCCAGGTCACAAATGCCATGATCCAAGTGGCGTAACGTAATGATGGTCTAGAGAGCAAATCGTCAGAATTTGAAACTCCTGAAAAATTAGAAATTGATGAGTTGTTAGTGTTTGGTTGTAATTTATTGAAAGTATAAAATATAATAAATCATAAATTTTTGCTTACCATCGGTCTTTGGTCGGCATATTCTGACATTTGGCTAAAATAAAATTTTGAATATTTGTCTTCAAGTAGTTTTGTAATTATTTTTATATTACCGTCATAGAGCAATAATGCATCTTTTCATAAACGATGTATTTAAGATTTTCCATTTTTGATATAGCATTAAAATCTATTTCTGTGAAAGTATAGTACCTTAAGCTCCTTCAGAAAGAAGAGATAGAAAATTAGTCAACTTTTAAAAACGTCGTTCATTACTTTGATAACAAAATTCAATATCAAATAGTTTGAATAGTTGCAAATTGAATGCGTATAAACGAATTGTTTTTAAGCTCAGCTATTATGTTGTTGTCGAAGTAAAAACGCACAACAATTATTGTTTTTATTACAATTATGCGTATTAAAAAAAAAACTTACAAGTAGGAAACATTTACATATCTGAGTAATCGTTCACTGATTTTTATATTGTTGTTGTCCAAGTAGCTTTATGAAATGATGAAACTATTTGTGATACAAACAACGCATTAAAATAATTTAGTAACTCACAGAGCATCCAAGTCAGGCAGATACTTAAAAAAATCGGTCGAAATGGTTTGAATTTTGTTGTCTGACACCCGTCTGAGGAAGAAACATTTTATTGCATTTTTTATGTATAATAAATATAAAACTATTCACTAAATAAGGAAACTTGAGGAATATTACAAATTATTATAAATTATGTGTAGAAAAAAAGTTATTTGTTTCTTAAATAAAAAATTAGTGTCATAGAACTTTAGATTACAGTCTACTCCTTCATCGTCTTTTTTATTCTTCATTCCTTTGCATTTTTGTTCTTATAGCATAAACGCGTTTGGGATTATATTCAAATATTTTATATTTGCAAACAGATCACGACATGTATAATGTTAAGGATGTCAATCTTCAAAGGATATTTTGTATAATATAACACAACACAAATATGTGTTGCTATTATTGTTGGCCTAAGTTGAAAGTCAAGTTATATATTTTTCATAGATAGCGGAATTTTTCAATTACAAAAATCAACAGTCAATTTAAGTCCAAACCGTACAGATTTTAAATCAATCAATGTTCTGATGATATTTTCAGGTGTTCTTTGTTGACTTTATAAGTAGAAATTATTACTATAGCTATCGTTTTACTTACAGTTCTTCTAGTTTCTGCAAACCATCAAACGTGGAGGAATTCAGTACTTCAATCTTATTTTCCCGCAAGGAGCTGATAAATTAGATAAGAATTATATAAAAAATGTTTTACTACAAATTCCAATTCATTAGAAGTCAACTGTGGTCTAGGAATGGAATCAACAGAAGATATTATCTCTTTAACATCGGAGTTATACTGCTTCTGTTGAAACTAGTCCTATTTGTTTATACTTAACAAAACTTAAAACTTTTTAATAGCTTATTGTAATTTACTTTTCAGTTTGGAACGAACTGTATTTTTCATATTTTGTTCAATATTCAATTCAAACTTATTTATTGAATTTATTGAAAATAAGATTGGGAAAGAATAAAAATTATATTTGAACTCAAAGTTTTCATAATGTGTTTATAGACATTTGCTGTTACACAATATCACACAATGAATATTTTATTTTTTATATATTTTTCATTTTACCATAAAGTGACAAGATAACCCAAATATTAAAAAATCGAAAAACTCACAATTGGGGCAAAGAGAAAACATGTATGACCTTCCGAAATATGAGAAAAAAAATTGCACAGTTCTTCATAAATTAATATTTTAAAACTTTCTGTCGACGTTTTGTCGTACGGAAAATACAGAAAAACAGTTTTAAAAGTTTCTTCATATAAATTTTTTTCTGTGATCAATTCCTGAAATTTTAAAAGCTTTTTAAAAGTTTCTTAGAAATTTTTAGAAAGTTTTTCATAGATAGTGTGGTAGTTGAATATTTATTTATCATCGAATTTTATCACTCAATTTTTTTAGAATGAAAATACCAAATAATATTCAAAACGGTTTATAGCGAATTGACGACAGTCACAAAATATATAAAAATGAACTTACAGCAAACTTAAGTTTGGGAGATTTTTAAACAGTTCCGGATTAATTTTTTGAATGCAGTTGCCATCTAAATTTCTGAAATGAATCGTAAAAGAGTTTTTGTTGTTACTTCATTGCGTTTTAATGTCGAATAACTTTTTTAAGTATAAAACATGAGTGTTGCTAAAAGGAAACCAGACATTGTCTTAGAGAATCTTTAAGATAATGCGAGTATGTAATAACTTCAGAATCCTTAAATTTGCAAAATGCAGACGTTGCAGTCGCTTTATTCCCCGAAATGAGTATCTACACACTTAAATGGACAATTTATATAAAACGCGAGCAAAATATTTTAAAATTAGGAATCCTTTCGTCTGCACAAATAGAATAATTCACATACTACAGTAAAATCAATTGAAAGTGATAGGAGTGATACAATGTACATAAACATAAATACTTACAGTTCACTTAAGTTTGCCAGATTAGGAAAAACAGCATCTCTGAGTTGCAAAACATTATATGATAAATCCAGCCATCTCAAATTCATCAAACCAGAAAATTCACTTAAATCAAAGTCTGTCAATCTGTTGACATCAAGAAAGAGCCACTCTAGCTTTGTCAGATTAGAGAATACGCCTTCCGGTAATTGGAATAGGTGATTGGTGTTCAGAAATCTGTGAAATGTTATGAAGGAGTTATCTAGAACAATGTTCATCAATCAAACAACAAACAGTTTTTTGAGCCGAAAGAGATTTGAAAAGTATCTTGGTGATATGTATGAGAGACTGTTGTTTTGTAGACTTCTGCAAGATTTTATTTGATTATTTATGGAATTTTTTGTTGATTATGTAACTTACAGATGTCTCAATTCATTGAAATCGAGTTCTTCATTTGGTCTGATTTGAATTTTGTTATGTTCAAGATGAAGTCCTACTACCTATTTGGTACAAGTTTGAGGTTAATAATTCTACTCAGTAGCTTTTTAGAAAAATATATAACTGTTATCTAAATGATCAACTTACAATTTTATAAGTATTTTTCATACCTAAAGAATTCTAATAAATTGTTAAATCAATCAAATACTCACTCTCTTTGGCAATTTGTCTGGAAATTTTATCAAGAGCTGCCTCTGGCAATAAACGTAATTGTTGAAAAAACATTTACAGTAAGCCGGATATAGTTTTTTGTCGAAATCTTAGCATATAAGACATTTTATTAGTTATTCAAAATTTTTCGATAATGTACTGCAGAAACTTACTACAAGATAAAAAAATTTGTTCAGGACTCTTATTCGTTCGATTCATTTTTTCCCGACTTGAGTGTAAATGATCTGCGGCCGGTGAATTTTTATAGCCATGAAAATTTCCACATGTTGTTTTATCTTCATCCGATTCATCTTATAGAAACATGTGAAAAACTTGTAAGTATTGTATCATAGATAATTTAAATAGATTTAAATGAAAAATAAAAATCAATTTTATCGCTATAAAATTATACAAAAAACTAACCGACGCAGTCTGGCGATTTATTGCATATTAGTTTTTGTGGTACGCAAAATGTTCCATTATCACAAGAAAACGATCCTTCAGAACAAGATCCTGCAATTGAAATATAAAAGCGTACATGAGCGTCATGATTGATGAGGTATTGCTTGAGTAGATTTGCATAAAATCTTTAAATATCAATATGTCGTTTGTAAAGTGATATTGACAGAAAAAACAAATTTTTGCTAGATCATAAATTTGGTTTCAAATAATTTTTTTTATTTGAAGCTTAAAAACACAATCTTTGAGTGATGAGTTTTCAATATAAACAGATTGAACAAATAATAATATTCCATAGTTTTCTTGAAACTAATGTTCTTATTAAAAAACTTTACAACAAACGTCATGAGTAAATTTTTCAGAATATTTTAGTTTTTGATTTAAAATATTTAAACGTTTTATTTAAGTGTCTACAGGGTAAATAGTACCTAAATATGTAAACTCCATATTTTATTCAGATTCTATAAAAGTAAAGTTCTTTCAAACAATCAAGTGCCAAAATGAAATTGTTAGATGTTTGTAAGATATATGTCTAAAGGGAATTTTCAGTAAGTAAAAGACTTAAAAAACGAATTGAAAATATCTTCAATTTACCAAGCATATTTGGTTTAGGATGTTATAATATATCAAGGAATCCATTATTGTTCTTCGATGCTTCAGACGGGATATCAAATTTAAATTTGGGAGTTTACTTTACCAAAAGTGAATGTATTGAGTTTTGAAATAAATTTCAAATATAATCCATTTTTACAGAAACACTGATTGATTTGTTGCGATACATTTTCTTTGCAACAAATAATGGACGACATTCAATAATAAAGTCTCGCAAGTTTCTTATTTTTCTTGTCGTAAAATAGATCAAAACAAACAGATTCGTATTTTTATGCTCTGAATTTGATCAGAGTAAAGAAGTAAGAACTCAATATTATCTTTCTATCAGAATATTACGTTTTCTATTAGGTACTCTAGAACCGAGACGAAAAAGTATAATGAACAGGTTTACAACTAAATGGCACCCGAAACAATGTTTCAGGAGTTATGTACCCAATTATTGTATTAAAATGGCTACATCCAAGATTTCCAAGGTGTTATTATAAAAGATATAATATTAAAGCAGAAATACTGGAATCAGACATCAGAAAGGTTTAAAAAGAAAAAATAGAGTTTCATGATTTTTTATGCGAAAAATTATTCCGTAGCATGTACTGTATAATATAATAGGATAGAAAGCTTAATAAAGGTTAAATCTTGAAAATATTTTAATCAATTTCAATGTAAGTGTTTTGAATTTTAAATCAACTCAGGAAGCCTCAATTTGCTTCAATCTATAAGCTTTTAAGGAAAATAATCAGATGAAAAAATAATCCAGCAATTTTGTAAAATACACAACGAAATTCTTATAGCAAATGAGGGGTTGATATTATGATAGGAATATAATGAGGGTTCAGTTCAAGTGCTCTTGAAACTACTAAAACATATCATAACTATAAAAGACTAAAACCACTGCTTCAAGTTCAATGATAAAACAACTTTTCAATTGGCTGCTTTTTCGAAGAAAAAAATCTTTTGCTCTTCATCCCCTCGGAAAACAAACTTGTGGGACATTTGCTGGTTTCTTATAACGAATTTTGAGAATATAGCATACACCAGCCTTATCTATTTACGTTAATGTATTCTAGTTTGTCTTTCAGTCGTTATACCATTAAAACTAAATTATTTGGATATCACAATGAAATGGCACGCAGACGTTTTTTGTGGCATTTAAAATAAATTGAAAATAATTCGAAACATGTTTGGGAAATTACGATCAACTCGAAAGCATTGCCTAAGATTTTAAGCTAGCTTGAAATATGGATACATTTAGAAAATTCTATGTTTGAGATTTGTTTTTCATAATGAGCCAGATAATGATCAATGTTTAAGCGTGATAAAAGGCTAATAAAAGGATTAATCAGTTTTATTAATGAGTAAAAATTTTGAATATGTAATATGTCAAACAAATTTTGAAAATATAGTGATTAAATTTTTAACAAAATATAAATCTATAGGGTAAGGTTCCCAGAAAATGAAACAAAATATTTTTCTTGGAATATAATAATGGTCGATTAGTAAATTTTTTTGTTAATTTGGTGGGTGACTTGAGAAAACATAATTAATTGTGTTGCTAGAGATATATGAACAGTTTTAATGAGCCCAGCCTTCCATCAGCAAAAATGTCCGCCAAATCAAATTTAACTTAATTTGAATTAATGAACACAGAATATTTAGAATTTTCAAATTTTTGACAAAGAAATTTTGTACAATTTTGTATTATTGGATAGTATAAATTAGAATAAATTAGAACTAATATTTGTTGTTAAGAAATTCGTTGATTATTTCATTTGCAAAAAACATAACTCACCCAGTGACATATAAAACGTAGATAAAGCAATCAAAATCACTATGGAAAATATAAATATTCCCGCAATTATACTCCTTTGGTATCCCATTTTCAGGCAAGCTTCCAATTCTATAAAGTGTTGCAATCCTTACATGTTTTACAATGTAATTTCATGTGCTATTTTCACTCTTTTATGGCTTTATACTTTCTTTAGCATTTTATGTCCATGTATCCTTTTGTATCTCAATAAATATTAACGTTTCTTGCTCGCTTTATTACACAATTTAGAATGCAAAAAAGACAGAAACTGTGATATTTCACTATTGGCATGTTGTATGGCTAGCTTGGTAAACCTCCAAAGTTATTTACTATGGTTATATTTAACAATTCAAACTATTTGTGCGGGCGAGTTTAATGCACTGCAATTTCCAAATTATTCAAAAATTATCGAAAATTATTCCAATTTTTCCATTTATATTTTTATAATAAGCTTCGCAAAAACTCAAGATTTCACAAAGCTTCACACATTTTTCGCTTGTATTACAAAATTTTGTATTACGAAACGAGAAGAAAAAGCTTTGTTTTTCTCACTTTTATTATATTTTATCACTCAAACTAGATATTCCAAAAAACTAATTGTGCAATATTATTCCACAGTTTTTAACATGGTATATTCAATTTCAAGTTTTCTAACAAATAGAATTAATTTTAGTATTTTTTTTTAATTTTCATAAGACACCATTTAACAATAAGACATTTGATACCAAAATCACGCCGAAAAACTTTGTGAAGCTTTTGTTACCGGTACAATATCCAAGTGAAAACTGACTGAATTTTTCAAAAGCATCTGCTATTTATACCATTCCTTGGTTTTACTAGAGAAATTGTCATTCATTCAAGCATAAATTGATATTGCGCAATGTGGTGAAAAGCACATGGAACTTGATAGTAAAACCAGATACACGTGCTTTACTTAGAAAATTGCGCAGACTCAAAAAAATCACTTTGAGTAAAAAGTTTGTAAAAGTTTGTTGATTTTAGTTTTCTAGTGCTCAATGACTTTTATCCTTGAAAGTTAGGTTCTTTAAATATGTACAACTGAAAATTTGTCAAATCTATCTATAAATAGGAATTGCGCTACTAATAATGGTTTGGTCGTTCAATTCATAAATGTATGAAGACAATAACCCGCAGATAAATTGATTATTTAGTCGTTATTTAGGGAAGTTGAAAATTCATTGAATTAGATTATTGACTTTATTCTATATGAAATTAAATTTTATTTGATTGAAAAAACTGAAGAAACAAAAATGATTGGATTGTAGAGAAAAAGAAGTATTTTCTGCTGTTCTTTATTCTTTAAACACTTTATCTATTTTGCACCAGGTATTTCTTATGCTGGTTAGTAGAAGTCTTTAAAAGACTGTAAATGCGAGTAGATAATAAACGATCCTATCTCACTGAACCATAAATTGTTTTTCGCCAAATAGTAACATTTCATTGTTTTGTAGATTGAGATTGATCTACCTGATTCTGCCTTGAATATTTAAATATTTGTTTAAGTTTAATTTGAAGTCAATTTCAATATTATCTCACACCTTTTGAAAGTTGTTGAAAACACATAATAATGAACCAAAAAGGACGTGATGTGTTTTTGAACACAAAGAAACAAATAAAATTATATATAATGTATCACAAGACATGACGTTTGAACATGCATGAGTTGTTCGAGCAGCAAAGCAAATAAGAAATACTGAAGCGAATAAAACATTCCACGATTATGATTTGGATCCAAATCTTATTTATTTTGATCAAATCTTAAATTCTGATATATCAGACAACTTGAGGCTATAATGCGTCCTTTTCATATAGGTCTCATCTATTTATTTTATTATTTCCATGATGAGATTGGTTTTTGTGATATTCACGCATCAGAACTTGAATTTATAAATGATTTTCATGTTATTTTTCATGACTTCTGGTGTGAATTTTATAACATATTCAATTTATAGCTAAAATTTTTATCATAGATCAATGCCTCAAAGCTATAGTGTATTTAGATATGAAAACTTCAAAACAGATTCCAGGCACAATACATTTCTGATATGGACATAATTATTCGAATAATTTCAGAAAAATATAACTTAAATTTGATATCAATAACCTACATATTCATGTTGCAGTACTAAAGTTCAGTTCTGCGACAATCAGCAATGCATAGTTTTAAAACACGAAGGAGCAAAACTTCTTGGTTCTATTAAGATAATGTCATATAATTTGTTTGCTTAAGCAATATAATTTAATCGAAACAATCTGATGCTTCAGTTCTATTTTTTCCAAACTCGAAATTAACACGAAGTTACACATTACATTCATGTTATGATTTTTCAAAAAAGTTAGTAAATTCAGGAAGTAAATTTTTTTTTATAAAACTGAAAGTTCCAAAATACATTTTAATTTTAAAAAGAGGAGTCCTTTAAAAATAATTCATATTCATAATTACCTAACTAAGTTATTAATAAAATTTGTACTAGATAGTAATTATGCGATTATTATTCTTACCTTGTCTACAGTGCTTCAGAGCCTTGCTCGTCATCATCGCATATTTGCTAGTAGTTATATTACAACGAATTTTAGGTTTTGTTTGATTGGAGTTTAAATATTTCACACTTCATTTTCACTGTATTAACAGAATTGTACGATTTGGGATTAATATTATTAATTAGAATTATCCAGAAAATGAATTGAACACGAATTCTGAACGCGTCAAACTTACTATAGATGGTATACACGAAAGTTTTTCAAAAATGATAAAAACAAAAATAAAACCATTAGAAATACTGTAAATATACTCGGAATATACGCATTTTTAAGATTGATGAGTTCAAGGGATTGAGGCATATAAAATAAAAATCCCGTAATTTCATATACTCCAATCTACAAAGAATGTTTAATTCATAGTTTATATATTGAATGATTATGTTTCAATACAAATGAAAAGCTTGTTACGAAAAAAAAAGTAGCGTCGTCTGGATGTCTGGAAAGGTTGAGAGTTGAGAATTGTGGGAAACGACATCCATGTGTGTTTTTGGCAACAGACAACTTCAAAATGTATCATGTTTCGCTAACAGTTTATTTCTCCATAAATTTCATTAGAATAATATGAGAATGCTTATTATTTTTCACTCCTGAATTTATTTCGAAAGCACAAAATCGTGTTTTTTTGCTGCAAATCTAGAAAACTATTTCACAGAGACAGTTGAAATATTTTTCGGCACGATTTGAAAATTATATTTATTTTCTTAAACTTCCGTTTAAAATGTACATTTTGTTGCGTTTTGTTTTAGAGACGACAAAGCGGTTAAACACTTTTTCTACCTTTTTCCTGCATAATTAAATCAGTTTAGAATTTAATATCAACCTCAAGATTTTTTGGAATGCTTCAAGCATCTATTGTGTAGAGAGCATATATTGTGAAGAGATATACGTGGGGAAAGAAAAGCTTCATGATATTGAAAAATTCTGGAATCGAAAAATTCTTCCGGAAAATAAGAATATATTTAGTGCCCCCAATATCTCGGAACTTATTTTTTTCCCAGATATCATGGAATGTGTTTCAAACTCGAAACTCATTTTTCAACCATAGATATTGTCTAAATCTTTCTCCCTTTCTATGCAATTTAATCATATATAGGATTTTATTTGAATGGTTAATGAAAATTTTTTGAGAACTTAGTAGAGGTAGATCGCAATCACAAAGGGCCACCTGAAAAGTAGTCAAACGGCCCTCGGACGACCTGTGCCTCTTCAAAAATTAGTGCTTAGTGATCATGGACCACTAAATTGTGCTTGAGCAAGAGGGTCAACAAATGCTCGTAATTTTCCTTACTCATTGAGTCGAGGCACGAGCTATTACATCCTTTGTAAGTTTTGATTACTAAAATTATTGCATCATTTTATAGTGCAGTATATTCATATATTGTCATTGCTAAGACCAAAATACTTTAAACCACAAATTTTACCGAAAATTGTGTTTCCCGGGATATCGAATAACATAATTATGTTATAAACATTTTAAGCAAAAGTATGTTTAATTAATGGATTTCTTTACCAAAACCTTCAAATATAATGCTCGAAAGCGTTCCAAATGCGCATGAGTTGCATTTCCTTGACTCCAATCTAAAACACCATGGTTTGTTTATTTTTGTGCCTTTTCGTTGTGAAGTTTTTGAATTTTTGTTGAAAACATTGGATTTGATCTATGGGTCGACTGCGACAATCCAGTAAAGTTATTGTTCTTTTGTTCGTTTTTTCAATATTCTTTATTATTTGGCAATTATATGCAATAACTTCTATCAGCGAATTCAAAAGCAATTGTAATTTTACCGACAACTATCTTAAAAATTTGGAAAATCTTCTTGAAAGGTATATAATACAGACAGTAAAATATAAAGGATGGTATCAAACTATTTTCTACTTTTCAGGGTCCATCAAGTACTTTTAAAGTTTGATTTAACCCATATTTTATGCTACGGAACACTGTGGGGACAAATAAGAAATCAAAAAATTCTTCCGTGGCACTCAAAAGGAGAATTCTGTATATTGAATCATGAATTGATCAAACTAGATGAAGCCACTTTTATCTCAAACTTTTTAAAAAACAATATGAAGATCCGTTACATTATGTCAGAAGGTTTCTACAGAATTGAAAATAAGTTTGATGATCAAAATGACCATGTTAAAGAGCCGTTTGTGGATTTGTTTGTTTTTGATCATGATAAAATTGTAAGTATTTTAAAAACATTTCTTTTCTTTCTTATTAACTTACATGTTCTCTTTTACAAGCAAAAAGTATTTAAAAGAATAGGCTTTAAACGAAGAATGCTACCCCCACATGTAAGTTATATTGAATTATTGAAATGCAGTACCATATAAGATAAATACTGGTATATTTTACTTTTTAGTGTGATTGGACGCCTACCTTGGATTGTTTTCCAGACTATTTAATCCAGCATCCACTTCCTATGCGTGACTTGGGTGATAAAAAGTATACAGTGGCTATGGGTGGCATCGAGTTGCAAAAATATCATTATGCATTGAACTGGTGGAAAGTGATAACTCCCAAAAACTGTAACTTGGACTAAAAAAGCTCTTAAAATAAACGAAACGAAGGAATTGATCGCACTGAGCTGATAATAATAATATGTAGTTTAAGGAATGCATAAGGAATCCAAAGATATTGAAGTAAAACAAAAAATAATTAGTTAAACTCACTGGAACTAGTCTTGAATCAAAGAATAGTATAAAATGCATTTGTAGATGATTCATTTCAATGTAGTTATAAGACTAGTCAAACATAACTGTAGCGACAACGTTTAGTAGATTTTATGTAGTCCAAGCAATAAAAGTCAATAATTTTCAGTTTCTTTCAAGTTTTTTTTTGCTTTATTTTAAATATAACAACTAAATTATTTAAATAACATATTTTCGATGGTCTATACAGAACTTTACCAAATACTTTATAGTAATGAATCAACAAAGTTCAATTATACATTATTAATAAAGTTATTGGAAAAAGCCTTTTAAGACCTCTAAATATTTCTTTCTCTTATTCAATTTAAAATTAAATTATATCCTGTAATAGTTTAGATTTTATGTTATACAACTCTTTTTAAAATTAAATTAAATTTAGAAATCTCAAAGTTTGTTGTGTGTTTCTTATTTACAACGTTGAAGCATTTTAAGCTACAAAGAGAGAATTTTGCAATGATCTTCTATCTTTGTTGCAAAAAATGCAAAATTTTATATTTACGCAAGCAAAATGTGACCGGAAACTCAAAATAAATGGTCAAGTTGATATATTCAACTGAACTTCTTTTAGTATCATTACTATTTGTATGATATCAAAGTAATTGAATATAGAAAGCTTCAAACTATGAAATTGGTTCGAGAAAAACAGTTCAAGGCAAATTCGCTTATCAGCCGTTCGTTTCCAAAATCCAATGATACAACATTATATTTATAATTTAAATATGTTATACACTTGCATAGAAATGAACATTAAACTCCTTAAAAATACTCTTTTTAATTAGTTTTATTCATATAATATATATTATGGTGTATTGTTGGATATTATATTGAATAGGCTTGGATTTATATGTAACTTTTTCTGTCTTAATTTTTTTTTATTCGGCTTTTTTTGGATTAAAATTTTTTTTTTTCAATAGGATAAAGGCAATTTTTCATTTTCTTTCTTTCAAATCTTAGTTAGTAAGGAGAATAATATTATTCTTTAGAACAACAAAATAAAAATTCGTTGTACAATGAAGAAAGTAGAAATGAACAATTTGAATCTGTTAAATAATTTTCGTTAAAATCGTAATTTTTTTTTAATAATCCTCTACAACATCTCGCACCTTAATTTGGTCGAAACTCATACTCGAATTATTGAAAAAGGTAAGGAAAAAAAAAACTGTAGATAATGTTTTAGAATTCTATACAGAATTTTCATATAAAAAACTAAATTTTATTTAATTACAAATTTACTAAATTATTTACAAAACGGGTTTACATTACGGTCTTTCCTACAAACATGAGACCTCGGCTGGTGGCCGAGCTAATAGTGATTTTCACAAATTATTTGTGCCCATAATAATCATTAATCTTATTTTTCAACTTGAAAGGGAAATTGTCTTTTTGTTGGATTTCTTATTACTTAAGTAATTTTTGTTTCGGAAACTTTATATTCCTAGGGATTGATTGATTAGCCAACATTGTTGTTTCATTCATCACAAATCACAAAAAATTATCAATTTATCATATTTTACAAAAAAAAAACTTAACTACTCAAGAGTTTTTGGAGAAATATCCTTTTTCCAACTCTTGATTCCATTTCCCTTAAAGTATCTCATTATTTCTAGTTTTTTTTTACAAGGATTACATTCTTTATCAGACTTATTGAAATAGTTTTTTAGATATTTTTTTGTTGCTTTTCGTAATGTTCTCTCATTTTTTTCAACTTCCTTAAGATAAGTAACTTCAATGTTAATAATAATAATTTCAGTTTTTTTGTCTTCAATTTAATAAATTGATTTTCTTGGTTTTCACATTCTTTAAAATTCTTTAAAGTTTCTTAGTTGGTTCCCAAAGTTTGAGGAACCCTAAATTTATAAAAATCATACTCTAAAACTCCAAAAGATTGATCAAAATGACCAAAAAACTATGAAAATATTTTTTTATTTAATTCTCTGTGATCAGCAGAAGAAAATTATCCCACTTTATTTTTACTTTCTTGAAAACAAAAAATTTCTTGAAATCAAAGCATTTCAAAAATAGTAAAAATTATGGTAAAAATCAAAAATTTAATTAAAATTTTTAAAATCATTCATTGAACAATAAATTTAGTTTTAAAATCAAATAAAAATTACCAAAAAAGTTGATTCTCAATGTATTCTACAAATTGTGTATGTAATATTATACTTAGGTTTTGATAATCTGATTAGTTTAGTTGTTTTTTTTTGAAGATTAGTTTTTCTGATAAACATATCGAACACTTTTAAAATTTTCCATCTTATTAACATTTTTTAGTTTTGCTTTGATGGTTAGTGATTTAAATCGATGTACTTTAACTTAATCAACGCACAATTTAACCAAAAATTATATCTTAATTGAAAAATTAACCAAAGAAACTAAATTTGTGTTTAAACATTATTGTTTTAAAAAATTTAAAAAAACATCTCAACAAAACTAAAACGACATAAAAAATTTATATGATCTCAATATTACTTATTCACTGAATTACTCTTGTTTTGGTTTGTGGAATTGTTAGCGTAATTATTATTTTGGTAATAATTATTGTAATTTTGTTGCTGTTGCTGCTGCAAATTTTGCTGATTCTGGTAATTGCTATTAAACATTTGGTTGTAGTTTTGAGATGGTATTTGTATTGGCGGCATCTGTAAGTAAGTTTTGGTTAATTTGGCTCGGCAGGACGATTTTTATGACTTATCAATAATTTTGATGGGTAATGATGATGTATGATGATGATTGGTTTGAAAATATTTATGATTCGGAATTTACAACTTTTATCTTTAATTTATGTACAATTTTTTTTCCTTAAATGTTTCAGTTCAGGAATTGAATGTAAAATTATATAAGTATCATATATTTTCAATCGATTCGTTATTATTTTGTTAATTGACGCCACTAAGTAGATTCATAACTATTCTCCTGTTAGTTTTTAAATTATGCCTAGAAAAATATAGAAGAGATTTTTTACTGATTTTACTATTGCAGAGAAAAGCCATGAAAAACACATAAAAAATAAACGTAAATAAAATATTGAATCATGCAATCAAATTTAAAACACCCTCAAACCAAATTCCGGAAAATTAGCAAGTCGATATTAATCGTTAGCTGGAGTACTTTTAACAGTGAAATATCACAAGATGAAATAAGAATTTTTAAAATTATGCGTAATTTATTTCAGATTAACAATATATATCTCTTTTATTGTTGTGTAAACTTTTTTCAAAAATATTATGTTTACATTTAAAAATGATCAAATTTTAACTGATGCATGATTTGTTATCAAGCAATGATAAATGAGCTCTCAATATAAACACAAAAACAAACAAATAAAAACAAAAACACGAAGAAAAATCGAAACTGCAGTTTATCATGTATATATCAATAACGTTTAAAATTATTTTATTTTTCTTAAATGGATCCAGGACGACATAATAAAACAATGTTTTGTGTATTTATAACACATCAGATCACAAAAATTTAGTAGCTTGATTTGGCATTCAATATTTATTAGTTTTCCTATCCTGACTCTGTCTCTAACTCAAACAAAAATCTAATTTGATCCAAATCAAAGAATTTTCACAAATAACTTTTCGATTTCTTTTTTAAAATTGATCAATAAACAGCAATAATTATATTTGATAACTCTAATTACTTTGAAAGTTACAGTTCAAAAAACAATTCAACAAATTTCTAAATTCTTTAAAAGCTCAACTTGAGAAACGTTTTCTACACCCCAAACGGGCCTATCTTTAGGAAAACTAAGATCCATTACTGAATCATAAGGATCTCTTAAAAGAGGAAAATCACACAACAGTGGCTGGCGACAATAGTTTACATCACTAGCACTCACCTTATTGGAATTAGGAAGTGTTGTGGACAAAAGCGGTTGTGGAGGCAGTCCCATAAGTTGCTGAGCAGCTGAGTTGGTTTGCATTTGTCGCTGATTGTTGATTAGATTTTGTGGAGGATTTTGCATTTGAGGTTGAACTCCTCCAGCGCCATTTGCCTTGTTAAACTCTGGTACATTGTTGTTGTTATGCTTACCCTTTGACCGATCTTTACGTTCTTTTTCTCTTTCCTTCTTTTTATGTACTGTAGGAGCTACAGCCGGAACTAAAGGCGCAACATTAACTGAATTAACTGTGTTTCCAGTAATTCCCGTCGTGGCGGCATTTGCTGCTGCATCGTTATTATTGTTGTAAAATTTGTTACCATAATTAGAGATTTTGATCTTGAGTGAGCTGGGAGGCGTTGGTGATGATTGTGGGGCTCCCAACTCGCCTCTTATACTTTCCTTGGGTATTTTAATCTTAAAAGGACCTGTCGCTTCTGTGTCTCCTTTAGAAAAAATCATCTTTAACGGTCCAGGATCTTCTTTTTCACGCTCTTTTCTCTCCTTATCTTTCTTATGCTTTTTGCGCTCTTCTTTATCTTTGGACCTTTCTTCTTTGTCTTTGGAACGATCCTTGTGCTTGTGTTTATCCTTCTTTTTCTTGGATTTATTTCGGTGATGATGATCACCTTCTTCGGAACCTAATGTTGGTTCAGTAAGTTCTACAGGCGATGGTTCTAGAAGCGTTTCTGGTAATTCCGAAGATATTTGTCCCAAACTTCCATAACCACTGCTAGTATCGTGTAGCTTTTTCACAGTGCTCAAATTTGAGAAAGAATTCAATGAGCTCATCGAACCCATTGGAGTTATAGGATTCAAAGTATTCAAGGAAGATGTAAACTTCATATCGTTACTTGAAAAACTTTCTTGCAACAAAGATTTCACATAATCAGGATTGGTTTCAATTCCGTTCACAAGTTGTGAATCAGAGAATGTTTTTACTAAAGGTTTTGACTCTTTAATGCTGTTGAAGGCGTCAAACTGATCAAATTGCGAGTTGGAATCTGAATTTGTGTTGAAAAGTTGTGGTGGTAATTGCTTGGTCGGCTTCACATCAAAAATATTTTCAAGTAGGTCTTGCCCGAAAAGATTTGAATCCAATTTGCGAACTTTTTGCTCCCGAAAATCAACGCCATCTTCTTGCTTAATTTGATCTTGTGTGGACGAAAACGAGCGTTTTTGCGATTGACTGGATTGCTTAATATCCTGAACTTGTGGTTGCTGCTGAAGTGAGATTTGAGGATTTGGCAGATTTTTAACTTTCTTGGAGTCGGCAGGACCTGGTGGTCGTTGCTTTTGGCTGGTAGGGGTGGTAGGCTGATCACTAGATTTCTTCTCTTTTTTATGAGGCGTCTCTGAACGATGTTTTTCCTTTTTTGGGCTATCTGTCTTTGGTTTTGCATTGAAGATGCTTGAGCTATTGCTAGGCGGGCGTTTGGGTACCAAATTTACAAGGGGAGCTGGCTCTGAGTCTTCCCAATCCGGACTGAAGATAGAGGTGGGCTTTGATGATTGCTTTGGAGGCGTACAAATTTGCATTGACTCGCTGAGGCGATTTGAGTCGTCTGTTAGTCGGAACGTGGAAGTTTCTGGCTGGGGTTTTGTGTGCTGTTGATGTTGTTGTTGATGCTGTGGGACGGATGTTGATGCACTTTGTGCGTCTTGGTTTGTAGAAATCCTAAAAGCACAACATATTTTATGGATTGTTCAATGTAATTTGTAAAAAGTACTCACCTGTTGTTGCTACTATTAGCTTGATTGAAGGCTGCAGGGTGAGGATATGATTTACTTGGTTGTGAAGATTTATGCTCCGCAGGGTTTTTGCTACTTTTAACAGGATTCGTTTCAGATTGAGCTTTAGCATTGGCAACTGGATGTCGCTGCTCGCTACCTGATGACGATTTTTGAGATGGTGGTGGATAACCAGGTCTACTTTTGGCTCCGCTAGAGCTGCCTTCCTGGTGTGGATGTCTTTGTTGGGATCGAGGACGTTCACTAGCTTCTTGTGTTTTGTTTGGAGGGTTGGCTGGAAGACTTTGGCTTGAACTTGTCGCGGAAGTTACAGTAGCCGAAGGTGCCTCACTTCGCGGACGCTTTACGTTAGTAGCGGTCGATGTGCCGGCTGTGGGATTGCTTGATTTGTGGCTGGTTGATGGTTGCTGTGATTTTGCTTCACCGCCTTAAAAAAATACATTGAATAAACTGTTTGAAAACTTATTATAAGAATTTGATAGAAATTTACTTGAAGATGAATGACCAGCTCCTTTTTCATGCACTTTTCTGGCGTGATGGTGGTGTGGACGATCATGATGTTTTTGATGATTGGTTGGATTATCTTCGAATTTTGCGGTAGCTGCATTTCCAACAGGCATTCCCCCTTCCTAGAATATTCCACGATTAATTAATGAAAAACTATTATAATCTTTAAATATACTTTTGCATGAGCAGTAGCACTTATAGACTTCATCTTGCTCTTGAGCCTTGAAGGACATTTGTCAAAGATGTGCAGGAACTCCTCGGTAAGTTGTTTAAGCAGGTCCAACGTTACGGTTTTGTCGACATAGTGGAACCAGTGTTTGCCCTCTGTGGATTGGGGTATCTAAAAGGAGAAGGCACTTGATTCGTGAAATTGGCCGATTCAAAGAGCATTTGCAAAGCATCACCTCCCAACGCGACCATTGGCATGCCAGATGTATACAGAAGCAAGCCACTACGGTAGGTTTATATTGAAGACACATAGTCGTTAAATGCAAACTGTAAGAATAGAAGAAAAAAAGCTAGGGAACGTTGTACTTGATGAAATTTCTCTGAAGATTTACCTATTGGACGCCATAAAATAAGAAGTTTGAGCCAAATCTTTGGAAGCTGAAATAAAAATGTGTATTTAGAATTATAATATACTATACAAATTTACTAACCTTTAACTAAGTGACATGTTTTAACTACATGAGTGTGGGGATGATCAATTGCTACATCAAATCCCAGTGTTTGTAGCAAAACATTTTCATTAAATACTAAATCTTGAGCTTGATCTGGGTAGGTTTCCTTGGACGTTTCTGGATGATCGGCGTTCAAACAGATGTTGGCTACCTTGATCACATGCTCCAGTTTACGAGGTTGTTCCTCCACCTAAAAAATTAAGAGAATTTAAAAAATATTTCATCATACGTGGGAATTTTAAAGACATACTTTTGCCGCTAAAAACAAAGCTGCAGCTGCTATACTGTTGCGATGAAACTTAGTGAAGGAGTGGAATGCATAAAATCTATGCATATATACTATAGCTGTATTTATACATAATTGAGAACTGAAAATGAGATCATGGATTAGTTTTTTGTTTGTTGTGGAAGACGTTAAACCTATTAAAGTTACAAGGAGAGTTTTTGATCAATGTTTGAAGTACTTGTTAATTGACGATCACTAATTTCAACTTTAAAAAATTTTTTTTCGTAAACGCAAATATGAAAGCGTGTTAGTGTGCGTGACTCATAATTCCTGAATATATGCCTTTCGCTGGTGTTATGTAAACATTTCCACAAAACTAGAACTGAAATCTTGTGCTAAAGCTCCCACTACACACTTGAAATGTATTAAGAAGCCAGGTAGCTCTCTAAGTAGCCGTCAAACAACAATTAAACATATTTTGAAATCACGCTATTCACGCTGTTTTTGATCCCGTTACTAAGCGATAATTCGCCAATTTCGAGGTCTAGAAAACTGTCCAAACTACTCCCATGTATACTTTAAACAAGTTAGAGATAGTGAGAATGCCTACACATGAAGTCTTTGGCCCATATCTTGGATTAAGTTGGCTGCTCTCTGTCTGTAAATTAACTCCTGATCTGCGTCCATTCCACACTTTCTGGAGGGCGACGTCCCTAATTGTTCGGCTGTGAAATACCATTTTGCGTCGCTTGCCATTAATTCCTTTAATTGGCTTGAAATAATTAATTTGTCAGTGTTCCGATTAAGCAATATATGAAGTAACTGATTAATCAGAATAAACGATGTGAAGTTATCCTAAATGAAATGGAAAACATATTAATTTAAGCATTTTATGATACAGATAGACGATAATGCTCAGTGTCAGTTTCATTGAAGCTTTAAAATACACCATTTGATCTTATAAAAGTATTACTAATCAACTCGATATTTATTTCGTCACTCTAATATTTTTCATTGAATTTTTTCATTGTGAGTCCGCGTTTTTCAAGAATTTAGTGTCTCGCTTATTTATCCTTAAAACTCAGAAAAAACAACTTGGAACTGACCTCACTGATGCACAAAAGTAACTGGACCTGATAACGAGTATCCGGGACTACGAGTAAGTTGAAAATAAAGCCATTAAACACAAAATATTGGCGATTTAAAATCCACAACGATTCCGCCTCTCCTAAAAATCTACTCACAATGGAGAATATATTTTGTTGTTGTTGTTATTGCTGGCATTAAAGTAACATAAAATTTTGTTGTATATTACCTGATATTTACATTTAGAACCAAATTTTGGTGGTTTTCTAGATTCAAAATGTTCAAATAACTTATTTATCAACTAATATCATATCTTTGTGAATATTTTCTCTTATTATTATTATTTTTGGTGGCAAATTTTTCATGAATTTTATTTTTAGGATCGCTCAGCAAAATGAGCTCCCTCAAGACAACCAATAAAAGCCTACTAATTCGCAAGCAACAAAAGCCATCACCAGATCAAGGCAAGGCATTACGAGAGCAATTGCATAAAGAAATCGAGCTGAACTTAAAAATATGCGGAAACACTACTTACGAATGTTCTCTATCTTGTATTGATGGCTTCAACTATTGCATCAAGCATATCCTGTTGGATCCTAATGCACCCTATAAGCAATGCGAATACATTTACAGTACTAACAGCAAACAATGTGGAAAAGCAGCTCCTATTTATGGAAAGACTTGTATTGGGTATGATTTTTATATCAATAAACATCTTATTAATTGACGAAACTAATGCTTTCAACTTTCTAGTGAGTCCAACTATTGTTTTGAGCACAGTCGTCTCAGCCAGTTGGTAAAAACAAAATCAGTGATGGGAAAGTTCAAGCAGATTGAATCTTCCGAGACTTTGGTCAGCAGTCTTACCCATCACGTCAAAGTTGATAAATCTAGGACACACACAAACAGTACAAGCAACAAAATATCAGTCAATGATGATGAAGATGAAGACATTGACGTGGTGACACCGGCAATTGATCCATTTGTTAACGTTAATGCAGCTGAATATAACAATTTGGGAAAAACTATTTTGGGCTATGCTTCTGATAGTTCATCTGAAGATGAGGAAACTACAGTTGGAAACACTTGGCGAGGGCACGAACAAGATCATTCAGAGGCCGAAAGTATTGATTCGCAAATGGAGGATCTCTTGAAGTAAATTTTGTTACTTATTTTGGTATTGACAATATTAAAATATTAATGTTAATTTCAGACACGCTGGTATTTATACCCTAGAAGAAGCCACCCTGATTACCAAAGAAAAGCTTATTCGCTTAAATTCTCTCTACATGGATCAGTTTAAGCGACTCCACCACGTCTTGCAAGACAAAAGACGACAGTATTTACATGCCCTGAAGAAAGAAAAAGAAACGTATTCAAGCATTCACGATCAGGCAAAGGATTCTCCACAAGAACGCAAGTTATATGAAAAACTAAAGGCGTTAAAGCACTACCATCATCGTTTTGGTGAGGAGTCTTTGTTACATCTTCAGTATATGGAGAAACGAGCAAAAATCACTGATGGATTAGTGATTCCACTCAATAAAAATATTCCTAAATGTTTTTACACAGAAGGTGGAGTCAAATGTGGCCAAGTAACAATTCCCACATGCAAATATTGCCGGTAAGTTATTTTTTCTTCTTATGTTCCAATAATTCAAATTAAAATAAAATTTTAGAAAACACATCCTTGAAGACAAGAAGCAAGTTCTATTCAAAGCATGTAATGTTGAGAAAGGAGGAATGGTGTGCCAAGAGCCAGTAGTTCACATCTTTGAAGATTCATCTTGCGTGCTTCACATTGAATTACCAATCCCACGTACCTACACTAAACGAAAGTACGAATCAGAAACTGAAGAGGATGAAGATAACAAACCTAAAGTTGAAGACATTACTAATGAAGACTTCGAGAGCGCTTTAGATGTTAATATTATCGAGAACAATGTCACAACTTCACACTCTCAAACTGTGGAAGTGGATTATGACCTGAAAAAGGTGAAGGTTGATATAGTTCAGTAGTATGAGTATGATTGCTTTTAAAAAATTAGTTTTATTTGAATAAATAACTCAATAAAAAAAATGAATAAATGTTAAATCTAATGGACGGTTTTGTTAATATCTAATTCTGAATGAATTGTTTCAAGAGTTTACTTAAAGTTTAACCAACACAGTTAAGGCAGATTCTAAACGCAATTTCCACTAAATTCTGTGGAATGTTGCTATCAACCAAAACATAAACTTCTCTTTGTGGAGATGCAAATAATCTACCGATGATCCAAACGTTCAACACATTTCCGCTGATAAGGTTGAATTTAACCATAATACCGTATTCTTTGATTGCCACCAAAGATCTAGAGTTCGTAACTTTGCTCTCCTTGGACAATATTTGTCGAAATTTCAATGAGTTTTGTAGCTGCGAATGAATTTTAATGCAACTACGGCGAAAAACATCCAGTAGTAGATCATTTTTGACATTATTTTGATCATTAAGTGATGAGAGAATTATTCCTTCTCCACTATCCAACTGTACGAAGTGATAAAGTACATTTTCGGGCCCAAAAGTTAGTGTTTGTGGCACAATATCTTGAAAGTCTTTGTAAATATTATCAGATAAATCAGTCAAATCAAATCCGCTGCTACTCTTTTGGCTGCTATCCATATTTTGGCTATCCCAGTCAGATTCATTATCATTTTCTTCAGCTGCATCCTCTTTAATACTTTTAAGAGTGTTTTCAGTTTGGTCCTTTAACAATAATAGAATAATTAAAATCATTAATTGTTTAAAAGCTGTTAATGTTTTACCTGATAGATTCCTTGATCAAAACTCTTACATTGTGGTCTTTTCTGTGAGTTAATCCAAATTCGAGTTAGATTTTCAATTCCTACATCCTTGAGATGGTCAAGTATGTCTTCAATTTCTTCAACGAAGTATATCAAATAGTTTTCACTCTCTTTTAACTCATCTTCGCCTGCTTCGGGATCAATAGGAGCATTGTAGCCATTCTCCTCTAAGATAACACACATTAAGAGATTGCCATGAGCCACCACTACCAAGAAAACTTTGTTAATTTCTGAATCATTTTGAATGTTGAAGGATTGGTAATCTTTTGGAAAGACTCGCTGCCAAATAACCATTTCCTTAACAACACAGTTGTTGTAAAGTAACTTCAAGCAGAAGTTTTTCAGATAAAGTTCCACATTCAGTGTATCGATAACATTAAAATGAGAACATATCATGGAGTTTTTATAAAACAGACTTGTTCCAATAACGTTGAATTTTCCAAACAATTCGATTAAATCTTCGTTCCAATTTCGGTAATCCATTGCTTCTAGCTCGCTCAAGCAATCATTAATTCGTAATTGTATTTCTTTTGGAAGTGGAATTAAATGGGGTTCTCCAAGCAAATTCTCAAAGTTCACCATACCGTTCTCCTTAATCAACTGTATTTTAACCATTTCACATAATCCGTTCATTTGATCAACGTTTTCAGCACGTCGAAAGTTTGGAAACACGAAATCAAGAAACTTGATAAGATTTTGTGCCAAATATTTGACTCCAAAAATAGTTGGTAGGTACTTTGAATTAAATCCCAAAAACAGGAATTCATTATCAGCGCTTCTTAGAGAGTAAGACAGATGATAAATTGTACCATTTAGTTTGATCGTGGTAATAAATGGAGTTGTTCCGAAAGCTGTTTCAGCAATTGAATCTAATGTCAAGAAAGATCCTTTCATTTTGAAAAGAAAGTTAGATTCCACAGGAGGATAGCAAAAAACAGTCTCAAAATCATCGGAATCATCACTGGAGCTTTCATTTTTATTTATAAAGATCAAACTAAAGACGAGTTCCTCTTGTTCTCCTTGAACCTTGAACAGCTTGCTCTTTTTATCTAGCATCTCCATGAAATTTGTTATCTTAATCTCTTCAGAATTTACTCCTTCACTGTTATCTGGATAAAACTCTTGCAGCACGAGTTTTACGGATTTCTGAGATTGCACCCGTTTAAGAACGGTAAGAATATTTTGTGTAGTTATCAGTTCATCATCAATTGATTTGAGGAGATCGCCTACTTTGACAAGAGGCTCTTTAAGGAAAATTGAACCTTCGTTAATTCTATGTATCAAAAACCGAGCACCATCAGGACTTAAAATGAGCGATGTGTCAAATATCAACTCAAATAGATTTTCATCCAGATTGAAGGAGTTGGTTAGCTTTGAGAGTTTATTGAATTTCAATGTTAGCGTAAACTCTTTAAGAACCCCATCAACATGATCATACTTATGTTTGGTAAGAATCTTGATGTCAAACAAGCTCTTTTTGAACTTGGATCCACCAATCTTGGATAAAATTCCTTTATTTTTCCGCATTGACAGCCGTTTGTATTCAGATCTGAATAAAAGATTATCAGCCGTCGTTTGTAGGCCACTATTAACCAATATTGGATGACATTTTGTATAGAATAAGTTGCCATCCTCTCGGATATAGTTTTTCCACTCCTAAAATGAAAAAAATATATTTTCAGCATATTATGAGAAAGAATTATGAGAATTATTACTGGATTATAAGATAAATGACTATAAACTGAAGACTCGCTGTATTCTGAACTGCCTGTAGATCCAGCAGTAGGTCTTTCTGGTGCAGCTCCTTCAGCTATGCTCCAATCATCTTCAGTTGGAAGATTACTGTAAATTTTCGAAGACATTTTTTCAAATACCGTAATAAAAAATAATATAAACAAAAGTCCGATCCTGATTCGTAATTTTTTATAAGCCCCTCGTTGAAAACAGTAAAAATGTATTCAAACAATTTAAAATTTCAAAATTGTATTCTGTACTCTGTGAAAATAATAGAAAAAGCTTGAGTGGCGTTAATAAAAAGATTGAATTTAGATTTAAAGACCATTTCACAGTATATCGTCGACTAAACATTCATCATGAACTCAACTGGTGGAGATTCCAGTGGAAACACAAAAGATAAAGTGAAGACAAATAACATTCAGGTTTATTTGCGAGTTCGGTAAGAATTTGATAGTTTACTGGTTTTTTCACGGAACAAAAACAAAGAAAATGCTAATTTCCTTTGGTTTATTGCAGGCCAACTAACACTCGTGAACGCCTCATTAAGTCTCATGAAATCGTTGAAGTGCCTTCGAATCGAGATGTGGTGGTCAAACAGTCTGCAGACAGCAGGATGACAAAAAAATTCACGTTTGATCGCGCATTTGGAACCGATTCTCAGCAGGTAGGATTCATTTTTGAGACTACTGAATCTTGTAAATATCGTAACTTTATTTTCAGCATGAGGTGTATAGTACAGTGGTTGCCCCGTTGATCGAAGAGGTAGTTTCTGGTTACAATTGTACGGTGTTTGCTTATGGTCAAACAGGAACTGGAAAAACATACACAATGGTTGGAGAACAACAGCCTGAGCTAAGTGCTTCATGGGAAGACGTAAGTTTTGTAATGCCATATAAGAAAGTATAAAATAAATAAAAACAATTATTCCCTACTTTTAGATCTCTAACGTCGGAATTGTTCCTCGAGCACTCAACCATTTATTTGATGAGCTTCGAATGATGGAGGTTGAATATGCAATGCGAGTGTCTTACTTAGAACTCTATAATGAGGAGCTCTGTGATTTACTCTCTACTGATGATTCGTCCAAGATACGTATATTTGATGATGCTACCAAGAAAGGATCTGTTATTGTGCACGGCTTGGAAGAAATACCAGTTCGTAACAAAGATGATGTCTACAAACTGCTCGCTAAAGGACAAGAAAGACGAAAGACTGCTGCTACTTTAATGAATGCTCAATCATCCCGTTCACATACAGTATTTTCCATTTTGGTACACATCAAGGAGAACAATCCAGATGGTGAGGAAATGTTGAAGATTGGAAAGCTGAACTTAGTGGATTTGGCTGGAAGTGAAAACATCTCTAAGGCTGGCAACGAAAAGGGAATTCGTACCAGAGAGACTGTTAACATTAACCAGTCCTTGTTAACTTTGGGTCGTGTAATCACAGCTTTGGTGGAAAGAACTCCTCACATTCCATATCGTGAGTCAAAATTGACAAGATTGCTTCAAGAGTCTTTGGGTGGACGAACTAAGACTTCTATTATTGCCACAATTTCACCAGGTCATAAGGACATTGAAGAGACGCTGAGCACATTGGATTATGCTCATCGCGCGAAAAATATTCAAAACAAACCTGAAATTAATCAACGTTTGACCAAGAAAGCGATGTTAAAGGTAAATTTTACGGAGCCTAATCTCAAATTATGTAAATTTAATAATTGTGTTTTTTTTCATTTACCAGGAATATAACGAAGAAATTGAGCGTTTAAAACGTGACTTGATGGCTTCTCGTGACAAAAACGGCATATACTTGGCCGAGGATACTTACAATGACATGCAGTACAAGCTCGAGTCACAGATGAAAGAGCTTAATGACAAAGTGGCTCTCATGAAGGCTCTGAAGGATGATTTGTCCAACAAGCAGAGAATGTTTGATGATGTAAGCAACAATTTGAGCATATGCACAGGTGAATTGGTAAAAGCTCAGCAAGTTATCAGTGTCAAGGATAAAGAGCTCAAAGAGACCAAAAAAGATCTGAAACAAACCGTTCGTCAGGTCGAGGAAAAATCTCTTGTGATACACCATCAGATCAAGACCGAAGAGCTTTTAACCAGTCAAGCAAATCAGCTAATGCAGGTAGCAGATATTGCTGCTAAAGATACGAAAGGGTTGTTGGAATCTATTGATCGACGCGTATTGGTTGAGAATAAAATTCAAACAGCTTGCGATAAGTTGTCGTTGAATTTGAATGGGATTGTTCATGAGCTTAAGTTGGATACAACTTCTTTGTCTAAAAAGCATCAGGTATGATTAAAAATCCTTTTATTAAATTAAATTAAATTAACAAAATTATTTCTTACAGGAACACACCCAAATAATTATCGACGAAATCATGGAAAACACAAAATGCACCAAATCATTCTGTGTAGATGTCTTAAAAGATTGGAACTCGATGAGAAGTATGCACGGAGAAGTAAAGCAAACAATGCTTGACGATTTAATCAAGTGGAGCAACAATTTAGATGCTTCGGCGGCCAAAGAGTTGAATGGTATTTTAGCTAGTTTCAAGCAAATCGAGGAACAGAGTGACAAGTTCAACGTACAAACTGCCGATAAAATTGACATGACTATCAAGACAATAACCGAAAATTGGAAAAGTTTGGAAGCCAAACAGGAAGCTTTAAGAGAAATAAGCAAGCTTCAATTTGATAGTGGATTAAAATTGAGAGATGCTTTGCAACAGCAGATGGACTCGTTTGGCGAACGTATCACTATGAAAATTCAAACTGAACATGAAAATTTGGCTGAAAAAACTGCCAAAACTGAACAGTTATTGAACCAACGTAAACAAACCTTAAATCAAATGAAGGTAAAATATATTAATAACAGAATTAGTTATTTAAGTTTTGAAAGTTGTTGATCATAAATTATTGTCCTACCAATGCATTATTCTAAAATATTGAATTCTTTTCAGGAATTCGTGAACAGCATGGAACAGTTCGAGAAAGAGACTGAAGAAAATCTGGTGAATCTTGTTTCGATTAAAGATACAATGCTGCTTAAGAAAAAAGACATTTCTTCACACATTTCTACCGTCAATGTTCACATACAAGAAAACGAGGAAGACAACAAAAAAGCTTCCATTGAACTAGCTGAAATCACGCAACAAATTCTCTCTGATTGTTCTTCTGAACAAGAACATCATATCAAAGAACTTCTGGATCTTAAATCAGCCAGCTCAGATAATCGCAGCCAGTTGGTAGAACGAATGCATAAAGATATTGCCTCTACAAAATCATTCAAGGAAAATGTGCAAAAGGAGCTTGAAGCCGTCACCAATGAGCAACAAGCAGCAATCGAAAAGTCTAAAAATTCAGATAAAGATATGACCAATTCCTTCCAAGAGAAAATAATTATCGAGAAGAAACGAGTTGACTGCCAGGACACCAGTACCACGTCGTACATTAAAGAGATTCTCCAAAAAACAATGCGTGAAACGGAAAAAATCATGGTCGAGAAAATGCTCAAATGTGAAGATCAAATTCGAATTTTCAACCGAGACGAATTGGTTAAGTATGAATCCAGTGGAGCAACTCCTGCCCGAAAAGAATACCTGATCACTAGAGATTTAGCAGCCACATCGCCTCATGATCGCATTATACGACGCTTGAAAATGGAGCCTAGTCTCAATAGTACGGTTGATTTGGATGCCTCTTGCGTTATTTTGGAGGTAAATTTATTTTATTTTTAAATGATGTTTTTCTAACTTTTTTTGTTTACAATATTTAGGACAGTGAAGAAGATACTTCAGTCGATCAATCAGCTGAGCTGCTAAACTCAACCCCTGTTGAAGTAATTGATACCAACGAGCGTAAGAGTCTCAAAAATTTGGAGATTTCACATATTTCAGAGGACAACAAGGAAAACTCGATGATTGCCAACTCTTAATCTTTTTACTTTATCAACGTTTTTTTTTTAATTAAACAAACATTTAACTTCAAATTTGTTGAAAAACTAAATTAATATTTTATATGTACTCGTTGAATAAAATCAACTTAAATGCACTCGAATTATATGGAAACTATATGAACTTATGTAGCTTGAGAGAGACCAATAAAAAATACATTGTATCTATTTCTTCTGTACTTTCCGATATTTTATTGAAATAAGTATTATTAACTAGTTTATTACCCGGGAAAAATCCCAGGATTTGGTAAATGTGGTATCAAAATAGTTAATATCTCAAAAGTGGTCTCAAAAAAAGTCATGGCAAAAAATAGGGCTGGACCAACCCGTGACACAATAATAAGCTCAACTTATCATCCCGAACAATTCAAAAAAATACACATAAGCTGTATCTTAACCCCTTTTCTAGTTTTGGAAGTGGCACCAGGTAGTGGCAACAGGATAAAAATTGTAATTACTGCAAAAATCGTTTTTGTTGGTTTTCTGAACGAATTGTGAAATTCTAAGTTTTTTTGTAAAAAAAATGTTGTCCAAAGCCACCAAGTCATGCCACCAGCTGCTGGTGAGTTCATCTCATGAGTTTACTTCAACCATCTAGATCAACTCGTCATTTTGACCATTTTTTTCTTTAAAACCAAAACTCTACCTCGACCCAAACTCTCAGTAAATTGTAAAAAGTAAGGTAAAATATACTGAAAACATGTCTTGCTGGATCCTGGCTGGTGACCAGGAGGGTTGTGGAACTGGTCCAAAAACTATCCAAAGCAAATTCTATGACATGGATTAACCTTTTAAGACTAAGATGCCCGTACAAAAGTCTTAAGGATCTCGAGCTATTAGAGCTCAGTTAGCGTTATTTTTATATAAATATATGAATAAACAGAACTTGCTTACTTAAGTATTATTAATGGAGAAGATGCATGTTAAAAATATTTATGTTCTTTTTTGCAGTTGTAATACATTTTATTGAAAATTCTGAAAGTTCTTTCCTTATACATGGTCTCAAATTTCAAATACATTCTACTTGGAATTTGAGTTAATGAACGTTAATTGCTAGTTGTTTATTCAAAAACGTAGTCGTGGTAGTTTGCATCAAAAGTTTGTACCCGAATAAAACCGTCCTCACCACCTGTAGCATATGATCTGCCATCAGGGTGGAATGCCAAGCTGTTAATTGGTCCAAAATGACCTTTAACGCGGGCAAACTCCTCCTCGTAAACCAAATGGAAGAATCGCGAATCAAATTTACCAGAACGAGTAGATGTTGTCGTTACATCCATTGCATCTTGACCTCCTCCAAGCGCAACATGATCGTGAAGTGGGCTAATAGCAGCTGAGTTGACGGGTCGCTCTGTTTTATAAGTTTTCAAGCATGTGAGAAGCTCGACATCAAAAAGTTTAGATGTAGAGTCTTTTGAGGCGGTAACAAACATTGTTCCGTCACGAGACATCTGCATATCGTTGATGACACTTGTGTGGTCCTTCACAGAGTTTACTTCCTTGCCCATCTAAAAATATTTATTGTACTTTAGTAATTTTTTTTTGAAAAATAAAATGAGTATTAAAACTTACCCTCAAATCCCAAAGAATAATTTCTCCATTTTCGTGTCCAGTAATGATAGCTTCATCAAGCGACCAGAGCAGAGAAGAGATTTTTGATACGTTCATTGGTAATCGAAGAATCGGATCAGAATCGCTCACTGATGAATCAATAGTTCTGGTGTCAATAATAAAGAGTTCGCAGTTGTGTCCCATAGCTTTGTCTGTGGAGTAGGCAGCTTGGTTTCCAGAGTAGCTGAAGTTTGCTGTTCTAACAGATGATCTAGCTCCAATTTTGGCGGACAAAGTACCAGTTTCTACGTCCCATAAGTTTAAAGACATATCACCACCTCCACTGATAAACTTAGTGCTCGACCAATCCACATCAATACACCAGACTGCTCCTTGATGACCATTATAGGTTCCCAATCTTTCTCCATTCAGAGAAAACCATACATTAGGCTTGGCATCCTTAGAGCAAGAGAACAGCAAATCACCTTCACGATTATACTTGATCTGAGTGATAGAGCGCTCATGCCCTTGCAGAAGTAAGGGTTTCTAGAAAAGTATAATTTATTTTAGAGGTTGAGATTAATATTATTTTACATAATTAGGTAAATCAATAATAGATTCATATGATTATTAATTGATGTTTCATGAGCTATACTGCAATTCAACAACTTGAGAAAGATCTTCAGATAGATCGGTGCTGGTGACGTTTTTATAGGTTAATTTATTTATTCACTGTTTTTCTTGAGACAATCATCAATAATCAATGAATCTTCATTGAATCCTTGAGTACCACATTAAAGTACTTAAATTTATTACCATTTTTATACGATTTTATTACTAATTTAGCCACAAAACAATAAAGTTTTGTGTGAAATATTATTTTTTCAATATATTTTTTGGGCGAATTGATGTTTATTATTAACCCCTTGGTTACACCAACCATGAAACACCAACACACCAATGGTTTGCTGGGAATTCGCCGTCGAAAATTGTACAGAATGAAAAATTGTTGATTTGATTAAATTAGTGATATCGGAAGTATTTAGTGTTTCTGTTTAATTGAACTGTGAAAACTGGTAGAAGTCTTTAAATATTTACAGAATAGATCAAGAATTGCGCTAGGATTGAAAATATTTTCTTTGTATCAATTAAACTTGTTGATTTTTTATTGATGGCTCTGCTACTTTGTAGAAACAATTTATTTTCAATGATAATTAGATATGTCAGCTTATAAATAATCCCTTGATTTGAATCCCTTTGACGAAATCATGGAAATGCAGTTTGAATCAATAATAAATGGTGCATTGCTGCAATTTCAATAAATAATCCAATAAGCGATGAAAAAATAGAGTTCATTGTTAAAGGAGAAGCAGGGAAGAAGGATTCAAGAAAATGGGAACCTCGATGAGCCAAATATTTCGCTCCGGAAGTTCTCTCTTATCAGATAATAAGACAACTGATACTACAGCTCAGCATATTCATAGGATATTTGATGTACTTAGAGCCAATCCTAAGGTCGCAATGCAGATGCTAGAAAGTTTACTTGTAGAAATACCTAAACATGAACTTATTCTAACGATCCATGATCCGTAAGTTGGACACCTGTTAATAAACATAAATAATTAAAAAATAAATTTCATAATTTAATTAGCGGAACCGGGTACAATTTACTACAGAAGAGCGTAGGACTGAATCGCGTAGATTTAGTCAAATGGATATTGCATAGACACAGACCAGATGTTAACAGATCACCTTGTTCACTGCCACTTCATATCGCTTGCTTGAAAGGGTTAGATAATGTTTTGAGTTTATTTCTTTTTACTAAAACAAGACTCAATTTTTTTTTAGATACGAAGAGTGTGTTGAGTTGCTTCTCAAGTATGGTGCTAGGATAGATACAGAAGCTAGGATGTGTTATAATGGTCAACACAGTCACAACTGCGAAGAGTCTGGAAAATACAAAAGTGAAATAGAAGTCCCTCCTACAACCAGCACTAAACTTCAAAATGCTCTTTGTTACGCCATCGATGGAGATCAAATAAATGTATTGAACATATTAGCACAAAAAATGGAGGAGCCTTGGAAAGTCTTAAATAGAATTCGAGGTAGAAAACCTCTTTTACATTTAGCCTGCGAAAAGGGAGCCTGGAAGTGTGTTCAACAATTAGTTATAACACGTCAAGACGAAATTAATTTGATGAAAGACGAGTTCTATCCAATTCATCAGGCTGTGCTTCATAATCTCAAATTTTTAGAATTGCTCATTCATCACGAAGCAGAAACAACTGTTAAGACTAGTACCCAACAAATGACACTTTTACACGTTGGTCAGTTGCATGACTTTATTTATTTTATTTTATTTCATTACAAAATATTTTGAATATTTTGAATTTTAGTGATACTCACTGCCCGAAAGTCTGCCGAAGACACTTTGAACACAATCCGAATTTTACTGGAACGCGGATGCAAGGAGCTTATTAATACACCAGATTATTTAGGAAATACTCCATTGCATGCTATTATAGTTCGTTACGCTTTAGAGGAAGCTCGATATGGCTACGACAAATGGAATAAATGGGATGTGCTTCATCTGGTACGATATCTGTTGCAAAATGGTGCCAGAGCCTCCATAAATCAACCTGGAAATAGTGCAATGGCTTGTGTTTTTAGACATATAAGAGATTGGGATGTCTGCTATGAAATATTAAATATGCTGATAAAAGAAGATGGTTCGTAAAAATATAATTACCTCCATTTATAGAGATAAATTTACTCTTTTAAATTGAGGTAAAGAAGTTAGAGATAATTATCTTTATGTTCTTTTACTTTTTAAAAAAAAGTAAAATTATGATCTTATCTACTTAAATTTTATATGATATTCAATGATACTTAGTCAATATTTATTTACTTTCTTTTTTCATTTTAGGTGATCCTAACATTGTCGGTCGTGATGGTAGTGTACCTTTGATGGTATGTTTAGTGCCATTGATCAACAAAGATCCACTCCACCATTTTACACACACCATGAAAGTAAGCTCAGCACAATAATTTTGCCAACTTTTTTAATTATTTTTAATCTTAGGTATGTTACTTAAACTGCATACGAATCCTTCTTCAACATGGAGCCAATGCAAACTGTTCCTACCGCTCCAACCTTACGCCTCTTCATGTCCTTATCTTTACAGTTAGCGAGAACTTTACTCTTAATGATTCAACAACTAAACGAGCAAACTTTGATTTTATCAAAAACATTCTTCTACTGCTTTTACAGCACGGATTAGACTGTAATCGCACGTCACAACACATTCTGCAAAGTGTTACTGATATGGTTCAAAATGTGAGAACTTTTCCGGATATATTGTGCATATACGAGCTCACGCTAACTCTTATACAATATGGCGCAAATCCCAATATTGGCTTGAACAATAAGATGATGTCGGGAATCAATGTCGCATTATTTGGGGAGCTTTCAGGAGGAGGAGGTAATTTAAGTAGAAGCCATGGACCACCAGTAGCCACACAAATCGCGGTAGCTGTGAATAATGAAAGCTTAAGAAGCTCATTTAGAAGCAATTCAAGGTGAGTTTTCAATTGAATTTCAATTATAAAATTCATTTTTTCAATAATTTTTCCAGAAATTTCATCTTATTTTACTACATAATGTTGATCACTCGGAAAGAGTTTATTTTGACGGACCCCGAAGCTGGTTTTCAACGAATTGTTTATTTGCTATATTACACCATGGAACATGATCTTCTTTACAGTTGTCTCAGATCACTGTACAACCTCTTTGTTTACAAAGTGCCGAACAAATCGACCGAAAGTCTGCTTCAACTTATATCCAGCTTATATAGGAAGCCAAGGAGTCTTAAACAAAGTTGTCGTGTACGAATTTACGAATGTTTGGATAAAAAAGTTGCACAAAATTTAAGTAGATTAAAGCTACCAGGCCCGTTGAAAGAATATATACTAAATTTCGAATAGATTATTGGTAGATTTAGAAGTTAAAATCAGAATTAAAAACGCTTTCAATACTTTCCAATTATGGAAGAGAAATATTGTCCTGATTCAACAAAATTTAAATTATTTATCTATAAGGACGAAAATGCAAAGTTGACTTTTTGTTTTACGGTTTCAAGTTAATTCAATTAAAGTAAACATTGCCAATTGAGTCACTATAACTGTGTTAATTAAAAGTTTATTATGATGATTAAATAGAAACATATGTTAATTATTAACATTCGATAATAATTACTATAAATATTTAAAAATATATTTGAACTGGCTACGTTGAGTTCTACGTGAGCAAATTTATGAAAATTTTATTCGAAATATGAACCAAAATAATTATTGATCTCATTATGTAATTAATTTAAATTATTTTTAGTTCTTGTAAAATCATCGTTAAAAATTTTAGGACGTTAATTGAGGAAATCAGATTTAAGCTATTTAATGAGCTGGGCTCTTGCATTTTAGTTAAAACTTTTATTACCATAATTGATGATCTGAGATGATCTGTGTAAGAACTTTGAATTATTATGTTATTATTTTTTTAGTAAATTTGTTTTTCTTTTGAGTTTTGGACGCATGTTTATTAAAAGTCTATATCGATCTTTATTTTTATTTAAATATAGCTATTTATCCAATTTACGCTGAAACTCAGATAACTGGAAATTTTGATTGAGATGACTATATATTATAACAATAAAAAAGTATTGATAAATATAAATCGATTGTTCAAAAATAATTAAAAATGTCGTGTTTGAATTGTGCATGTTCATTATTTTTTACAATATTAATGATTAATATATTTATTTTATATTTAAATTAACACCCTAGTGTATAACTAGAGATCTTATATTCTTACATTGTATTTTTGTTTTTTTCTTATTTTTCGGCTTGGTTATAATTTTTAATTTGATTGAAGTGTTTCAAATTTTTTTGACATATTTTAAGTATGCGGTGGATGAAGTGGATAAAAATTATGAATCTAAGTTTAGAAAATCACTCAAAAAATTTTGTGCAAAAAATTGAAAGCAATGCCAATTCTAGTTAATTCAGGAACCAATGAAACCGGTCAGTTGATAAATCAGAAATCTGCTTTATAAAAAAATGAAAAGTGATTTTATTTTTTCAAGCTCGCGAACAGATTCTAGCTCAGCTAAAGTTCTTTGACACTAACCTACCAAATTGTTATAAAACATATTTGGCGCTTGATTAAACTATTAATAGGTAATAATCGACTTTAAATAAAATTTAACCGAATTGGCAGAGAATCTGCGTTACCGGTCTTTGAACCAAATAATTGTCAAGTTTCAATGTCAATTAGTTACTCATTTATCCGGTTTTTTGGTTCTTAAGCCAGTTCTCTGAATCTACAGAATTAAATCTTGCCGATTTACTGAAGAACATGACCAAAGTGAATGTGAATGTAAAATTTTCTTAACTCTATAGCATATTCACTAACATATCTGCTAATATGTTATTATTTAAGTGTTTTTTGTTGGTTTCTTGAATCAAAAAATATGCTTGAAATGCAGATCAACTTTTACTTCCTCAAAAATCCATTAAAAATTCTTGTTTTTTTTGTTCTTTTCAATATTAGTTCTCCGGATATACGTACCAAAATAGATATTTTACAAAAGAATTTTGTTTTATTTTTTAATTACATTTATTTATCTACAAGTACATGCATTTGACTCTGAACATTTCAAAGAATTTAAAAGACTGTGGGAGAAATCAAATCATGATTACATTGCGTGGAGTAAAGTTTTCAATATTTGTTATAACCTATCTCAACAAAAAACAGTTGACAAGTTCATGTCTGCGAATTTTAGTTGATTCTCCAAAGTTTTTCAGGTGAATGGAAACCGGTTCGATTGTTTGGGAAATCTGGGAAAAAACTTTACAATAACAAAGCATAACTTCGCGTTCTGCTTCCATCACATCTTCTCCGACGTCATTATAATCGAAAGTTCAAATGCGTTATTGCAAATATTTTGTATATTTTTAGTAAAAATTTTACGTTATTTTATCTCAAATTGCAAATTACCATGTGACTCAAGAAACTCATTTATACGAAAATTTACGTTTCGTTGTAAAATTTAGTTTTTGGATGTATGATGCTGCACGATCAATTTAAATTTAATGAATTTAAATTGTGGACTCATGGATTCAATGATTTCATTGATTAAATTAAATCATCTTTATTTAATTGTGCCATTAAAAAGACAGTAAAATTCATTCATGCAAAAATTTTAATGTTTAGTGTTAAATCTGTTTTAAGTATATACTAGTTTGATGCCTGTTAGATGTTCTGTACTCTATTTTTGTGTCCGTCTAACCGTCTTTACATCAGACAATTTTTATCTCCTACTTCCAGACTTAAACTACCTCCATAGATTTTGTAATTTCATTTTTTTATTTTCCAATAATATTTTGGTCATCTGAATTGAAATATTAAATTCAGTTTAGTTCGATGAACTTAATTTTTAAATCAAGCTAACATGTTTTTGGAGTTCAATCGAATTTAAATTTAAATTTAAAAAAAAATATTTTTCAGTGGTTCAATTGAACTGAAATTTAAACTAAATTTCGAACTAAATCGAAGTTCATCGTATCCCTGCGTTTAAGTATAAATATTCAAAGTTTTTTTTTTCAAAAACAAAAACTCCATTCGAGCAAGAACTAAATAAGAATCAAGAATGAACAAATAATAATATGTAGTTAGAACTCAGTAAAATCTACAGAAACCGTCTCAAACATTCAACATCACTATATCACTAACGCGAATGCTCACAAATCCAGTCACTATTGACGATCCATTACTGCAAAAAAACCGCCTGTAAAAAGTTAAATCGTCTAAAAACATGTTTTTCTTATACATTTTTTGCTTTCGTATATAACTAAAGTTTGCCACAAACTTGATTTAGTATAACTACAATTTTCTAGCGCGCAAGACGTTGTGCTTTGCTTAGCGTTAATTCGCTCCAATTTATTACATTAAAAACAGCAACACCAAATTTTGTTAATTGTTTCTTTTTGTTGGAAAAAATATTATATTAAACCTGCAAAAAACAGTGGCAATTAATAGTTTTCAGTGTTTCAAGGAAATTGCTTATATTTCAAAGAAAACCAATAAAGAATTTAAGTTCGGTGGAAAATCGAGCAAATAAAAATAGTAAAAAGATAAGGTGTAACAGGAAGTTTTCGTGTTCAAGTCCTGTTCCCTAAAATAACTGAATTAAACCTCAAAGTGATATTTAATTATTCGATTAATTAAATTATAGAAATTTGTGAGTTCAAAAAGAGAAAACATAAAATTACATAAAATGACACCGCGACCTCAAGAGAGCACTCCAGTTGTGCACGCTTCTGATGATATGGAAGCAGAAAACTGTCCTAAAAAATCTGGTTATGTGAACAACGCGTTTGTGACTAATGAACTGGTGTCATCCGGCCCTATGGCAATGATGTCAGGCGATCTCAAGCAAAACCCTTCTTTAAGTAGCATAAAACCAGTTGTGGACTTTGACGATCTTTTACCACATATTGGAGAATTTGGAAGATATCAAAAAATACTATTTTTGCTTATGATACCATTTGCTTTCTTCGTGGCCTTCGTATACTTTTCTCAAATATTTATTACATTAGTCCCAGAAGAGCATTTCTGTAATGTGCCAGAATTAGTCAACTTAACAGCTGAACAAAGGTAAGTTGTCGTAATGAATAAGCCAGTGGAAAATTTTGCAAAGAAAGTAAAAAGACTGAATTAAAAAAATGAAACAGTAAGAACGTTTGACTCAAATGACGCTGGGATTTTCCTTAGATTCATTGAAATGTTCGTCTTTCTTCCACTTCTAGCTATACAACTTTTTTTAATTTGTGAAAATTTGTGAAACAGAGCATATTTTTTATTTTTATGCGTTATTTTCGCGAGATTGTGATTTGAATTTTAGATTATTTTTGGTTCTCCATAGATTTTTTCATAAATATTTTTAGAATTTTAAAATTTGGTTCGAAATGAATAAAACTATTTTTTTTTTATGCTTTGAATATTTAAATATAATTCAATTAATTCAAGTTTTGAAAATTTTACAAGTTTTATTGAGAAATGAAAAGTATTTTTATCGTAAATTTTTATTGGTCGAGATTTAAATTATCTATGCTACACTCACCACTTTTACATTTCACATTTTAATGACAATTAACGATTTTGATTGCTGAAATTGGTTTTTATTGAATATTATTCATCAAGTTTTATTCTTTGAATTTTGAAGAGTCAATAATATAATAAATATTTTAAGATGCAAAATTTTCATAAAAAGATTAATTAAAAGTTTCGTGTTAAATCAGATCGGTATTGTGAACTTGCTGAATTGTTTATTGTTTTTCAATAAATATCAAATTAAAAAAAATATCAAAATGCAGTATTAATAAAATTGTAATGCATTTTCGAATAAAAATTCACATTTTATGTATCACTTAATGCATTCAAATTTGTAATATGTTTTCAAAACCTGCTGGTAAAAGATTTAAAAACATGTTTTAATTTTGAAATATACGGTTACAAAGAAATTTTGAGTTTCATTAATTAAGTACACCCTAAAAATAACAAGTATTTTAATAAAAATGTGAAAATTAAAAAGCGAAAATATAATATACCTATAACTGAACTTTTTACCGTTCTAAATTTTACTACGATTGAGCTTGAATGACGTTTAAAATACCTTGTTAAACACATTTATAAACTACAATGAATATACTTTATCAGCTTTTCCTGGAGAACCAGTTGCAAAAATAATTACAAACATTCAAATCAACCCATTTAAGTTATTCCAGTTTTGAAATACTATGAGTATACTAAACTACACAGTTTGATTTTTACAACTTAACATTCTTTAGCTATTCTGTATAGACAGTTTGGTTGTTTAGTGAAGCCTTTGTCTAGGCAAAATGCATATAAGTTGTAAAACTCGGTAGCAATTATCCGATATAACATGTTAATTGACCCTTTAATGAAAAATAATAATTTAACGATTTAAATACCTTTTAATGACATATCTCACATTTTAAGTTAACGCGAGAATTAAAAATTATTCAAAAACTTGTATGGAACGTTAATACATGATCAAAAGCATTTGTGACTTAAAAGTATTTTGAAATATTAAAGCTCATGATTAAAACATTTCAAAATATAGCAGATGATAACTGAAATATCAATTTTGTGTGTCCCAAAAAAGATTCGCATCTAAGAACAATGATTTCCCAACATTTATAAAATATACAATACGAGTTAGCCAGAAGCTTAATGAGTTGTTTTATGCTTATACTAAACATCAGGAAAAAGTTCATCGTTTTCAATTCGGAACAGATGTGTAAAGTTTTATATGAATTCTGAATAAATATTTAACTAATAACTGAGAGGGGGGACTAAATAGGTTAACATTTTCTATTTTAAAAAACCTTTATCTTGAAAAATGTATCTCTTTATAATATCAAATATCAATTGAATATGTTCTCCAATAAAACAATATGCACTAATAACTTTGTCTCATTATCTCCCCCTTTTCTCATACAAGCAGTAAAGCACGTTTAAGGAAATACAATCTGAAAAGAAACACCGCGAGTCTGTTGTTCATTTTTGTAATATGAATTAATTGGCTATTTATTCAATTTATGTAGATATTATGAATCAAAGGGAATTTACGCAAATTTATAAATGTATACAATAATATTATGAGATCAGAGTAAAATCGAAACTTGACCAAAAGAAACAATTATTAACTTTTATAAAACCCCAACAGTCATGACTCATATTTTCCTATACGGCAAGTAGTTTCAAGAATTTTAATACAAATGTTTAATCACGTGCTTTTTAAAGATTTCTCAGATATCTGATAATAACTGTTTGATGAACGCATTATAGTGGATTTCGAATCTAGCAATAAGATTCTGTTCTGCTAAACGATTCATCGAAATTTTAATTTCTGAACAGGAAAGCTTAAATCAAAAGATTTCAATGATGGATATAGCCGGAAATAAAAAACAAATCATTAACATAAATAACATTCTTAGTAGTGGCACCGTTCAAAATTTTTGTTGCCCTAATCCAAAAATGTTGCAAAACATTTCATAATATCTAAGATTTTCAAAGATATAATAGTTCATAATAGTTTATTATATGATAGATGAACTTTGAATATTCTTTGAAAGCATTCTCTTAAAATGAAATCAAATATTAATGCAGAAATTTTATAGCTTGCTAGAAAAAAGTCAGAACTGCGGTATTGAAAACCATTTTATTGAAGTTGCTTAAAAAAAGTTACAAAAGTATATTGTCGTCAAATAAAACATAATATCTACATTGTAAAATTTGCAAAAGCTAAAAACTTGACTAAAATCGTTACTAACACATGCTCATTAAAATTAGAGTCATAATCAATAGATAATTCCAAAAGCCAGAATTTATTGATAAACTGCAAAAAAGTCCTCATAGAATGAAAACAATAAGAATTTAATTAGCAATCTGTTAATTAAAGTTCCTTTAAAAAATTTACAAAAACTATTGAGTTAATGGGAAATCACTGCCTTTAACAGCTGCGAAAGAATCAGCGGTGATTTTTAGTTGAAAAACTACAGAAATATTCGAAAAATATAGGTTTTTCATTCAACTTGACCCAGTTCAAACGATAAAATTGTTATTTAATCTTTTGCCAACTTTGCAGCAACTTGCAGTTTTAAGTGTGTCTGCTCTTTTGCCTTTTGATTGAGCAGTGAATTATGAAAAATGTATGTTGCTGTGTAAACGGTTGAATGTAAGCTTTGTGGTATTTGCTGTAATTTTTGTAATCAAACAGTTTGTGACATGGTCAGTGAACAAGTAATTATTTTAATGGAGATATCACTCGTGTCGAACAATTTTAATGGTTATGTCTTGAGTGTTTGAATATGCATCTCAATAACACAAGACTTATCACACTTTAAGCAAGAACAGGCAAAATTAACAATTTAGATTCGTTGAAAGTTGGACGATGGCATTTTAGTTGAGTGATTAGTGATTACGAGCTAGAATGGATTTTTCTTCTGATTAATTTTTGAAGATGTGAAATGATGGAATTAATATTATTTAACATAATTTGAATATTTTCAACATTGATAAAATCAAATTTAGATGAATGATTAATTTTGTCTGGAATGTAAATTAATTTAATGAAGCCACTTACTATAAAACCACTGTTTCAAAACGACAAATCTTGATTTTCTTGGAAGCTCTCACAAAATTCGTACTCATAGGAACAAAAAATCGATAACAAACTTATAATTAGTACTAACAAGTAAATTAAAAACACAAATTATAGCGTCAATTAACAATAGCATTAAAATTAATGTGATACTGGTTATATTAAAATATTTGCATCTCGGAATTAAATTAAATTTTCGTTTGTTATGTCTCGTTTAATTTGTTTAAAATGAATTAGGTAGTTATCAGCAGCGATCTTTTATTGCTCAATTTAAAATTATAGAGATGAGTTTTTTTCTCAGATTTGAAACGGTTTTTTGATACAACGTGTTTTATAAGTTAACAAACAGGTGATAAATTTTTCAAATAGAATGCTTTAAGCTTTTATCTTTATATTTAGCAATCTATCAAATCTATAGTTCAGAAAAAAAAACTCTATAGGACACATTAATTTCTAGAGTTGTAATCCTTCCTAAATTTTTAAATAAGAGCTAATAATATTTGATATAGCTTTAAATATGTTTTTTGATTCAAAGCTTTATATTTCAACATATATAGAATGACTTAATTCCATGACTAATTAAGTAGTATCTAGATTCCGATTGCCATATATTTTTTGTTATAATATAATTTTGATGATAATTACATTTATCTCTTAAAACACAAAATAACAATACAGGTATTTAAATGTTATCTGGAAATAGTAACTAAGAAAAAAATAGAACTTAAAATTGACTGCTGTATTCATAAAATATTTGATTCTTTAAGCAGGAAAGAATTTAAAACAAATTCCCAGCAAAGTCATCATATAAGTGCCGGATTAAAGCTGAAAATTAGTAGATCATTAGCATTCATTAGTTTTGTAAAAGGGCTTAAAAAAATATCTCAAAATAAACGAAAAATATTTTAAAACTAAAAGTATAGCAGTAAAACGCGTGAAGCTTCTACATAACTTATAAAATATTCACGGCTGAAATGGCGCGTAACTTAAATTGAAAAAAAATTAACGAGTATACCGTGAAAATATATTTACGTCGACAAAACATAAATAATTGAGTAGCAAAGTATAGTTTAAATGTAGTAAATTGATTGGATTGCCATCCAAAAACCGTGAATTTGAACTTAAAAGCTCAACATTGATCTTGAAAATCAAAAAGTGTGTAACAAAACTACAATAATTATAAAATTTAAATTCTAGAACGCTTTAATATGGAATGAAAAATTAATAAGTTATTATGAGCTCTTGATTTTTCTCAATTATAATTGTCTCAATACTGCATCCTTGCATAGTACTAATAGTATAATAATTAGTCCTTGCATTAAGCACAAAAATAATTGATACTGAGAATTTTGTTACTAGATTATCACACAGAAGTGGCATAGCCTGTCACTTTTAATTGATTTATTGATATAGATTTGTATGATTAAATCTTTATTAGTTCACTGACATATCAAGTATAATTAGCAACAGTTCATATTCATTGATTAATTGATTTTAAAATGATAATATTAATAAATGAGCTTTTTCAAATTTTGAAAATGTTTGTAATTGCAAACTTTGAGCTGAAATATTACTCCAAAAATGATTTTAAATCAAATAATTCTTAATAATATTTTCTTATCATAATAACCGCGATTGTATTGGATTGATTTTAAAAAATGAGTAAATGATAAAAATGCAATAATTCCAAAACAATAATTCCGAAACTATATAATGCGTTAAAATTCACCCAAAGCCGATAGTCAAACAAATCAACTTAGATATTAAAATTTGGAACAAATATTAAAAACGGCTGGAGTTGAAAAAACGATTAAACTTTTTGTGGATACATAAATCACGAAAAAATGCATTATTAGCATTCAAAAAAGCCACAAGCTTGCACGTTAAGTGATTTATATACTGCCACTTTTCATCAACTTTACTATTTAAAGTTGTATGTCAAAAACATAACAACTTGAACTTATAAAAATAATAATTTACCTTTTAAGGAATTTAATTTTTTTGTGGAGCTTTATTTTGCACATTGTTATTGATTGACTTCACTACGGTAACATTATAGAAAAATTAAGTGTAAATAGCTAAATATTCTACACGTTTTGACCCACTAATCTTTCTAAATGTTAACATTACCAATATAGCAGGGTTGTAGAAGTGGGTAGGCGCGAGTAGTCGCGACCCCCTTGTTAAAATTTTGTTCAGTGCAATTTTTTAATTCTGTTTGCAAAAACTCATCAGCGCCTACCTTGTTAATCTGCTACTTCTACACCCCTGCAATATAGCATTGAAAAACCTTTCAAGTCCATTAAACTTTTTGTAAAATATTTTCGTAAATTATTGTAATTAAAAATTTTGTGCAAAAAAAGTCAATTTTATGGAGAGTTATTGACCTTAAATTTAAATCTGTTGCTTCCTCAATGAATGCTAACAATTCCCACAACTCTTACGTTTAATACCTATAATTAAAATTAAAGCCTTTAATCGGAATTTCTAAGCAAATAAATTCAAAAATCATCACACATTTTGTTGTATTGATTTTCATTACCATCTCCAAATCAATTCGCTGCATCTCATGCAACGGCCAATGAAATTAAGCAAATAACCAACAATAGAACGAAAAGAACAATCCCAACTTCAAATTATAGCCAAAAATATAAAAAATATGCATAACGAACTCCACCACGGTGAAGGACAATCAAAGTCTGTAGAATTCGGCTTTGAGAAATTCTTTTCATGTGTGTCTGCAATATCTATAGTTTTAGTTATTTAGTGGGTTCATGGCTAATTCAAATTTTTAAAAGTGTGTTTCCCTTTACAGATTAGCTCTAGCCATACCACCAGCAACATCAAGCAGTGGCTTTGGCTTTAGTAAATGCTCTATGTACGCTGTAAATTTTACGGAAATGCTCAGCCAAGGCATTCAGAAAGCAGATCCATCGTGGCCTGTACAGTCATGCAACAGTGGTTGGGAGTATAATTTTACCGCCATTCCATATGCTACAGTTGCCACAGAAGTAAGTTGTTTTTTCATCATTACTACAGATATCATGCTTCAAAAAAGATTTAAATCTGAAGACAATCGAGAGAGGCTTCTCTATCAATACATTGCAAAAGCTTCAAAATTAAGTTTCTTTGAATTTTCAGCTAAACTGGGTCTGTGATGACGACAAACTGCCAACGTACTCCCAAGCCATATTTTTCATGGGTGCCATAGTCGGAGGACTTCTTTTTGGATGGATTGCTGATCGATATGGTCGGATTCCAGCGTTGGCTGGATGCAATTTAATTGGTTTTGTTGCTGGTGTATCTACAGCATTTTCAACAAGCTTCTGGACTTTTTGTTTATGCAGATTCTTTGTCGGTTTTGCATTCGATAATTGCTTTACTATGATGTGAGTACTTTTAAACGAATATAAAATGTTTGTGCTGTTTGTAATAAAAAGATTTATTTTTCTTTGCCAGGTACATCTTAGGTAAGAACAACAAGTTATTATTATTCTAACAAAAAATCTTTTAAGTATGTTTTAAAAGTGATGAGCTCTGTTGTTGATTAAAAAATTAATTCCATTCAAAAAATTAAACTTTTGGTCAGCAATATTAAAGCTCGCAAAAATTGCTAAAGAACATAGTTGAAGAATCGCTCAATTTAGTTTTTATTGTTTTAGCTATTCATTTTTAAAAGTAAACTTCAATAAAGCCAAAGTCATCAAAAATCATACTCTGAGGAGTGGATACTCTAATTTATCTCCACTTGAATTTATTTTAATTCATAATGAAATATTTAAAATAAAAGTGATACAAAAACAAATCATTAACTAAATGCAATTTATGCAATTCTTGAGATCCATTGTTATTTCATTAGCAACGGTCAAATGTATCGCGAATTGGAAATGCAATTCATTTGTGTTATGCAATACATTCCGTAAAATGAATGCAATACTTTTTTAAAAAGTGTATGCATTTCTGGGTTCATTAATTTATTCCAAATAAATTATATTATAAAATCATACTGCCTACAAAAATTTTAATTAAGGCGAGACGATTTTTTATGTGTTTAAGTATATCCAATTCTTTCATTCATCATTCATTCTTTCAATAAGGAAGAGTTTTTGCTAGTAAGTATCAGCGAAAGTAATATTTAAGCACGTTTTACTGACCTTGGTATTATATTTGAAATACAAAAAGTCGAAAAGTTGCAACAAACGTACAAAGTCATGTTGCCATCAAAACTTATTGGAGTATTTAAAAATCATATTTAAGCAAAAAAAACTGAATTTTTTTTTTTAATAATCATCCAAATATTAGTTGCTTTATGACTTTTGATGTTTGTATCGAAATAAACGGTATAGAAGAAATGAATAATAATTATGTGGGGTTCCAAAATACGTCAACGTATCCGGCATAACAATTAGCATGCGGAATTAATTTAAACCTGCTCTTGGTCAAAGAGCAAGCCCACAATTTTTAAGTTGAATGATAAAGTTAAATAAATTATAAAATTCCCGTTCTATATCCGTTTGAAATTTTAGTTAGAATATTTTATTATTTAACAAGATTTATTAGTTCATACCAATGTATACATTGGTAAAGAAACTACTGAACAATTCAACAATTTAAAAAATATTTGTTTAATTTTATCTTAATTAATGAACATACATGCATAGTCATTTGTAAAATGTTTCTCATTTCATCAGTAAATAATTATCTCATGTGGATTATTTCACAGTAACAAATTCGCATAAAAACTCAAAGAATCTGGTTATCCGTCGACTGGTTGCTCTACTGCACTTGATCGTTGACACTCGGATCAAGCAATTCAAAAAATGTGCAGAATCAGCTGCAAATTGGATGCAATCAACATTTGAAGTATGTTGCACTTGCATCTTACATTTATGATGTAATTTTTGTTAATTTTTTTAAACATTTCAATAAAATAGTACATTTTAAATCTGATTAAAACTTGATCATATCCAACCAAAAAACAACAACATTGTTAAGCTGCAAAATAATTGAAAGAAAAATTCCATTTTAAGACGCAAACATAAAACTCAATAAATCTGTAACCTATAACTGACGTTTTTCCAAGATTGTTCCATGTCAAGACCAAACTGTGACTTGTTTAGTAATTTGGCTCAGTTGATGATGATATTCTCAACTAATTAATTATTGTCAAGAAATGATTGGTTCTGTTATGTTAAGCTAATTGGCATCATCAAAATAAATAGGATCTCAAACCAAAAATAATGATCAACCGGCAAATTTTTCTAAATTACGCAAAGCAGCATGAGATATTTACTAATTTTCAAGTTCAGCTGTTTTTTTAATTTTGTGTGTTTTGCTGAAAATTTAAATTAAACGATTTATTGAATGTCAAGAGAATACAATTTTGAATTATTTATGCTCAGGCTTTAATTCTAAAACTCATTAATTTGTCATATCTCATTTGGAATCGAGTATTTTTAATGAATATTACTTGCCATTGACATTGTACTACACTTAAACTTAAGGTAGCACATGAAAAACCACCAAAAAACTTTTAAATCAAGAAAAACGCCAAACCGCAAATTAAAAGATTGTATGTAGATAAATCTTTGTAGAATTAAAATCATTATAAATATGTGAATTCAAATTTCAAAGCACTGTTGTCATTACTCACTATAACGCATTCAGGTACCAATGACTTTGCACCTGTTGTGACAATCAATTGGTATTTATATTTGCAAGTTGCACAAAGCGCTGAATTGTTTCCAAGAATAATAGTTAATTTAACTTGTTTTTTTTTTCGAATATGAAATATTCAACATGTGTCAATAGCTGTAAATAGTTGTTAACCAAAAGGTATAACATACCGAATTACTTGATCGACTTTGTTGAAAAAAACATATTATAAAAGTTTCGGAAACTAACGAATTCAAGTCTTTTTAAATTATCATTTTAACTTAATGTTTTATTCTGTTGTGGATTTGATAAAAACTTTACTTAATTAATTGAAAACAGACAGACAGATATTAATCTTTATTAACTACAATCAAAGCTTTTATCGTAGCATGGAATAGATTTGTCGTGACCAATTGTGTTATGAATGCAACTTGCATATTAATTTATATTGAGATTTTGCAAATTGAAAATATATAGTAAAAATAAATTATAGCTAATTGATCAACAGTCGGTATAATTTATCACAGAACTAATAATTATACGATAGAATTGTCACAAACAATGAATGGTAGCGCTTAAGAAATGAAAATTTAAAATGAAATGAAAAAATTAATGTCAAATATCCATCAGTTTGAATTATAATGAACAAACGTATTCATTTTAAAGATTCTGATGTCAGTACAAATGTGATGGGATCCTTTAACTTAATGAAAACAATGAATAATTGCATAATTGCCACACAAGAAAATGCCTTCATTACCTTGTAGCATATGCACCTCGACTCACCGCTTTTGACGATGCTTTAACAACACCACAGTGCTTGAATAATATTACTGCAATAGTTGAGAATGAATATGTAATTTTATGATTTTAAACGAAGTAAATAATAGGATTAACGAATATATTTTGTTAATTTTTTAATGGGAGCAAAATTTATTTTTTCATCAAGTCTCTTAACACCTTTATTATACAATTGCACTACTACTCACCTTAAAAGTTAACTTGCAAGGCACTAGCGAATGCGGATATTTTTGAATATATTAATATTCTTAAAAATCCTCGGACAGCCTCGCATGCAAAATTACTCAATTAATAAAAAAAATACATTTATTCGATTACAAATATTATTAATTCGTAAATTAACGCATTTTGCTGTCCCCCAAGATTCTAATTATGGCATAACATTCATATTGAATATTTTAACATGATATACATTCAACTAGACTATTATCTTGTAAATATTTAATATTTGAAGTTACATTTCTTGAACGAATAACAAGAAGTTTTATGAATATTTAAAAATGTTTAAGTGTAGACTAGGCGTCTCCATATAAATTTGTCAAATGAAGTCCTTCCAGATTTTTAACGTTCTATGAATAAATCTTAATTTTGTATTAAATGCGAAAATTATTTCGTCGTACAGAATTTTTAGGTTACACATATTTAGATCGTTTTATACTTTCCGATTAATAATGAGTTTCAGCACAACAAGGAAAAAATTCAAACAGTGGTTGTTTGCCTTCGCGTCCAACCAATAACAAGTAACATAATAATGTGGTCATTAATTAATATAATTTAGGCTGCAAAAATGGCAAAATAGATCAAACCGCGAAATTTAAACAGTCATCAGGTTGTCTGATAGTTGTCTGTCATAATACGTGTAAAGATCATTGAGATGATAGTAAATACTTGTTCAAAGAAATGAATCATTGCTTGTGTGCTATAATTACAACTTGTATTACTTTACTTTGTTAATTGGAATAATAGATAATCTGGAATGAAAGAACATGTAAAACTTCTATGTGGGATATTCTATCAAACAAACAAATAGCACAGATTTTCGCGGATTTTGAAAGAACTATGTTATGGTTATTTGATTAAATATTTAAATTAGCACTTATGTCATCATTTTAAGCATAATACCTTATTTTTATTTCTAAAAGGTCAATTTTTATCAAAACGAAAATTTTTTTAATCGTAATTATTACATAACATTTAACACTTTTAACTACCTTGTAGAAGCTTCGATTTGAGACATTTATTGCATATACTTACATAATTCAGAAGGTAGAAACGGTAACGCTGTGGGTTGGTAATTAAACACACTTGAATAAGGTCTAAAATTTAATTCACTTATATGTTCATTATCAACCGAAAAACTAGTTTCATGAGCCAAGTTTATACCACTATTTGAAGTGCATTAAAGCTCACACAAGATTCCGGTTACTTGCTTTTGATTTAGCTGCTATTGTAAAAGTTTTACTTAAATAAATCATTCTGATTTTTTGGTGACAAGCTGTGAGCAAGGACTTTCCTGTTTTTTTAATGAGTTTATTGGCTTCAATACAGATTTTTGTGAAAAATTCTTCAGCTTATCTGAAGCTGTACCAAAATAAGAATTCACACAATAATTTAATGGTTCCTCACTAGTTTATGATCGAATTGTTTTAAAAACTATAAAAAAGTTAATTTGAAACAAAACTAATTGACCTTCAGTTTTTTAATTTGGTGTTTTTTGTTTTTGCCAAAATGCGCTCAACTGAAAAACATAGCAAAAAATTCGTTATTAGCAGAAGCCGGGCTTTAATAAAAACATTAAAACTTATTCTAATTTGCAGTTCTTGAGTATGTTGGACCAAAGTGGCGAACGTTTGTGGCCAATATGTCTATCGCTATTTTCTTCACAATGGCTTCCTGTGCACTTCCATGGATCGCTTACTACTTGGCTGATTGGAAATTGTTTGCAATTGTAACATCAGCACCTCTAGCTTTAGCTATTTTGACTCCTTGGATGGTTCCCGAATCTGCTAGATGGTTGGTGTCACAAGGAAAAGTGCAAAAAGCGATCGGAATTCTTAAGAAATTTGAAAAAGTAAATGGAAAGAACATTTCACCTCAAATATACAAAGATTTTCAAGTAACTATAATTTAACTTAATTTCTAAAAATAAAAATTTGAACAAATTTGAAACCTTATAGGATAGCTGCACTCGTCTCCAGGAGGAAGATGAGGCAAACAATTCGTATTCAGTCTTAGATTTATTCAAAACTCCCCGCTTGAGAAACATTACTCTGCTTTTAATTGGAATCTGGATGGCAATCTCTCTTGTATTTGATGGACACGTAAGAAATGTAGGCTCTTTAGGCCTGGACTTATTCTTCACGTTCACCGTAGCTGCAGCCACAGAACTTCCAGCTGATACATTTTTAACATTTACACTTGACCGTTGGGGTCGAAGATGGCTTGCTTTTGGAACTATGGTAGCTAGTGGAACTTTTAGTTTACTAGCTACAACCGTCCCAGTTGGTGCCTTATCGGCAACCTTAGCCATTTTAGGTAGATTCAGCGTTAACATTTCCTACAACATTGGACTTCAATATGCAGCTGAACTCTTGCCAACTGTCGTGCGAGCACAAGGAGTTGCTTTTATCCACATTATGGGCTATGTTGCCAGCATTTTGGCTCCATTTGTGGTGTATCTATCAAGTGTGTCTCAACAGCTTCCACTCATTGTTCTTGGAAGTAAGTTTTATAATGTAAATACTGTTAAAAAAGAAAGTTACTAATTTATATAATTTTCAATCGCAATTTAGTCCTTGGAATATTCGGAGGATGTCTGTCTCTTTTCTTACCAGAGACACTTGGCCACGAGCTTCCACAAACATTGGCTGATGGTGAAGAGTTTGGAAGAGGACAAGGCATGTGGGACTTCCCATGTTGCATCAAACGGGTGGATGATGATGACGAAGAGAAAAATTGCGAGAAATTTACAAGATCAGCAAATTCTTTGGGAGTCGTTTCCATGACTGGAGCTTCTCTGAGAGCCTCTTCTAGAGGTGAAATTCGGTCTAGTATGCTTATGCGGTCCAGTATGCGATCTCGTTACTCGTTCAGATCAATGAATTCGATCAACACTAGATTGTGATTTTTGTGAATTTGCTAGTTTTTCCCGCCAAAAATTTATTTGAAAATTATAAATGGAAATAGAGCAATTTCAAGAAATTTCTAGTCAAAGTTTTTGTCGATATAAGAGTGACTGACGTCACATAATCTGATACAGGTAACTGAACAGAGGAGAGAGTACAACATGGATTAGAGTTAGTGATACTTGCGAACTTCAGCCAGACTTACATAAGTTCTCTTTATATGTTCTGTTTGAACATTCATAGATTTAAACTCTAATGCATATTATAAAGTATTAATTTATATAGAGTATTATTATTTATTATATTAATTGATGAGGTTGTGTTACATGGATTGATAACTTTAAATCGTTGTAACCCATACTTAATAAACTCACGAAAACATTCTGTTTTCATATCCAATTACATGGTAAAACCTTATAAAATATGTGCACTTTACAACTAATTGCATTGTTTGTAGCCTATTGAGACTATATTAGAGTCTTTTGATGCTGCATTTGAACATCGTTTAAAAATATTTAAATTGTGATACAAAAGCGATTCAATAAAATTTTGCATTTAACTAAATAAAATTAACACTTTCTTTCTATTAGTTCTTGAAAAAAAATACTTTAACCTATCAAAAGTTGATAAGTGTACTTTTTTAGGAATATGATTAAGAAACTAATATACCGGGCTCTTACACCGCAAATCATCAAACAAAAACTTGAATAAAACTTATGCTTCAATTGTGGTTTTGCACGGCGCAAGTTCATTATTTATTGTGAAGGTCGCTCATTAAACCCTATCATTTTTATATTTTCAGTATAGAATGTATGTGCTCAGTATTGTAAATAATTCAGCTTTGTATTTTGTGAGTGCAATTCTGATTTGTCTGTAAAGTCCAAGCTGTCAGTAATGTGTGTATATATGGTTTCGTTTTTATAGGATTTTGAGTTAAATTAATTGCGATTGTCTGTACACGAAACATAGTGAGTGAATTTTTGTTTCCGGGTCTAAATAATGAGATGGTAATTTCAGAAGTAATGAGGTGATACATGATGACAAGTTAGGTAGGCAATTTACTGATGAATTATCATAGGCAAAAAGCACGAATCAATCTGTGAAGAACTATAGTTGATGCTTAATTTTTGATGTAAATTTGGTTCCGAGCGACCTCTGTTGGAAAATAGAATATAAATCAAATTATTTTCGATTATAGTTATTTTACTGAATAGGTGGATGTTGCTATTGAGGAGACTGGAGAGTATATATTTATGTTTCTGGAATGAGATCTACAATCAATTTACATTTCTTATTTTCTTAGCTCCAAGTATTTTCAATGTAAAGTACTGTGTACATTTCATAATATAGTTCATGAGATATATTGGTCGATTTTTTTTTAATACGTGGGTTAAATTTTCAATTTGTATCTATTTTAAGGATCAATCAAATACAAATGAACTAAAACTAAAAGAAAACATAAAAGCTACTTTTATCAACCATTGTATAAAAACTTGTTCTATAAACATAATTCTCCTGTAAAAGCTATAATCATAGAACCCACAATGATTTATTAATATAGACTTTACATATTAGATGCAAAAACATGCAAAAACACGGATGTAAACAAGTAGGTAATGAATTATGAGTACTTTGAAAGCTTTTTATTATTTCATGGGTTTTTTTTTTTTTTGATAAAAATTTAGATGTTTCTACGCTTTCTATCGGCGATTCCTTGTTATAAGTTAAGCTAAGCTTCGTTATTCGACATTAAAAAAACAAATAAGGACTCAAACTTTCTTTTACAACCTAAAAAAAAATCGGAAAACTGCGTTGAAATATGAGAAAACCCTTAAAACTATGCATCATGATTCATGAACGCAACGTCACCAACGGCAAAAACCACCGAGCATTTTTTTGTTTTCTGCATATCTAGCTTATCTATATGCAACACATCATCGTTCTTTTATACTTCCGTCAACTGATTTAATTACACATCACATATTAACACACATTGATACGATGGGGTAAAAGATATAATTAACATGAAATACGTGCCGATGTGTGATGAGTTACTTCATTTGTAAATACAGAAATTCGTGAATGTAACGTAATTAAATCAAGCAACATAAATTATATAATATCTTCAACAGTTCTTTTGTCATTTGTTTTTAAGCGTGGGATTTCTTCATTTTAATTAAAAGCTCATTATATTCTCAACGGGTGCCAGAATGCCACTATATCTCAATCATTGTATCCTGTTCCTTGCTCTGATATTGAATGTATTTTAAAAATAGCTCTACGAACTATAGTTAATGTTTTGGTTAGTTGAGCTTATTATAAACACGTGTCAAAGCCTTACTGCAACTCAAATTTATCTGCGTCAACTACATGCCAAATAAAATTTCTGCCAAACCGAATTTATTATGAACCAAAACTTGTCCAATACGCTGATATATTAGTGAATTTATATAAAGCAACGTTTTCTCTCTCAAAAATAAACAAAAACCCGACCATACGATTAGTGTAGCCCGATAGTATCTATAATTGATTGAAAACACACGCTGTTTTTCAAAAATTATAAGTTAAATAAGTTTTTCTATAAAAAATCTCTATTAAGAAAAGCTCGAATCAATAGGACAACCCCAATTCTAATGGCACTAGAGAGCAACACGAAAAGCACAAACACTATTATAAATAATTTTGTAGCTTTATCAGACCAAACAACCAGCCAGCCTTTCATTTTCATTTGATCTTTCGACTAAACAACGTGAAAGTTGAATTTTTTAATTATTGTTTGTGTAAATTTAGTAATTTCGTTGAGATTTTGGTGCATTTATAATTTAAATTTTGTTCAGTGCAGTTGATTTATAAGATAATTTTATTATAGTGAGACTTTTTAAGCTTTTGGAATGCTGGGAGTAGTAGTTAAATTATGGTTTGGAGTTTTAACGACCTTGTGCTTGCTAAGTGTTAAACAGGTGAGAGCATTTTAGAAAATTATTTGTTATAAATTATTTAATGGCTTTATTTACAAGCATAAAATAAACCATGTTTGAGTTTCTTATCAAATCTGCAAATTGATCAATTTGTGCAAAACAAAGTAACACAAAAAAATCGAAATCACCAAAAAATTTAATTTGTTTTTCAATCAATTAACATGTTTTGGAACTCCAAATAATCGCCAAATAAGATAATTAAAAATTTTTTGTCAATTTTGTATGAGAAAATCAAAAATCACAAATTCAAAATCGCTTATCAGCAATATGCGAATAATTTGTCATGTTTTGTTTGTTGACTTTGAAATTAAATAAAAATAATTTTTGAACAATATTCAAATTAAATTTTAACATTTTTAAATCAGCCTTAAAAATTCCAATCTTTTAGATTTCAGCAAAACTTACCGACCAACAAATCAATCTTGTAGCAGCGAATGAAGATGAAGCACATTACCAAAGAGCTTTCAAAAATATCCTCAAACCTCGAGTAGTTGGTACTGCAAGTTACCAAATAGTGCAAAATTATATTGTAGAAGAACTAAAAACAATTGGATTCGATGTGGAGTTGGACAGCTTTAAGGATAAGGCGCCGCACTTTGGCGAATTAACCTTTACAAATATTATTGCAAAAATAAATCCAGGTATACCGTTTATAACTAAAAATTAAATATGGTTAAATTATAGTTTTTCTGACCATGAACCATTAAAGATGCTGAGAAATTCTTGACCTTAGCATGTCATTATGATAGTAAATACTTCAGAGAGCATAATTTTGTTGGTAAGTATTTGGTTTTTGCTCACTTATAGTAATAAAAATTTTTGACTTAAATCATTGATTTAATGATTCAAATATAATTTATTTTAAAACAACAAGGTGCCACTGATAGTGCTGTTCCATGCGCCTTGATGCTTAATATCGGAAAGCAAACAGTACCTGTTATGAAAGATCTCCTAGCTGGAAGGAAATTAGGTCTTATGATGATATTCTTTGATGGTGAAGAAGCTTTTAGAGAATGGAGTGCAACCGACTCACTTTATGGATCTCGTCATTTGGCTCAAAAGTGGGAATCTCAAACTTACAAAAATGGAAGAGAAATTGACAGAATTAATGTAATGGTACTTCTTGATTTGATTGGAGCGAGTAGCATGAAATTTGTTTGCACGTTTGCTAACACATGCCCATTAAGTGAACGTTTAACGGAAATCGAATCTTACTTGAAAAGAGGTAGAATGCTCACATCTGATGGAAAAAATAGCCCAATGTTTGCCAGAGCATTTACTCGATCAGGAGTAGATGATGATCATCGTCCATTTTTGGAGAAAGGTTTTTACGAACTACTTAACATTATATGAATTAATTTGTCAATTTCAACCTTTTTTTTTTTGTATCAGGTGTTCCAATTCTTCACTTAATTCCGCAAAGCTTCCCTAAAAATTGGCACAAGCCAGGTGATGACGAAAATAGTTTAAACCCCGCTGCTATTAAAAACTTTAATACTATTATGAGGTTAGTATTTTCGCATTATATTTAAAGACACAAATTAACTGAGATATAATATTTAAATTTTTAGAATCTTTGTCATCGAATATTTGGTGGAATGCGCCAACTTACAAGGAAACAAATGTGTTCTGCAAAGATATTATTAGGAACTCTAACAACCCATAGCGATTATGATCAAAATTTTTCTCAAATTCTTGCCAAATGAACTTAAACAGATTTATTGAGTTTTGTTGATGCATTATCATAAACTGTACATATTAGGCAAACTTTTATAATCGCTATTAATACAAGACTTTTTATTATATTATAAAAATTTCATAATTTTATTCTTGTTGGAATACAATAAAAGGTTGCGATCAACGAAAAATTTCAGCATATTAACTCGTTTTGTTGAAAATACCTTATAACTTCTAACGACGTTTACGGCCCACACTTGTCTTTTTGGGATTTCTAAACCCTTGTCCGCCTTTCGGTTTTTTATTGGAAAACTTGCTGGCGTGCTTAGATTTCTTGCCAGTGCTGATGCTTCTTTTCTTTTCAATTGGGTTTGCTTCGCGTCTAAAAATGATTTTTAACGTTTATTAGCATATTATGAAAAAATAAAATTTACTCACTCTTCTCGTGCCTCTCGTTTCTGAATTTGAATAGCCAAATCAACGTCCATTTTTGGCTTCTTATTGAGAATCTTGGATACTAATTCAATTTGCTGACTCTTCTCACTGCCAGTTTGGACGCGCTTTCGCTTGGCTCCTGGAATAAGCTCCTTCACGCCAATACCGCGAGCTAACTTTTCCTTGGGCAGCTTATCTTGGAATTTACCAACAGAAGCAGTGGATGACTTTGCAACCGTTACAGCTGTAAGGAGGTCCTTTGAAGATGCAGTGTCTTCTCCGAGGAATCCTGTTCTAGGAATCTCTACTTTGCGTGCTTTGGCCACATTTCTCATTCGGTTGATTTCATTCTTGGCAACACGCTCATTCTTTGCGTCTTTCTTCTTCTGGAACATGTCCGTCATTGGATCCACATTTTTAGGCACTTCAATCATCCAGTTTTTCTCACGATCAGCTTTGAATTTCTGGTAACCGAAAGTAGGAACCCACTTTCTTAATTCATCATCCCACTCTTTCTTATCTTTAGGAGTTTTTTTAAGACCCTTAGCCTTGGCAAATGTTTCCCACTTGGTAAGAGCTTTGGGTTCGGGTAGTTTTCTGGCTCTAGGCAGCGCAAATCCTGGCTTAGGAAGTTTTGCTACAATGTTTTCATCCAATCTTTCAGTTTCGAGCTCCCAAATACCGTTCAGCAAAAGTTGTGTGTTATCTCTAGTGAGGTTTAGCAGATATTCTTCTGTGTTTTCCCTAAAATACAAAGATGAGTATTTTATTAAACAAATATAGAGTTTTAATTACTTGAATTCAGCTTCATCAAAATTATTTGGATCGGCAACTAATAAGTGCCCCAAATCTAAGTTTACTTCTTCTAGTTTCTCCACACTGATGCTTTTGTACTTCTCAGCTTCTCGCTGCTGCTTAGCGAGCACTTCTTTGACAATATCCATGGCTCTTTTAATAACTTGAATTACTTTTTTGAATTATTTTCCACAATCAAAATACCAAAGCAGCATGGACAGGGGGTTAATAATTACTCAAGTGCGAATTCGATTTAAGTTCGTAAGGTTGGTAGAGCATTTGAAATTTGGCGCCAGAAAACTATAAATAATATGATCAATGTACCTGTTTAACCATTAATTTTAATTATAATTAGTAACAATAGAAACAATTCACACAATAAATTAACAAAAAAAAAAACAAATTGTATATTTTAAATCATCTTTATTTTAGAATAGAAAATGTTGTTATTCTCGCATTAGTTAAATTAAGGTAAGTGTTCATTTTTATATGGTTTCGACTTTATTTTTTCATCAAGGGCTATAACTAAATCATCAATATAGAAAGCCTATACATCCGAAATTGCTTTACTGTTGCTTGCTTTATTACAAATATGGTTTATTTGAATAAATATTTTTTAGAATTTTTATCTTAACTACGATTTTGTTTCATTCTGATTTCTGATTATGTTAGATCGAAAAATTTGCTTGAATATGTGAAATTATACACTTTTTCTTTCAAAAACTTGTATTATTGAGATCAATAAAAACATTTTAGAACTTTCAAATCATCAATTCAAATTTTTGAGAGAAATTACAATTTAAATTATTAGTAAAATAGTTCGGTTAGGTTTATAAAACAGTAAAAATATCAAATCCAAGTTATAATAAGCGAATTTTGAGAAAATTTGGAACTTTCTTTTATACTCAGAATTTTGCTCATCTCATATTTTCTCAGAAAGTCGCGTATATTGTAGAATATATATGTTTAATTTTGAAATTTTAAAATATCTCTTTAAATTTAAAATATTTAAAGAAGAAAAATTAATCTTAAAGTATTAAATTTATAGAAATTAATTTGAAAGCTTACAATTTATGAATTTTGTCAACTCCTCTTACATCTCATTTATAAAAAATTATCGCAATTGCTTAGTTTAATCAAATTTTTCCTTATACAAAATTCTTTTTTTTTTTTGTAAAATGAAAAATATCGTCTTTTTGTGTTGTAATTTCATTTCATTTTGTTGTATTAATTTTTATTCAATTATAGCTTATAGGCGAACTATTACTTAGTTAATAATCAGAAGGGTCGTCCACAATAACAAAATGTCAGTTGCCTCATAAGTTTATTACTTGACTGCTTAAAGAACTCAAAGATATGAGAAGTTAGCTGTCTTTGAAATTATTCTTTTTATAATACGATAATAAAATTTCATGAAATATTTTCAAAAACAGTATTTCATTGTTTTAAGCAATCAATCGAAATTCACTTTAAAATTTCAATACAACGATCGATAAACATTTTGGATGACCCCTCTTTTGAACCCATTAGTTGGATTCACATACTTTGCATTTTTATTCGGTTTCTACTCGTAAAATGTGAATCCAACCTTATTTATTATAGTTTTATTGTTATACTTATAATTTTAATTATTTATATTCCTATTCTTGTGTTTTTTTCAAAAATACCTATAATTATATCATTTTATTGGTTTTACAGGTTATAAATCTTATAAAGTACATCTTTAATATTTTTCTTTTTCTTCTCGACTTTTCGAATTGTATTTTTCAATTAGGCACAAACTACTATAAAATGGTTTTTAATTACTTTCAAAAATCGTTTATAGCTTTTTAATGATTAGGATTCTCTTTGAAGGATTAGTTTCAGTTTGTTTTTTCAATTAATCGCTATAAACTATTAATCAGTTACGCGCCAGTGGTTAATAATGCAATTTTTCCAATAAAAATGATTCTGTCGATATGATTCTCAATGATTCTTTCTAAAAGTAAAAAAAAATTACGAAAACGAGTAAACGGAAATGGTCGCAATTATAGGTATTTTGTCACTTAACTTCCAAATTAGAAAATAATAGAATAATGCTAAATAATTCAATACATAACTAAATTAACTAGAAGAAGAACAGAAATTTATTTCAATTAAGCAATTAATTCAAATGTAAGCAAAAACTCAAAAAAGTAATTATGTAAATTACAAATAATATTAGATAATTGCAAGGGATTGGCTTGGAATCAAATTTTATTTTGATTCGGGCATAAGTTTTCATGAGTTATTAAATGATTCAAAATTATTTTTATATTTTTCAAAGTGATAAATTTATACTTCATAGAGTAAATATTACATTTTCCATAGAAAATTTGAATTTTTCTAGTAACTTTGTTTATTATAAGAAAATGTTTCTCTCGAAAAATTTAAAAAGGAACTCCAAATATTCATAAAACTCATGTGACTATTGCTTTAATCCAAATTCCCTCTATCAATAAACAATTTAGCAGTAACAAAAGAGAAACATATCAATAATAAAGAAATAATGAATAATATTTAACACAATTTCGATAAAAATTGTTTCAAGAGCAACATATGACACTTCTTAATTATTCCCCTTATCAACCCCAAAATGTATTCCCCAATTCACTGCGAATCGTAGAAATCGAAGAAAATATACCCGTGTAAATTTGATTTCGACGTTGCTGGTAACGATACAGCAATGTCGACAATTTTGCGCCCGAAATGTGTTGTGTACGATGGTCTGTCGATATTTTCTTCCTGGTGGACCCAGAAGGCTGCAATTACGAAAGATCTAAAAGAAATATCAGAATTATATATATTGATTAATAATAAGAATGTTATGCATTGTTTTTCCTTTACTTGAATGAAGGATATTGTGATGAAATTGAAAATATAGGAAGATTATGGAAACAAAGAATAATGTTTATCAAGATCAAAACTATACCTTTGGAAATTTAAAGATCCATTTAAAATTTACACAACCTTGCAATAGAATATAGGTCTTGTACGCACGGAAGTATTATCCAAAAAATACTAATATACATAAAATTCTCATTGTATATAACCTGATATGAAATGCATAAGAGAAGATATTAAACTTCATATGCAATCAAAGAAATTAGATCAATCAAAACAGATATGGCCAAACTTAAGTAGGGTGAGACATATGGCCTTTTGTATCATGTTGAAAAAATTTTTGTTTAAAGCTTGTAAATAAATTCACTAAGATTTTCGATATAACGTTTTGCAAAATTTTTCTATCACTGACGTCAGTTTGACCATCAAATTTATTCATATGATTTTCTTTAAGAGTATTTCATATAATCAATGACATCATCAACGAACAACCTTTATACGTTTTTAATGATATAGAAGTTCTTTCCATATAAGAAGCATGCAATGCTCAAAAGTCCCATAAACAGACATATATTACATTAATACACTTGGGATTTGCTTCAAGGTGTGAATCATGGAAAACAAAATGTGCAAATAGATGAATAGACAGAAAAGAATTGCAGAAAGAATTTAAGCTTTTAGGAAAGTTTTTTTTTTGGATATCTGATCAAAAATTTCAAGTTTTAAAACCAAATTGCTCAAGCTCTAAACTTATTTATTTGGAAAATTTAGCTCTATACTCACAACTGGGTGCTGCCTCGTAACGTCTCTGTATCTGATCATAAGTAAACTTGACAAAGGCATCATATTGCTCTGCAAGCTTGCTGTTCAACACCTCATCATACTGCTCTCTCAAAGTATCCTCGCGATCTTTCATCATGCGCTCGCAAATCATTTGTACCTAGACAAAAAATAATTAATATTTTACCATAGTCATAATGAAACATTTGATGAGCGATGTACTAACCTGCTTGAAAGTGAACAGTGCCAAGTCTGGATTTTTGATGGACGGCGGAGTATCTGGACGTCGAGGGCTATCTGGACCCATTTCCGAGCCACTCGACTCTGAATCTTGCATTCGCTCTAAAACAGCGCTAGTATTAAACTGCAGTTGCTTTCTTCTGTGCAAACGTTGAATTTCCTCGCGAATATTCTCAGCCATTTTCTCTAAAATATGTAAATTGCTAGTGAGAACTCTACTTTACATAATCAGATTTTTATTTATTTACCTGGAGTCAGCTTTGGATTGGAGTTGGTGGCTTCAGCGAAGGGTGATGCAGCTGGTTCCATGACTTTGGCATTTTGGCTTGTAGAAGGGGAAGTTGACGGACTTCCGAAAGGATGGAAGCGTCTACGTTTGGAAGGACGCTGGTTCAAGGATTCCCAGTCCAGGGAGCGTTTTAATGTTGCACACGCCATCATTCACTTGACTTTATATTTTGCACGTATAATCAATCGGAGAACTGCAAATGATTTTTCCTAATGTGAAAAGTTCCACCAATTAATATTTACAGAATCAAAGGCACTGTGATGCGAGAAAAATTTTGAAACTACTGTACTGTAAAATGAAATTCGACCACCATCAAGCAAATAGTCTAAACTTTGGCATTTTTTAACCATTCCCTTACCCACTTCCTAATTTATGTAGAATGAATTGCAAAAGTCGTTATACTAATTAAGTCTTGCATGCAAAAATGCAAATTCCTCAAAAAAAGACAGGTGATGAGTGTGGCTCGAACAAAAAATTATTGGAAACAATGAATGAAATTTCACAACCATATATTTCTTTTGAAAACCGATTTGGGGTGAAATTAACTAGTAGGATGGATACTTCAGGATGGGATAAGACTATTAGACTTACTCTGGAGACTTAATTGAAGCGTGGATGACTGAAATTTAATTTCCAAAATTCTAACTTAGAAAATGTCAAATTTTTTGGATGCTGATTGATATATCAGTGATCAGAATATCTGATTAATCAATGAGGGAATTTATTATTAAAAGTTATGTATAAATTATTTTTGTTTTAAACAGTATCTAACAAGATATCCATTGTTTAGATATTAATATTTCAGAATAAATTTTCTGCGTATAAATATTTTTTATTTATTCCATGGATATTATCCCATAAAAAGATTATCATAGTAAAAAATTAGTTACAATTAGGTATAATTTTGTATTAAAGATTCAGAATTTTTTTTTAAATACATCATTTAGTTTAAAGCTCGGGTGGAATAATGTATAAGATATAAGAATAATGAAAATAAGACTATTTGATGATCAATTGAAATATCAGCATCTATCAGCTTGAATTTTGATTTTTTTTTAACCAGAGTCGCACTAAGTTTTTCAAGTTGTAGAGGTTAAAACTTGTTTTTTTAATTTTTATTTTTATTTTCGAAGGTTCTGATTGGATGTAAAAGTAAAAATTTGTTTTTCTAAAGGTTTTGGAGTGAGAACTAGAAATTATTTCATATAATTAAAAATTTTAATAAAAAATTTTGAATCATTTATTAACTGAAGTTAGCGACAAATCAAAGTGAATTTAAATCACAAATAAATAACACAAACTCATTCAGTTTGATATCAATCTTTCATGAAGTAAGATGTTGTGGAAATTGGTGCCTGTGCTGTTTTGTCTTAGTTACATCAGCAGTTCGTTCATTAACCCTTATCCTCGTTTTAAGAGTCACAACGCAAAAGATAATGATGCTGGAGAGCCTTTGTTTCTAACGCCTCTTATCGAATCTGGTAAACCAGTCAAAGAAATTCAAGAATTGGCAGCAGTGGACCTACCAGAGCTGAAGGACTTTCCAGGATACTCAGGATATTTAACAGTTAATAAAACAACTAACTCGAATCTCTTTTTCTGGCATTTCAAAGCAAAACTATCTCCTGAAACGGCACCAGTAATATTGTGGTTACAAGGAGGACCCGGAGCTTCCTCTTTATTTGGTTTATTTACTGAAAATGGACCATTTCTTATCACCAACGGAGGCAAAGTTAAACAGCGAAAATATTCATGGCACACCAACCATAATTTGATCTATATTGACAATCCGACAGGAACGGGATTTAGTTTCACAGATAAAGATGAAGGATATGCTAGGAATGAAGTTGATGTTGGTCGCGATCTGTATGAAGCTTTGAAGCAATTTTTCACTTTATTCCCTGATCTAGTGAATAACGATTTTTATTTAACAGGAGAAAGTTATGCTGGGAAGTAAGTTAAAAATTATCTCTAATATCTCAATGTTCTTTCTAAATATATCTTAATATTTGTTTATTCAGGTACGTTCCTGCTATCGGACACACAATCCACAAGAATAATGGGAATTCTAAAATAAAGATTAATCTAAAGGGATTGGCTATTGGCAATGGATTATGCGATCCTCACCATCAGCTGAAATATGGCGATTATTTATACCAATTAGGTCTCATAGATACCCAGGGCCAAGAAATATTCCATACATATGAGAAGAAAGGAGTTGCTTGTATTGAGAAGAAAGATTTTGAGTGTGCTTTCGATGTGTTTGATGCTTTGATTAATATGGATCAGTTGCCTTCAGGTAGATAATTCAAAATATTCAAAAAATATAATTATCAACTAAAATAAACTTTCTATTTCAGGAAGTCTTTTCAAAAATATGACCGGCTTCAGCACATACTTCAATTATCTTCAAACTGAGGATGATGGTGCTGACTTATCTATGGGTAAATAACAAAAAGCAGATCTCAGAAGTGTAATGATTTATTACAAGTATATTTTGTATTTCAGGAAAGTTTTTGCAGCGTTCAGACGTCAGAAAATCAATACATGTCGGAAACAACACTTTTCACGGACTTGATGGAGATGAAAACAAAGTCGAAGAACATTTGAAACTGGATGTTATGGATTCTGTGGCTCCCTACTTGTCTGAACTATTGCACTCATACAGAGTGATGGTTTATAATGGTCAACTTGATATCATAGTTGCTTACCCTTTAACCATCAACTATTTGAAAGCACTAAACTTCGATGGCGCCAAGGATTACAAAACGGCTATTCGCAGAATTTGGAGAGTTGATAAGGAAATTGCTGGATATGTTAAAGAGGCTGGTAACTTGGTGGAAGTTTTAGTGAGAAACGCTGGACATATGGTTCCACACGATCAACCAAAATGGGCTCTAGATATGATGCTTCGTTTGACACACCAAAAAGGTTTTCAGTAAATAATTTTGTATCTCTATAACATGTTGAAAAGTTTAAATGTTTTTTCATCTGGAACAACTCATTACAATTAAAATTTATTTAGATCTAAGAGCTGATACAAATCAGTGAACTAAAATATTCTAACACCATTACTTTTAATAAAACTTTATTTGTAATCAATTTAAAACAAAGACACCAAATTACAATTTTCGTATTTTATTATTTTGCCGTCTGACCTCTGATAACCTTTTAACTTTGCTAAGTCATTTTACCGATAATGATTGCGTATTTTAAAACAATAATTTTTAGTACTTAATTAAAAAATATGACTTTTACTCGAGTAATCCATTGTTCCAAATACTTTTCAAGCTGCCTTTGAGCTTATCTACAAGCGATTTAATTTCCGGTTCTTCACTACCATTTTCCAATCTTCCCAAAAACTGCTTTACAGTTTTCTCTGGTAATATTTTAACTGAAGAATCGAATGTTTCTTGTGAACACAAAAAGCAGCACCGGGTGGCATATTCCAAAATAGTCATGCAAATCTCATCAACATCAATAGTTGAGCCACCATCCTCTTCATCATCGCTCCACTCAGATTTTTCTAATTTGATAGCTTCTTGCGCGGTTTTATGATCGTCAATCAAACTCCATATGGTAATCATTTGAGAAAAGCAGGTGACGCTAAATGGATCATTCAGGTTTATCTGGAGATCATTGAAGTTCTCAATAACTCCTTGATGAACAGAGGACAGAGGAAACAAATACATTTTCTCAGTTAGAGGAGTCAATATTCTTGAAACACATTTAAAAAACTCCACTGACACAGGATCAAAAGCAGTGTTAGAAGTTGCATCGTACTGAGATAAAATTACAGAAATTTCCAGGAAAAGATTCATAATTTTCTGCACGTTTTGCGTTGGAATAACCGAGGTTTCATCTTTTAAATCAGCTACAGTAATTTCAGGAACGAGTTGCTTGAAAGATTCTACAAGGCCCTCTACCAAACAAGGCTTAACGAACATGTTACTAAACCGTGAATCTTTTATTCCTACTTGACATTCAATAACGGAAAACTTTGCACAAATACTATTCAAAGCTTCATAAGAGCTGGTAAGCAAAGTGTTGCTGGTAGAGCTGTTTAAAATGAACGAGAATCTCATAACAAAATCTTCTTGAGATGCAAAGTGCTGGAACCAAAGTCGTTCATCTTCACAATTTTCAAAAACGATCATAGAGTGAAGAAGTCTCATTAATTGAATCAGGATCAACGGATCAGAAGATGAAAGCTGACCTGAAATAGGCAAAAAAGTTAATTTAGTACATGTGATGCATAATTTGTACTCACCTAAAATGACGCTGACCAAGTGTGGGCTAGAACACAAGAAATCGCGAGTCTCTGAAAGACAACAGCAGCAGTTTCCGATTATTCCCAATAAAATCTCTATCAGTCTCTTAAATCGCAAATCTGTATCTTCTGCTACCTCCTCGATAATGTTAGTGAACATCTCCAGTACACTGTGTTTCAGCAGCAATCTAACAACATCTTTCTCTATAGTCATGTCCCACAAGAAACATAGATCTTTCTCAAATTCTTCAGACATTTTATTTTCGACAATATTTTGGAGTTCCAGCAATGTTCTTAATACAAATCTTTCAGAGTACAGAGTCTCACCGATAGCATCACCTTTAATCTTAGAGATCATTGCATTGATATCTTCGTCAATTTCTCCATCTAAGTTATAATTTGAAGATCTGTTTGTCGGAGAACTATCTTCTTGATTTTTCAGATCTAAAACTCCGTTTTCGCTAGCTTTTTCCATTTTCCTGGTATTCTACGTGTTATTGCTTGAAGCCAATGATTCTTATGGAGTGTTCACAATAGTTTTTGAATTAATATTAGAGGGTTTTAATGCTTTTTAAGATGATGCCGGATTTGTTTACTTTTTGTTTCCACTGATGTATTAAAACCTCTTTACTAAGACACCATATGCTATATGTTTCAAATTTGAAATGTTTTATGTATTATCGTTAAAAAAAAGTATCATAATACGATTCATAATATGCTACCGATATGTTTTAGGAAAGTAATCTATATTTTATGAATAGTTAAAATTATAATTAACATCTTTTAAAAAACCAAAAACTCCACCAACTTTATTATAGAGAATTTCAAATCTTAACATAAACCGACATAAACTTTATATATGTATCCTTCAAAATTTAGCGTTTTTGAATAACATTAAATCTTAATAAAATCAATATTGTTTGTTCTTTGTAAAATTAAAAATCTTTACAAGCCATTTATATGCACATCACAATTCACTAAGTACATCATCAAGTCAAGCACATCAAAAACGCATCGCATTTTTCCATGCTTTTTTTTTGTTTAAATTATGCTTTAAAACGAGCTCCATAAAGCTATAAAAAGTAAAAATTTAATAATATAACCACTGACATATAATAAATGGTTGTTCATGAATTGTTTCAATTTACTTTCGATTTTAATTTTCAAATCAAACAATAAAGCAAAATTTTGTGTGTAGTCGCTTGTATAAACTGTTGTAATCAATAATTCAAACAATGTGAGGCACATTTTCTGTGGTCGAATCATATAAATTCCCAAGTGAAAATGAGCTGTATGCCTTCAATATTAAAATACACTGTTAATACAGCAAAACACTACAAAACACTGTTATTAATGTCAAATTTCAGTGTGAAATACATAAAATTTCAATTATCAAATGTATTTTAATGTGTGAAAATACACTTTATAACACTGCTAAGAATGTAACACATATGTTAAATATTTTAAACAGTATTTTGCAGTGTTTTGGATACTATATTATACATTGTAAAACACATTGATTTTCTCAGGATTTTTTAACGAAATGATTCATTTTAAAACTCAGTAAATAAATATGATTTAACTAAAAAATATCTACAAGAGTTGAATTATAAAATTTTAATTGAAAAAACTATTTTAAAATTGTAAATAGGACTTTAAATTATGTTCTTTTTTATTAAAATAAATTGAATTGACACATTTTACAATAACTGTAAGATATAAAATCAAAAAAATCTTTGGCAGGCTCTTTGACAACATAAAAACTGAGATCTATTCAAATATATTCAACCGAAATTTAAATATCCGATCAGAGCGCCGCGTTAGGATTATTTTGCATTATTGCTGATAATATTGTTGTATCACATCAAACATCAAATACAGCCTAATTACATATTTATAATCTGCCGTATTGAAATTTATATAATTGCAAAAAGTACAAAATATCAAAACATTTGTATGACAAGTACCAAACCAGTTCACAAAACCAGCCATTCTACTTTGCTTATAGTCAAGAGAAGGTTATTTTAAAAATTTTAGCTAAAACTTAGTCATGCAATACGATTTTGACATGTTGTACTTCTTGAAACAGGACCACTTGGTCATGGCCCATAGGTTAATATTATCGGAAAGTCTTTTGGAGATCATGGTTTTGAGACAAAAACGATATTTTGGCATGAATCGAATTTTTAAAGCTTTTCGGTTAAACAAAAGTTTTTGTATGAAAAAAATTCGTTTGTACTGGAGCTACAAGATGGCGTTGTTAAAACACAATTAAAATTAATAGACATACTTATAAGATTTCATAAGATTTCAAAGCCTGAGTTTCATCAAAACCGGTTGATTGTTTGGGGACTTACATGGTAGAATACAACAAAATGCGGCAAAAACTGATATTAGGGTTGTGACACCAATGTCATTATTAGTGAGTTTTAGAAGATTTTTTTTTGGATGCATACAACTTTTTTTTTAAAAAGAATTTGATATGTTTTGACATTTTTTTTTAAAACTAATGAGACATTCACAAAACTGCATATTTATCCTATTTAACTGATTTTTCAAATAATATTTTAATTTAAAAATACTTTATTAAAGTCAAACCAAAACTTTAAGTTTTCTAAAACTTTTATAATTTTTTATTAATTATTTTAAAAAAAAAGTACCAAAATTCATGTTTTTCCCAAGAAAATATTTATCCTGAATCAGATCAGTTTCAATTATCAGGAAAATTGTTGGATAATGGTGAAATAAGATTATCTTTCGTCTCATTTAAGAATTCTCCATATAAAACGCATAGAATCAAATTAAGAATAAGATACCGGACAATAAAAACAAGAAAATAAAGTTTCCTGCTTCAAACATAAAGTATCGCATAAAAAAATTCAAATGTTAACTCAATTTATATGAAAATATATCTTTTCAACTAAAACTTTAGATTTGTGGTTTGATTTCTAATATTGAACATTATAAAAATTAATTATTTTAATATATTTACATTAAATTCAATTCTTTTCAAGTTCAACCTAAGCATGTTGCTTCACAATAAAATATTTCCTTCACCCAGCAGTACCAGCCGCGCGCACCATCAAGTTCGATTCTTCACTTCCCCAAAAAAATTCAGATTTGTTCGAAGTTCAATTCCTACATACAAAAATTTCTTTTTTGCCAAATATTACAAAATACTGCTCGAAATACATAAGAAATACTGCTCTTTTAACACTGCAAAACACTGTTCAAAATGCATTAAATTACACTTATGAACAGTGTTCCGAGCAGTATAAAGCAGTGTTTGAAAATACTATACATTCCATAATTTCGTGATATTTTAATGTATTAAGTTGATATATTATGAGCAGTATTATTTCAAATAATTTTCACATGGGTTACGTTTATTCATTTATGTTATCAAACTTTGAACTAAATTTAATCAATAAATAAAAGCTTGCAAATTATAATGTGATTACGCAACTTTTTGCGTTGAAAATAGAGAGTCTTAACAGTTTACACGGATCGCGTAGTACTTTCATTGCTCAATAATTATTACGGGTGGTATCTTTGAAGATTGGTGAATAAATCAATATATCAGGCAAAATGTCCATCCCTCTATTTTATAAGCCAAGTCTGAAGTACCTTACAGCATGAATTATAATTTCAAAGGAATAGTCAAAACATCATCAGTTTAACATACTTTCTTTTGAGTATGGTACAATCATAGAATACAATACCATGATACAATACTTTCAAGAAAAAAATCCATTCGTTCAAAATATACCTCATCTGAATAAATTATTCGAATGTGCAAATAAAATTAATTTCAACTATAAAAATTAATCACGCTCTTTGGTCATTGGTACCTCTATAAGGGATTTCAAAAGTAACGAAGCATCATGAGTGGTCCAACAAAATAGAATCCTGAAGCTTATACCAGACATATTCAATTTATCGACAATATTTGGCTTTTTACACAAAATCAACTCGAGTACAATCTACTAATTTTCCCAACACTGTTCAGCAAAATATTTAGCCTGCAAGCAATTAATATCTGTTTCATAAAAAAAAGTTTAAGAAAAGTTGGAACCAAATGTTTAATTTTTCGTCATGCAGTTCTCATGGTTTTAAAAGTTTCAAAAGCCGAAAGTTTTTTTTTTATAAATATCAAATTCATTTGAGCGGCTCAAACATTCCAAATTGCAACTCAAAGATCAAATCAAATTTGTCAAACGCAGAAATAATTGTACATTTTGCGGTGCCAAAAAGATTGTGACAAAATTCAACCGAAAATGATGTTGAAATTAGAAGAAAGTTATATGTTCAATAGACTTGGCCACAAATCGAAAAACAAATTTTATAAATTAAGAAAAACTGAAAATATGTCTTACATAATTTTTAGTTGTTTGTTCAAACTTATTTAATTTAATAATAATAATTCAGTCTTTTTAAAATTTAATCGTTTGTGCACCATTGTAGCATTGTGTGCTAACAACATGTAAGCTATAATCACAGTGAGCTGAACATCGGAAGCAATTATTTTGTCAAATTCACTTGTTTTTCACAAGTCCCGACAAAAATATAACCTAACGCCAGAGACTACTTAAGTTTTTTAAGCTTTAAATAATTGCTAATGAGCCAGTAAAGTTGAATAAATCATAAAATTGGCGACTATCTAATCCTTCCCTTTGACTGACAATTTTCAATACGCTACAAATGTTCATGGCGTGACATTAAATTCCGATAAAAAGACATGAAATGAATTTTTATGAAAAAATTTCTAATTTACTAATTAGTATTGATTAAAATGTATTAAAAGATGACTGAAGGTTTTTTGATAATTTAATAAAAATACCAGACACGACATAAAAGGTTAGGTAAGTGGAATCTATTAGAAAGTCTTCATTCTTTTTCTTAAGTAGAATTTCTTAAAGTAAAGTATATGTATTGTATATTATCAGTATATTATATACTGTCAGTGTACATTTATATTATAGCATATTATTTAAAATAAGCTTTTATATTAAGAAGCTTTAACAAGAAGCTTTAACAAATGGAAAAATTTAAAATACTATCGATTTTAATTACCATACAATATCACATCGAATTTTAATCGAAATGATTCATTCAACTCTTCGAACGAAGCAAAATTACAAAAAAAATTGCTGAAAATAATGCTCGCAACACGAAATTACCATGCAACATTAAATTAATGTTAAAACGATTTACTATAGTCAATTCACAAGGAAAATTATTTGATTTTCCTCAAAGGTGCAAACTGTATGCTTACTTTCCATTTCGATTGAATTTTACCTGAAACCCATCGTGTTCAGTGGTGGCCAAGCTTTTGTTAATGTTATTTTTAATATTTATTTATTGAAAAATAAGTATGATTTAAAACACATTTAATAGTAAAAATTTAGTAAAATACCTGCAGGTAAGAGTTCCGCGAGCCAGAGTGCACGCACCTCTGATATCGTTTAACGCTAATAATCATCTGCAATCGGAAATGAAAACTCGGTAAGGAAATTGCTGGCTAAATTTTTTCGTGTCTGATTTTGCATTTTCAAGATTGAGAGACACAAGCGATGTTAATGTTATGATTAAATTGTAAAATATGTCTTGAAAGTATTGAAAATATGAAATTTTTTTCATAAGTTTTAATCCCTAGGTTTTTTGTTAAATCTATTTTTGACTTGCAATCAAAAGATCAGTGCAGAAAGTTTATAAGTCCTTACTGTCTCGAAAGCATGCAGTTTATTTTGTTTCACTTCAAATTATTATGCCAATGACTTCAATTTTGATCCGTCTGTACTATTTTGTATTTTTAATAATTTAAATAAATTTAATAATTTTGATAAACAGTTAATGTTACGAAAAGAAGTTAAATTGTGGAAGATGTTAATACCCGAAACGCGATGCACAATTGTAGTTTTTATGAATGTCGTCGTGAGTGCTGAATAGTTTTTTGCTATTTGCTCATGGCTTAGGCTATGTATCAACTACTTTGCTATTGTGCTACAATATGTTTTTATACAAAACACTTCAAGCAGTTTTAAGATTTGAATCTTTAACCAACATCAAAATTTTGCTGCCGAGCAGATGTAAAGATCACTTTCGTTTTCTTTTTATGATTTTCTACCTTCAGCTAGAAACATTCATGAATTTTTGTTTTGTAAGAAGAAGCTTTCTGAGTCAATTTTTGCGCTGTTGTTACTGTTAGTAATCATTCGAAAGTTTTTTCAATTAACGGAATTTCTCAAGATTCCAACTTAAAGATGTTGACAAAGCAACAAGAATTTCCACCAAATTTCATAAGAAAACCGCAATTTTAATGAATAATTTGAAGAAACGCAGATTGTGAATGTTCCACTGTAAACTTAAAACGACGGTTTTTCCTCGATAGTTCATTTTACGGTGATATATTACATAACAAACAAGTTCTTCTTATACTTAAATACTTAAATAATTTTTTTTTCAATGATATTTACAATTTTCGGATTAAAAGTGCATGCAATACTCGAAGCAGACGAGCATCATGATAATATTGGAATAATATACTAAGAGTAAAGTACCAACCAAATTTGTATAATACAACTAATTCTATTATATAATAATATTATGATCAAGTGGCTTGTCATCATAAAATATTTAATTTCTTGCCGTTTACTTCAAAAACCTTATAAAATAAAACATAAAACTGCGCTTTGTTTTGTGAGTTCTCTGGAATAAACTTGAATATTTGCAAAGCTGCGAACGACTTCAAGAACATTATATCATTATTTGGGTGGTTCTTGCTATAAACATCATTATTATACTTGTAACAATATTATTATCATTCAAGAAGGTCACGAGAAGTATCTGTAAAAACAAATTTGCAACCTCTTAAATCACAGCCACTGTTTATAAAAAACGAAAACACAAAAGCAAAAAATACTTTAGCAAAATATATTTTGGACTTCTTCATACCTGAATAGAGTGTTTAAAAATCTTGAAAAACTTTGTTAAAACATAAACTATGTTATTTTTAAACTACAGCGAAAATGCAAATAACCCCCCAAAAACAAAATTGTTTGAAGATTTTAAGTTAAAATTTACATTGAACATGCTATCCAACAGCTTTACGTTAATACAAATATTAGATATAGTATAATAACAAACATTTATGAATGTTTAAAACATAATTATTTAATTACACATTCAGTGAAATGTATAAACGAGCAATAATAACGAAATCCGCGAGCACAGCAAAAACCATAAATAAAACTTGTTTTTCTATTTTCCATAGAGCATTTACTATTACATTAATTTTGCCTTCTATTTTTGGTTGTGGATCTCTGGATCTATGTAGCAGTTGTAGTAAATAGGCAAGCAACAATAAGTCTGCTTGGTAATTTTATGTACGAACAGTCTGTTGTATCGATCAGAAAGCAAAAGAATCATATCTAATGAATGCTAATTTCCGAGCAAAAACCCAACAAACTAACAAACATCAATAAACATCAATATTAAGCACTAAGCAATTAGAATCTTCGGATCACAAGACTGTAACAAACAATATCAGGAGTTTCCAAAGATCTGGTTATACGATGTTGTATTAATGTTAAGAACTTTTAGTAAAAAAAAATATTCTCAAAAGCTCCTAAAAGCTCAATTCCCCTTTTTCAACTTTTTTCATTTCATAAACAGAAGCTACCCCCACTTTAACTTTTCTTTTATCAGAGGTTCCAAATGATCATATAATCTTGCAAATCGGGTAAATTAATGGTGTTCGAAAAGTAAAGAATAGCATCGAAAAAAGTGGCACAAGTTTTTGTTATTAAATTTAATCTATTTAAAATTGTAGAATTTGAAAAAATCTCTCTACACCACTGTCCCGCTGTTGTTGATGCTTTGTGCAATACAAGCTTCAAATAAAGTTAATTCATTTTTCATTTGAATGTATTTCTTCTTTTTATGTTTGTGCTGAGTCGAAATTCAGTCATACGTTTCGTGGCGGTTGTTCAAGACACACTGATATTGCTGGGCTCAAGAGAAATTTCTTTCTCCAACGCTTTTGGATTTTGTCGAAAATAGCTTTGTGATTAATTCTAGTTCCACTTTTGGATTAGAAATCTAACATTTCTGTACCGGAAATAGTGCAATTGAAGTTTTATAAAGTGAACAGAAATTTTTAAAGGAATAAAAAGTTGTGCAATTTGGATTTATTAACCGCAAATGGAAGTTAAAATGGAAAAGGAGCCTGATTCTTTAGCTACAGTGCAAATGAAGCCTGAATATGCGCCATCCGAGTACAGTTCGAGCTCAGAGCCACCACCAGTGAGTTTTAAAAAATAAAAAATACATTTTTTTTCAAATTTGCGCAAAGCACTGCTCATGCATTTGAATCATTTGAATCTTTTCAAGCAATTTAGTTGAATCTCAAGTTGAGACAATTAGGAGCTCGAAGGTGAACGAGTTGACTTTCTAGAAGCACAGCAGCTTAATAGTCTGCTTACTAGTGTATTTTAGTATTTTTCCATCACATTCAACCTATTAACTAGGTTTTTTGATGACTTGTTGAAGTGGTTTTTTATTTCAAATTATTAATCATTGCACAAAAAGCCATGAAACTTTTTTTGTCTTTTGCGATCAAAATATCAATGTGTAAAAATGTGTATGACTTCACGAGCTCAAAATTGGTTAACCAATACCTACATGCATGTTTACTTTTTGTTACTGGCCTCTGACCAGGATTTAGCTCGATTATTATATTTGATGATGCTAATTTTAAAAACGATAATTCAAGAAGTACCTAGATTTATCGCTGATTATATTGAAATTTTGTCACAAAATACCAAATTCAAACATTCCAAAATTTAAAATTACTATCACATGTTGGCTTTTCATAAATTTTTTGTTGGATTACTGTTTGCCGGAAATAACATAAACAGTAAACTGGCATATAGTCGATTAAAACGGCAGTAAAGACAAAATTTCATATGATTCGAAATGATAATATTTTAATTGTAGTTTTTCCGAAAAATGAGTTCTTGAAATAGATTTGGCAACTTTTTTGGATATCATTTTTTTATTGATGTGTACTAATTAATGGTCATTTTGAATTGGTTTTTTAAATTATGTGAACTATTGTTGAAGTAAGAGATTATAGTTGATTTATGAATCATATCGAATAAATTTTGGAATCAAAACGGATATTAGTGATTCTAAAAAGTATATTCAAAACGAAAAAATATTTTACGACTTTTATGCGTTCATATACCATTTAAAAATACAAAAATATATATTGTTGCAAAGCTATATATTAATGCCTTACATTGTAAGTTAGGTATAATAATATATTCAATTATTATTTAAAGTAAAAGTGGTAAAAGTGGTAAAAGTTTCACTCTTTGAGATTCTCCCGAAAGTTGAACATGCACATTTTATAGCTTGTGGCTATCGCCAACAACATGATTTTTATTAGAAATATTATTAAAGCGTGTGAACAATCGCTACAGATAATGTTGAAATATGTTTGTAATTTAAAATATAAAAAAAAAACTGTTCATTTTGAATGATATTTTGATTTAAACGATTTGGGTCTTGATCACTTGAATAAATTAATGGAAATGACTAACCTTTCAGCAATTGTGTTGATTGTCATCAATTTGTGGTTTTATTTTAATGGCAGAATCTAGTAATTCCAGTGATACAGGTTGGTTGCTCGATCTAGCATTGAAATCATATGATTCTCGATTAATCTCTCCTTTCGATAGAAATCTTTGATAAAATTTGACAAAAGACATTATTTAACAACATGAAGAAGAAACTCTAGAAATTAAAAATCAACAAAAAAGTTCCTTTGTTGTTTTTGTTGTTTTTGTCGTTTTTACAATTGTTTTGTGTGATAAATTACGTATTGAGATGTTGAGCTTTCAGTTTTGCAGTTTTTAGGTTTCTTTCATTTTACAAGCTTTTTTTAAAATTTTTCACTTCGAGTTATGTTAGTAATTGAAATGTTTTCTATTTTTTGCGCCTTTTATCAGCAAACTTTAATCAATTTCTGCAATAGTGTTTTTTCCTCTTTTTACGTGGTGTAGAGCAAAAAGTTTTGTAAAACTCAGTAAACAATTATGGGAACAATTTCCAAAGAGCAAACATTTTACTTTTTTGTTCTTTTATCAAAATGCCAACAATGCCCAACAAACAAATCAACAATATCATAAGAAATTTTAACACTCTTCTCTTTTCAAAACGTAAAATAAAAATGAAACTGCAAACAAATAAATAACAATAATTACATAAGTACACGTCCAAGAAGGTATAGGTAGTCATTTTATGCTTTGATTAAAAGCCAGTAGAATTTTAATATCATTTTCACCTTCTTATAAAATCATGAAAGGTATACAGCATATCCATAGTATTCAGTTCTTCAAATCATATATAAGGGGAATTTTCATCTCGATATGAAAAAACTTTCATTGTCTTAATTTCTAGCTTCTGTATTCCTTTCCGAAAAAAGCTAGACATTATAATAAACTGTAAAATTTCAGACGCAACTAAGTAAATCATGATGTTTGCATCATAATATTATAATTTCAAACAAAGACGAGTTTCAAATCTCTCAGTTTCTAAGATCAAGATCGGTATGAAATAATTTCTTGACATATTCAAGAGGCTCACTTGACGGATTAGGCTGCCATTGTTTGAGTGAAGTTTTTAGTTATGTAGAGTGATTTGAAACACCCATAAAAGTATGAAAGCAACATCGCATTATGAAGCATTTATGTAAAGAATTTTGAATGGAATTGTAATTTTATGGTTTTCTTAGATAATTTAGATAATTAATGGTTTAATGTGAAACTATTATTGTATTATAATAATAAAGTTTTTCCAGTATTGAAATTTGAAATATACCTCAATTTCTGTAAATTTCCAATGCTATGAATTTGTGAATATTTCTTGGTTTATGTAAATGAAGTGCATGCACTGATCCATTGAACTGAACAGACAATTGAAATGAAAATCAATCATTTGGTAAGACAAGTTTTCGAGCATTTCAAATATTTCCAATATTTCAGCAAATACAAAGAAAACACCGAAAACAGGAAATAATTATTTCTTACATCAATTTCTCTTGAAAAAGTTGAAACCTTAAATGGTAAAAACCAAGAAGTAAAACAAATAAAACAATGCAGCGAAAAAAAAAATTAAAGATAGACAGATTGTTGGTAAAAACTGTAACTATTAAACTATGATATTTTTTTATTTTTGTTCATTCAACCATGGATCCTCAAATCAACAAATCCGCAAATTTGCAATAACTCAAAAACCAACAGTTCATTTTTGCAGCAGTTTAAAGCTTCAAACCAGAAGTATTAAATTTGCACTTTTATGTTTGATCAACTACCTTATCGTGACTCAATGTACCTTTGCGTGCTATAAAAATAAAAGCATATAAACATAATGTACAAATGATAAAAAGTATATTCAACATAAAATATAAATATTGCAATGCTATATAACTCGAATGACTTCAATGACTTAAAAGACATTTGTTTTAAACTAAAAGAATTAAAGCCGTAAGATAAAGTTTTACCACATTAATTGCTTTAATACTTTAATTCAGTCAAATTGAATAGAGCAGTAAGTCAAAAAGTAAGTCAAGTTCAGAACGATTTCTTAACCACAATTCTATGGTGAGTTTATTTTTATTTTCTGGAAACAATCAAGTGATTGTGGGATTGTCTGTTAGTTTTGCTGTGAGCCAGTTTGAATTTTACTTTTGGCGACTCAAATTGGAAACTACATGAATATATTTATTCAAGGGCCTTGTATCAAATTTGATCTTCAAATAATTGTTCATGCAGGATTTCATCGTCAAACTGGTTTTAAAATGCAGTCAAACTATTTTTAGCTCCATTACTCACCGAAAATTTCTTTCGCCGAATATAAAAATGAAAACAAAAAAAAAGCATATCAAGTGACGACAGCAGACTCAAAATAAAATGAAAGTAACATTTCAAGCTTTGAAAATTTATTTACTTCTTTTTTCACTTTTAGTTGTTTTTAATCAAAACAGAAAATAAGCACAGCAATTTCAAACAAAAGTTAAATGGAGTCGTTGAATTCGTCTTCGTTTTGATGATTTTGTGAATTTACTCGTAACTTGCAGACTTATTGTTTCCAACTTTTTGCCTTGTTTGGTTGTAAAATTCATTAAATGTCTTTACAACTGAAAACAATCACGATTTGTCTATTGTTTATAAAGTTTATGAATTTTTTTGCTCAATGCAAGTACAAATTTGTTTTAAAAACATGAATTAATGAACAGCAATGTTTAAGCTGGTTCAAGGTATTTGATTTGCGATGTGTTGTTCTGCGGTTGGTTGAAAAAATATTCTAAAATATTTGAGGTATTTCTCTCAAAATGTGTTTTTGATATCATACTTTAAGAATAAATCAGCATTTTAATATTTTTTTTTAGTTTAGAATTTTTGATGGATGAGTTTTTGGAAAGTAAAATTTAACTTTTCGTAGGTTTTGAACTTTTAAAAACTAAATTTTTGAACGTGAATTAAATCTCTAAAACATCCGAAAATTCGAAATACACATCGGTGTTCAAATAACTTATCAAACAAAACTATAGCTAAATCAACTAAGACATCCGTCGTGCTGTTGCTTAAGATGTGGCAAAATCTTTAACTGTTTAATGGAACATAACACCTCTAATAAGTAATAATAATTTTAATTTAGCCAGAACAATAATGAGATTTGTAAATATCAGAAATATACACAAAATTCAATCCAAGTATAAAATAAAGTTAAATTTCTAATAGATGATCATTGATCAATGCTCATATAGAATAGATAAATAATACTAACACGAGCTACTTTAAATATATAAAAGCATTCAATCTGAATATTTTGCTAAATTCTACAATCGTTTTTTGTTAATATAAAGCCAATGGGTTTTTCAAACAAACTACAATAGTGCGATATTTTGAAAGCCTGGAAAGCAAACATGGTATCGTATTGTCAAAGAGAAATTCAAAATTGTTTCAATATTTAAGCTTCAATTGAAATTTTTTAAGCTATAAGCAATCCTAAACTATTTGAACAGTTAATAATCGTGATAAATAATTTTTTTTTCTTGGAAGACAAAATTCATGAAGAAGACTAATTTATCAAAGTTTAAAATTTTTACTAAGTTGGAAGAATTCACAATGGACAGTATTTTAATATAAATAGCATAATCAGCAGTTGAAATCTTTGTTAAAGTTAAAAAGCTCGGAAGTTCGTTTGAAGCGGAATTATGTCAAAATAGATAAAGTAGAAGCAAAATTTGATGATCTGCTATCTAATTTATTTAACAATTTTTCTATCATTTATTTGCTGTATTACCAAAGATTGTGATAAGTTCTCAAACTTTCAAAGTTTCCAATTTGTTTATATCAAAATGATTTTTTTTTGTATGGCTATATTTGAAGTTGTTAAATATGCAAGATAGGACCATGCTAGGACCTGCGAAAATATTTAATTATTGAATATGTCAAGCAAGGGCATAATAGAAATAAATGTAATAAACCTTTTCTCAATTTTAATATTTTAAAACTATCTTAAAATTCAATTTGTAATGTAATTTATCAAATGACCAAGTTAAAATTGTAATAGAAAGAATTTTTCTTGCACTTCCCACACCTTTTCTTTCATGCATGTCTACATTGAACATCAAAAGTAATTATTTCCAAATATAAAGACTTATAATTAATTAATTCGAGAAACAGCAAAAAGGTTTACTTTACAATTTTATCTTTTTACCATTTTACATGTCATTAAAAAATTGCGTTCGCTTTCTCGAAAGTTTCTTTAGCGCCATTTGAAAGTTTTTTCATATACTCTTCAACCCGGCTTAACTTTTAAACACTATCAAATAACAAAATTTTACTGAAAGAAGTTGGTATTTAAAACCTGGATTATGTATTATTTAAGTACAAAATGGATACAACTTGAATACAAAAAATTTACATTTTCTCGATCACGAGTGGAAAAATAAATCTTCTTCGATTATAGCTGGACAACCTTTTAATTAAAACAAATAGTTGTTTGAAACATTAAAAGATATATTCCATTCAATTTGCACAATTAATTTGCGATGGTCTAATTTAATAACTCAAGAAAACAAACAAAGAACCCAATTCAACTTTGACGGTGCTTTTGCAATTGATTCATTTAAGCAATACAGCTGTTTCATATGAATCAATCGCTTTGTTTGTGTTCATTTTATACATTTAAACAGTTAGTATGAAAAAAAAAACGAAAAAACATAAATTAAAATATTATTATGAAAAAGCATAAAAATCAGGTCAAATTAGAGTGGAGGAATATTGTGGCATTTTGTAGAAAAAATATTGAAAAATACTTAGATTTCTTGCTAGCTGCAGATTTTCGTCTCGTAATTCATTTTTTGAAAAAATTTTATGCAATTGAGGTGTTAAAATAAATCTTCTTCAAATAATATGAATGAGTGCTTTATGAGTTTTTTTTATGAAGTAATGACATCTTTTTCAGGTCTTTATAGTTAATCGAATAAACACCCAAAAAACAGAACCCTTGTCATAAGAATAGCTAGGCTTGTAACAAGCGTGCAGCCTTGTTACAATTCTAGCTACACTTGTCGCACGCGTAGCCTAAATTTGGCTGTTTTAGCCTTGTGAGAAGCCTTAGAAGACTTGTAACAATTCTTAGTTACACTTGCTACAGAAGTAGCTTAGACTTGTACGCTGTATAACTATACATGACACAAGACTAAATTTCAGCTTGTCACATGCCTTAATTAGTTTTAAGACACAATTATCCAAATTTATCGGTACAAATTAATTAAACATGTTCAATTCGCCAAATTCTAAACTATTTTTTTGCCACTATAAATATTTTTTTGAGCTTTAATCGCATTTCATCATTTTTTCAGCGGAATTAAAATACGTTTTTTGATTTAAAAGGGTTATTGATGGATATATTGTTTTCTAGCAATTGTGTTTCAAATTGAGCAAAACTTAACAATTCAATTTTACTTTGAATTGAAAATCTCATTCATTGCTTTTACACATTTGACAAGAAATCTTAAAAATTAAATAAAATTTCAAAAAGGGTGAGTAAAATTATGTTTCAAAATAAATAGAATGAGAATCATCAATTCGATTATCAAAGTGACAAACAAATTGATTTGAACTTTCGACTTTTCACAGCATTTTCATGAAAAGTGGGGTTTTGATGAAAACTCGAGTTTATATTATTAAAATAAAAATTTTCCATATAAAGTTCATTTTACATATTATTTGAGGATTTTTTGCTGTTAACTGAATATTTTTTGTTATAATAATATATTATTCATGTTTTGTGATTTTTGAAAGAGCTAAAACAGTATTTTTAACTAATATTTATTGTAGGATGAAAAAAAAAGTTGAGATGGAGCAAAAAAGAGTTAGAAGAGTGGAGTCTCGAACCAGCCGCGAACAAATGTTACAAAATTTTAAAAAAGATTACATGAATAGGTTTATTTATGTGTAGTTGTAGTGATTTGGTATTTTACAGTTTTGAAGTGGTTCAACCGTATTTTATTTTTGTTTTTTCTGGGATTTAATCAAATAATACAAATTTATCGTCTTTACAGACTTCAATTGAAAATTTTTGACATTACGATCAATTAAGTATTTTTTGTATATTTTCTCGTAGTTTTTGAATTATCTTAATAATTCTTTTTGGCTTTAAAAAAATTTTCAAGCGAAATGTTAATTAAAAGTCGGAGATTTAAATTTAAAATATAAAATCCACATACTATTCCATTAAACACTTAAATATTGTTAAAAAAGTATCAATAAGTCTTGAACTTTTCTATTTAAGACTGATTGGCCGGATATTTGTGAAATTCAATAAAATAAAATAAAAAACACAAACAATAAATCTCTTCTAAATCTGGAACTATCTAACAAAAAAAATAGAAGCCAATGTTAAATCCTCAATGAACACTCAAAAGCGCATTTTTTTTTTATTTACGTCATTAAAATTTAGGACAATGAATTGCAGAAAGTAAAGTGATCTGAACTATTAAATTTTTTTTTTAAAGCTTAAAATATATTTCAAAAATGTCTCGGTATTTTACGAGTATTTTAATTAATTAATAAAACATCTTAACATCGGAAAACAAATTTTAAATTTGCCTCACCTTAAGTTGATATTAAGCCAGCGCATTTATTAATGGTATGGTGGTTGGATGGAGTAGCGAAAATTTCGCGAGGCATGGTGAAGGGTTCGAAACTTGCATTTAGTGAAAGTGCAAAAACGTTTCGCGGAGTGTGTTTACAAGGGCAATTGAGTATAATAAGGTGCGGTGTTGTGTTGGGTTAAAAATTCAAGTTGGTGGTGTGAAAATAGTTGGGAAAATCGAGAAAATTCCGAAAAAAATATTTTTTTTGCCTTTTTTTAGTCTACTTTAGACGTCTCACAATTCTAGTTAAGGATTACCAGCCTGAAAGACACCCTTGTGATAAGTGTTATCTAGGACTTGTGACAAGCGTAAGGAGGTATCAAAGTTGAATTAACGCTTGCCAAAAGCGTAAAATTTCACCTTCTTACAAGTGCAAGAACCTTGCAGCAAGTCTACTACACTTGTTTCAAGCGTAAACCATGAGTTGCAACAAGCGGTAAAATCTCGTTCCGCTTGTTGCAACTCCTTGTTTACGCTTGCAACAAGTGTAGTAGACTTGCCACAAGCTTACTACACTTGCAAGAAGGTGAAATTTTACGCTTTTGACAAGCGTTAATTCAACTTTGATACCTCCTTACGCTTGTCACAAGCCTTACATTTTTTTGGGTGAAAGCACTTTCTTATTATAACAAAGAAAATCAAACAAACAGCTAGTTTTTTTAAATTATTAATTAAATTGTTTTTGCTACAGCATTTAAAATGTTGTGTGGTGAAGCCTCATTAATATTTTCTCATCCATACGTTTGCGTGCATCGGAATCACACATATATCTACCGGGATCTTGAAAACTAACAAGAAGAGCTGTAATATTTCTGCAGTCTATAGTGTAGCAGTTAAATTCCACAAGTCACCATAAAATAAACTTAATTCTTTCAAAAGTATTAACATAGTACTAGCATAAGATATTCAGTTTTTGCTCATTCAATTGCTCAGAACGGAAAATTGCATCAATTAGTAACAACATGTTTACTCAGCTTTCAGAGTTTTTGTTCCTTGTTTGAAATTGCTGAGATTGGCACATATTTACAAAATTTTTTTATTTTAACAACAGCAATTATTATTTAAAAGCAATAACCAACAACAATTTAAGGTAAAAAATCAAATGGATTCAACGTGTTCATTATAAAATCTAAAAATTCCTAGTAAGTTAAAAAAGCCTTTTTCTAGAAAGTTCTTTGGTTCTTTCCAATGTTTAAACTTTTTGTTAAATAGAAATATTGGCATGGGAAATAGAAATTAACAGAAAAAGTTGGTAGAAACCAGATTTAGAGCAAGCAGAGATAAATTCTGAAAGATTTCAAAAGCCACACAATTGAATTGGCTGCATTGAGAGCTCTGTACAAATCGTGTACATATTTGCTTACATTATTCGGGGTTAATGTGTTTGTGGCTCAAGAGACGTAGGTGATACATGATTTCACTTTTGCATGTCATGTCTTAAAATGAACAATTGACTGCAGTCAGACAAGTTTTCATAATTTTGGCTAGCTCACCGCCGCTATCTTTCAACTATTTGATCCCCTGTTATGTGGATTAAAAATTTCAAAAACAAAACGTTCAAATAAATCATGAATAAAACATAAATCAGTTGTGTACATCATGTTCTATAAAAGCCACCCTAGAGAATTCATATTTTGAAATCAACAACCGTCCAATACGTCATATTTAACAAAATCTTGGAAATTTCTATCCTCACTACAAATTATTATTCATAATTTTACTGAAAATATTGCATACATTAAATCTTCGCATTGACTTTTCATGTATAAGATGTTAATTTCATTAAATTTCTATTTTTTTTTTAAGTATAGTCAATTGAATGAAATTCATATGAAATTGGTTAACATCATTCTACAAACAAACAAATGAAAAATGTGATAATCAAATAAATACGTGATATTTAAATGAAATCAAATTTGTTAAATAAATATTTTCAGCAGCTTTGCTTGCTTGGCTTAAAACAGGGATTGGTAATTTTTTATTATTTTGAGACTGTATTGAACGAGTTTTTGTTAAAATTTTTAGCTTACACCTCAAATAAATTTACAAATTGGGGATCTCAAATAGTACTTCTAAATATAATAATAATTTTTATTCAATCGTTGAATTTCGACTAAAGTCCCAGGAAACCAGGTCGGAACGCCATTCCAACAAATCATTCCACTCAGAATTCCGACACATTCTGAGTGTTAGAATTCTAGTATTCATTCTGAGTAGCGTTCCAACTGCGTTCCACTCTGAATGCTGAATGCATGCAACTTGGAATGATTATTAGAACGATTTTGAAAAATAATATTTTTAATGATTTTCTAACGAATTACTGTATTATTAAGTGTAAAATCGACATATTTTTATAAACTGAACTATGAAAATGTGATAAACAACTGAAAAATCAATAAAAATATTTGATAGGTGGCCGATATGATTCGGAATGAACTCAGAATGCAACTCAGATAGAATGTTAGAATGAACGCGAAGTGCAACTCAGAATGAATGTTAGAATGAATTTAGAAGGAAAGTTAGAATTCTAGTATTCATTCAGAGTAGCGTTCCAACTGCGTTCCACTCTGCATGCCACTCTGAATACAACTTAGAATGATTATTAGAATGAAATTTAAATAAAATAAAATGAATGATTTTCTCATGAATAACTGTATTACTAGGTGTAAAATCGTCAATAAGCTGTTTAAAAATGTGATAAACAACTGAAAAATCAATTAAAATATTTGATAGGTGGTGGATTTAAGTCGGAATGAACTCAGAATGCAACTCAGAATGAATGTCAGTATGAACACGATGCGCAAACCAGAATGTAAGTTAGAATGAATTTAGAATACAAGTTAGAATGCATATTAGAATGAACACGGAGCGCAACTCAGAATGAAAGTCAGAACTCAACAAAAACTAACTTATAAAATTACTTGATAGCATATATGTTTATGATTTAAGACAAAGGGCTTTGGTTTGAAGGAGTTATGTTTTACGAATCTTATCAAATTTTGAAGTTTTGGGATGCTAATAATTTTGGTGGTAAAAATCAGAAATACTGTTAAAAAAATGGCAAAAAAGAGTGACTATTTCGGAAATTGATCGGCAAAGATATTTCAAACTTTTATTATGAAAATGTATTTATTTTATTCTGTTATTTTTATTTTTAAGTTTGTGTGTAATGAATTTCAAATTTTTTAGTTGGATGAACCAAGTGAATTGGATTTTCAGAACCAAGTGAAAATTGTAGAACAGTTTAGATTTTAACAGAAATTCTAAAACACCAATATGATTTTCTGATTTGCTAATAATAAAATATTGATTCCCAAAATAAATTGTATTTTCAAAAAAAAAACTTTTAATTCGTTTATTGCGACCACTTTTATTCATTATTTCAAAATGCAATTTAAAAAACACAAATTTGTAGAAACATTTCAGTAGAAAAATCCTGTTGGATATTTTTTCATTATAAGTAAGGTTTAAGCCATCGCGTTCTCGAAGGTTAGGTAGTGTAGGGCATAGGGCGCTCGTCTCGCGAACGAGAGGTAGTGGGTTCGAAACCCGGGGTCTCGCAGAGTTAAACGGAAGTTTTTAGGTAATAAAAGGAACAAAACACGACTTGGTAAAGATTGGTGACAAAAAAAAGTGAAAATGTTGGGAAATCGGGGAAAATATTCAGGTTTATCCCGATTTTTTTTTTTGTTTTTTGCATCCTTGAATCTCAGAATGAGTTCAGAATGCAACTCAGAATGAATGTTAGAATGAATTCAGAAAGAAAATTAGAATGAATTTCAGAATGAACTCAGAATTCAACTCAGAATGAAAGTTAGAATGAATTCAGAATGAAAGTCAGAATAAAAACTCATTCTGAATGTCATTCTACTTAGAATGATTGTCAGTATGATTGTTGTGCACTAGGCCTCCAAATGGAATGCAAAGTGGAATACTTTTTAGAATTCTGACGTTCCGAAATTTCATTCTGAGTGGCATGCTAACTCATTCTGACTGGTTTCCTGGGAGTTGTATTGAAATATTTTCCATATCAATTTGAAAACACATTTAACAAGATAGGAGCGTCTACCCCCAAATTTTAACAAAAGGATCATGCTTACCTCCACCCACTCACTTCTACAGCCCTGCTTTAATTCATCATTAAAAAAGTGCGAAGTTTTTAAGACTTGTTTGTTGCGAGAGTGCACTTCTAAACTATTAGGCTTTCTTTTTTGAGTATAAAGATCTAAGATCGTTTTGTAAATCTTTTTTACTTCAACAAAAAAAGTTGTTGAAGTCCTGGATTCAAAAAAAAAAAAAAAAAAAAAAAAAAACTCTGGAAATTCGCTTAAAATGACTAAAAATTGGTTTTTGACTCAAAAATCTAAAAAAAAATGATTTTTGAAAAAAATTCAAAAAGTGTCCGACTCGGTAAATTTGCCGTATTCTATCGATTCCACCTTCCAGGGCCCAAACCACTTGACCGATCTTGATGAAACTCCGGCCTTGAGAGTTAAAATACCTTCTTACTATGCACTTTTTTTTTTGTTGTGTTTCATCAGCGCCATCTAGTAGCTCTAGTACAAAAGATCAGTTTTTCATACAAAATTTTTTGATGAACCGAGAAACTTTTAGAACATCTGTTAATGCAAAAACATTGTATTTGTTTTAAGACAATCAATTCCAAAAAATTTTCCGAAAAAATTCAACCATGACCAAGTAGTCAAGCTTCAAAAAGTACAAAATGTCAAATTTGTGTGTTCGCTCCAGGCAACTGCATAATTCCGATTTAGCTCAAATTTTCAGAATAAGGTTTTTTTGATCATACGCAGAGCGGAAAGGCTGGTTTTTACGATCGGGCTGGTCCTTCGAGTACCTGTCATACAAAAGTTTTGATATTTTGTACTTTTTAGCAATAACATTTGTTTCATTAAGGCAAAGATCATAAAAATATGTAGTTAGGCTGTAGTTGATGCTAAAGATTGTGATCCAGTAGTGATAAAACCTGATTGTCAGTCAGAGCGCTTCAATTCAACACAATTATCAGAAATGTTGCACATTATTCCCGCGCGGCGCTGTGATCGGATATTTAAATTTGGGTTACATATTTTCGAATTTCCTAGAGTTTTATCGCTCAAAACAAATTCTAATGGACCTAAGTTATGATTTTGTTGAAGTGCCTGCTAAAGCCCCAAGCTTTTCCGATTTTTTTACTTTTGTTTTGAATAGCAAAAATAGTAACAATAGATGAGAGAAAATGATGGCCCTGAAATTGAAATGCTTGCCCATCTCTGGCATAGTTGAATATCAATCACATCAATCTATTTTCGAGCTGAAAGCAATAACGATGACATAATTTACATTTTGCTGTCTCTTTGGAAGTTATAGAACGTTTTAAGAACCGGACACGTTTTTCATATAATTGCTTTGTTTGTTGATTTTATGGGAACTTACTAAACAATCGACATGTCTTTCGAGAATTTTTAATTTTAAATGATTTTTTTTTTTAATCTGAAGTGTCTATTAAAATCATATAGATCAAAATATTATATTACGGCATATAATCTTTTTTGGAGCACGTCTGCGTATTTGTTTTGAATATAATATTTCACATCTTTTCTTGCTACTTGAATTTACATGTTTTTGCAATGAAAAAATACTAACTTCATCTAATTAAAAATAACATGGAAGTTTTAAATATAATCGCAGTTGTAAAAAATATGTTCGCTAGCAATTTTTTGGCCTTGTTATTGCTTTTCACACATGAAATCATGATAACATCCAAATAAAATGTTTTATTAGCATTCAAAATTTATTGTGTTGTTCCAAAAAGTGTACCTAAAATAAAAATAAAAAGTTTCAGGTGATACTTGTTTGATGTCATCATTGTTTTTTGTTAATATGTTAAATGAAAAAATTGCCGACAGTTGGTAAATAAAATATATAGCATTTAAATTTTTTAATTGAAGATTGATTTGAAAATTCAATAATTTCCCAAAATAGTTGATTGCCAAATTACATTTTTAACTCTCAATGCTTGGATAATAATGGTTGACATTAACAGGAAATACACATTAAAACTGTGTTATGATTATCCCTTCCGATTTTATATAAATATTGAAGGATGAAATCGAATTATTGAATATTAAAAGAGAGTTTCAAAGTCTTTAATTTTTCAATGATTAAAGTCAGATGGTAAAAGTTTGTCAGATGAATAATTATTATTAAGATTCAAATTGCTCTGAAGTACACAAGTTTTTACTCACTTTACTTTATTCCATTAAGTATGCAAATTATGCACTTCAAACGTCCAATTTACCAGTTTTTCCTTAGTTTAGCAAAATTTTTGCCATTTTGACGAACAAGCACAGCTCGAGCTAATGATGTTCGATTGCATAACTGAAAGTCATTTTCAAATATAATAAACAATCTTTTTTAAAAGCTGATACATGCATGAAAATGTAGATGTAAAATTTTTTTTGGAACAATATCTTTGCATTGTGTTTAACTCTATTATAAATTTATTTAATGCAATGGAGGGATTTTTTGCTACTCAAATTATGTTTTATTTTTGAAATGTATTATTTCAAAAATTCATCTTTAATTGCATTTATGCAGAGTATTTTTTTTAGTTATTCAAATACCAAGTTATTGAAACGCTATTGAGTTTCTTAGAACCGTTGAACTATAAATTGATGCAAATAATATTAAAATATGCAAAACATTCATTAAATTCTATTTTTCAGCATAATGTCAGTGTTAAAAATAAATTTTACACAATATTTAAAAAAAAACTATTTTTTAAAAATGATAATTGGAGATTGAAATAACTATACTTGACCAAATACTTACATAATCTTTATCATATAGCTTTTCAATGCTAATAAGAACAAAAAAGCGAATCGCCACTACTTTTGCTTTATTCCCTGCCAAACATTTTAATGACAATAACTTTTTAAACGCAAAATCATTATTTTCCAATTACCCTTCCAAGCACTAAAATCATTGTCCAAAAGGAAATACGTGTCCACCTAAAATTTAATCACATGTCATTATAAAGATGGATCTTTTTGTTTGTTTCAGCTCGTTCAGTTTTTGCGGAATCATTTATAAATGTTATTGTTGGATAATGATTTTTCAGTTTTTCCTATGAACAAAGTTTAAATTTCACAGTCGCTTTTCAACAATTCGGTCTGAAACTTCAGTTGCAACTTGAGTACTGTTAGAAATCGCTTAAATTTGTATTTCATTTTATTCATCTGCTTTTCCAAAGCAGCATGTTAAATTTCAAGAAAAATTTCGAAAAGTTTGGAGGGATCTGTAAACGTGATGGCGGCCAGACAGTAGGAAATTATGTATTTATAGTTTCATATCGAATTTCCAATCAAATTTAAAAGCTTTTTACAAAGAAAACTCATTTGCCTGTAGCATTTAAATATTATTAAGCTCATTTTAATTTGATCAAATTACAAAAAGTATCGCTGAAATCTTAGGATTAATCGAAATAAATCGGAATAAATAATTAAATGCTTTTTCTAATGTAAAAGTGTGTCAAATTAATAATAATGTTTATGTACTTCAATAATAATATTTTTCGTTGCAAGTTTCAAATAAGCGACTTGAAAACTTTCTTATGTCTCTTATTATTATAATATTTCTATAAAATTTTACTCTTTCTAATATTGTCGGCAATAAAAAATTGAAAACAGACACAAATCTTTTTAACTTTATTAACATTAAAATGAATACTGTCTTATATATAATAATGTTTATTCAGCAAATCAATTTGAAATTTCTAACGCAATATTTCTTTTTTATTTTGCAGGCCTACAAATTGCGTCAAGCAAACTCTGTGAAGATTGCAAAAATCATTGCTTTCACTGTGATTCTTTCATCCTTCATCCTAGGAGGATTCATTTTGGCCACCACCTACATTTCAGCTAAGTCATCATGCGATCAAGTTCAAGCACTTGACGCAGTTCTGGACAAAGAGTTAATGCTGGAAGCTTTGCAGCAAGTAAGTTTGAAATTAGCTTATTAGTTATTCAAAGTGCAATCAATATAAGTGGAATTTCCATCGTTTATTTTCTTAAAAAATTAGCATTATGATATTTATGATAATTAAAATATTTCTCAGTAATTCCTTAAATAGTGTAGGCGCCTTATGAAAGATCATCATTTCAATCAAAGTATTTTAAGATGATTCACATTTTGCTAAATCAACTGATTTAACTGTTTGGGCAAGTTAAACCGTAATATTCATTGATTTTTAATATTTTCATTTTAATTAGTTGTATGCTAAATATTCTTAGAACACAATGAGTTCATTTAAAATTAGCAGAGTTACGACAAAATTTGACAACTTCATGAAACTCAATTCAAAACAATTATGATTCAGGAACTCTTTAACAATGAAAATAAGACCGAATCCAATTATAGAAAAGATACACAATTCAAAATTGAATTCTATCAGGAATGTTAATTAAATTAAAATTTTAATTGTACTAAAGACTACATTATGTCATTCATTCACTAAATTTTTGAACTTTTTTAAATTCCTTGAATTACTCAAAGCAGGAAGAACAGTAAAGGAAGTATACATGTTGCGTTATTTGGTTGCTGTCAATTTTGTGATTTCTCAAGTTAAGCTTTGTATTTGGTTTTTGTGTAAAAACATGTTTTATAATTTTTCACACAAAAACTTTGCATTTTTGATTGAAATTCGCTTATTAACCGATATTTTATTAACATAACTTTCCAGTGTAAATTAAAAGTTTTTGACTGTAGTAGCACTGTAATTTCTGCAATTACCAGTCATTTGAGTCGAGGAAGCTGAAAAACGTTGAAACTGGTGACATAATTGTGCATTATAACTTAATTAGTCATGATAAACCGCTATAACGCCACAATTGAAAGATGCAGAATCAAAAATATTGTAAAATATACATCTTATACTTAAAAATTTGTTTGAGGATCTTCAATCTTTGCTGTAATAAAATTATTAATGTTCACTCCTGCATTATTTTTTCTCTTTCTAAAGGAATTGAGAAAATAGAGCAAATTGCTTTCTAGATCACCATGATCAGCACCACACACCTCATTTGGTCTACTTCGCGTATTTTACAAAAGTTAAAATTTAAAACTATCAATAATCAATCAATACTTTAATAACTTTATTGAGAAGGTTTCATAATTTCTCAACAATTTCACCACATAAGTACAAAACAATTTATGACTGTAGAATACGGGATTCCAGTAAAACACTACATTTAGTTAATCTTATTCCTTGCATTTATTAACACTCTAATCTCCAATACTACTTCCATAATACTACCGATACTACAATCTTCCCTTTTCTTTAAAGAAATTGAATAATTACATTATGGTTTCTTTTAATGATTAATTCTAATATTATTCTGTTTCCGGACACCAGTGGTCTTGTGTTGATACTAGTATTTTCCCAGTTGTGATGAGTGAAGTGACGTCGCTGATATCCTTGCTTTAAATGGGTCCTAAATGAATAATATTATTTTAAATGATAATTTGAAGTTCATCAACCGCTGCTTCTATTTAATCTCTGTGAACGAATGCTTGATATATTCTTGCAATATGTAATCATCTGCTCACTTTTCTCCCGCTATATTTGTGAGCTAATAATGACCTGATTCTTGCTACAGTTCCTCATAGCTATCTTTTCCCTTTTCTCTTTTTTTCTTTAATTTATTTATTAATTGTTGCTGCATATTTGTTATTGAATTCCTGCTAAAGTTATCCTTACTTCTTTTCTTAGTAAATGATGCCTGCACTTTAGATAACCCTACAATATCTTTTGCAACCAAAATCTTTATCTTCATAGTTATTTTATCAATAATATATTAGTAATTGTAGGCAGTTTTTTAATTTAAATAGTAATAATTCAATAATTTTTTGTTAATCTATCCGATATCGCTTTTTAACTAATTCTTTCCTCTTATCAAACATCAAACCTTATTGAACAGTTTCCTTAAAGTTTACCCCTCTTGACTGTACAAGCTTTAAAACTTTTTCTTAATGCAAACTCGAATAAAGTACAAAGTCTGATGAGATATTTATATGGTCTATTTATAATTTTAAGTAATTATCTACAATATTTTTTAGAATAATTGTTTTCATCATTTCCTGCTGCCTTTGATTGCCACTTTCATCTTTCTAACTGATAATTCCTAAATAGTTTACGTCCTATTATTGTTTATACTTATTTCCAACAATATACATTCTCAATAATTCTTCTAATTAGGAACTGCTGATGCCTCAGCTCAATTTATTTCCAAATAACTACTTGGTTAGCCTCAAATCATTCCTTGGTCAAATTTTTTATTAATAATTTATGCTAATTCTTAATAATCTTTAACTAAGCCTCTTAATATTGCTGTACTCTATTTCGTGTTGCCTTAAAGCAATGGCGTGTGCACTTCAGTGACATAATCATTGGTTTGAATCTTGTTTCCTTTGATTGAAACTTTCAGCTTTCAAATTAATATGAAAATTGTTATTTTTGTATGGTTAAATCTTTTCCCAGCAATATATATATATAAAGTACAAATAACCGTGACGTTACTAGGAACTTCTAATACCTCTTAAACTTACTTCTCTTTAAATAACCAATTGTTTCGTTTAAAATTACTTATCAATCAAACCTTCGTTAAGTTTTGTAAACTCCTTAAGTTTTGCAACATTTTTTTAGTTGCATCAATTAATATTAGATCAAAGTTTTAACTAAAACTTTTAGTATGACATGATAATCTTTTATCATCATAGTATCTATATCTCTATAATTGGCTTCTCTCTATATCTAATTATGTTTGAGAAGTTTAGCCGGAGCTCGTGTTTTAGAGAGACTTCAGTATTATAGTTATAATAGAGACTTTCAGTATTTTCCTCCTGTGTCTTATTTTCTCCAACATTGTTCAACTCTATTCATCAAAGAATAATTTATAAATAAATATCCATCATTTACAGAATTATTCTCTTAATCTTGAGAAATATGCTAAATTCAAGATATCTTTTATATTGAATAAAAAGTTCATGTTTACAGTTTCAATGATTCTCTTATCAACTCAGTATTTACTATACCTCATTTTGGCATTGAATTTTAAAATTTCCTTCTTTCATAAGTCACCTTTAATAAGTCACTCTTTATTCATGCTTTTCCCTTCCACAATCATTATCAATTTATTGTAATTTCACTATATGCTCGATTTGATGAGCTGAATATTTTATGTGTGCAACTTGCAACTGACTTGTTATTTCAAATTTAAGCCCAAACAGTTTCCTTTTTTTCTTTCCTTCAAAAGACAATTTTAATGTTATGCATCCTTCGTCTAACTCAAATTTTCCAGAAAAGATTACTTTCTTCAGTCTTTTATCATAGTAGGAATATATCTGATTCATTTATGTATTATTTAAAAAGTCCACAACAATTCGACTCTAGTTTAACTATTTGCTCCATTCGATGAGCTAAATATTCTATACGTGCAAATAATTTCAAATACTGATGTAAGGCCAACCAGTTTCCTTTTTTTTTTTCTTTTTTTTTTTTTTAAATAGATTATAATTTTATCAAATATTGCAGAAAAGATTAATTCTTATTCTTTTCATAAATCTCTTCCATATTCTTTTCTAATTTGTTTTCTTACAATTATCTCTTTTTTTTTTCATAAATATAGTGAACACTTAGCAATTTCAATATCTACATAAGATTAATTTTATCATCATTACATCGCTTCTTATCTGTACGCTTGAAAACTCCTGCTAAGCTTTCAAATGCACGAGGCTCTCCACTAGATTACTTGCTGTATTGCTAAGCAATTTTACTCTTCGCAAACACTTCAAGTATTAGCAATAACTTTTTATTATTTTTTCAATTACATTGGTTCAAGACCCTGTTTAGTTAATATGTAAATTCAACATTATCTTTTTCCTCTTTTTCGTGTCTGATAAGTGTCAATGATACAAATTGCATCATATAATGTAAACTCATATAATATAAATTCTCATATGATAATAATTAACTTCCTATGTTTTCTAAAAGAACCGTTTCCATGATTTGATTTTCATTATATCCAAATAAATTTCTATTTTAGACCAAACAATCAAAATAAACCCGATTTCATAAATTTGTAGCTATATCATTTCTTAACCACCTTGATCTTAGAGTCGTTGTTAAACTCAGGTATTCTATTCAAATACTACTCTTTAAATAGATCTTTGCCACATTCTCTCTACAAAATTTATATCTCGAGTCAATACAATTCATTCATTCTCCATTTAGAAAATACTTTAGAGCCATTAACGATTTTTTCAGCTCGTGAATCATTATTTAATATTCAAGCATCGAACACTTTCCATCTACTCAACACAAATGCTTCAACTTCATATTTAGTTCCTTCGATGTAAATCATCACTTCCTAGGATCCTCGATCGCTTTTGAATTCATTTTTCTTTGTACAGATTCAATAAATTATTCTCCAATTCTCTCTAGTATCCGATTTAAAGATCCACTCGAAAATTTTATTATCGAATCGTTAAGCAGCTAATTTCTATCAATGTTCTTATTTCTATCAATTCCAAAGGACGTCTCACAGCTCATCCAATTTGATCTCATTTATCATCAATATAGACTCTCTAAACTCACTAGTGCTCTATAACATTTATATCCAGTAGTCTTGAACCTTTCTCGAGGCTAATATTCTAGTTATCTTCAACTTTAAATTTGTTTGTTATTATTTTCCAGTCGATTTTGCTCTCCGAAAATCATCATTACTATATACTCCCGTAGTATTTATCATGATTTCTAATTCTGAAAATCGATTAATCACTTTCCATGATTATTTCCTAAACTTTTTCTTAGGTGCAACTTATTCCTCTAACTGGTGCATTTGAGCCACCTTTTACTTCTTCTCAGCTATTTCTGGTTGCTGTAACCCTCTTCCACTTTTCCGTTTGATATATTCCAAGGTCCTTATCTCTACCAACAGGTTCTTAACAGACACCTTCAACTGAATTCTTTGACCTTTTCCAGAGTCATCTATCTCTCCTTGCAAGTTCCTTTTCCAGGACACTTCAAGTTAAATTGCACGACTCTCTTACAGAGACGCCATCTCTACTTGCAAGTTCCTCTTCCAGGACACTTCAAGTTAAATTGCATGGCTCTCTTACAGAGACGCCATCTCTACTTGCAAGTTCCTCTTTTAGGACACTTCAAATTATCAGTTGGCCGTTTACAGAGCTGCCTATCTCTACTTGAGCACTCAATGAGCTGCTACAATTTATTCCTCTAAATTGTCTTATCAAGTTTCAATTTGGTGAGTAATCCGACTTCCAACCAATAAGCCAGCCTTTTAAAGAGTTGCCCAGCTCCCCTTGCAAGCGCTCCACGAGACACTTCAAGCTTTGTCATAGCCTTTTACTGAGATGCTTTCTCTTCTTACAAGTACTCCGTGAGTCACTTAAAGAAATTAAGTAGGCGAACCCGCAAATGGCTTCCCTCTAAATACATTCAACTACCTACTCACTATGTAATGGCGCAATGGTTCTATTTAATAGTTTCTCCGCTCATGATCTGCAAAAGGATCTTTTCTAGCACCATATTTCCTTCACTTTTCAAAATCAAAACAATAACAAACCATTGTGAAATACGCGGATTCGTTTTTATTCTATTTTTCACTTTAATTGCACTTTTCCGGCTCCACCAACAGTTGAGATGGTTCTCACGCATCCCAGGTTTATCTCATCTACGTCGCCATTGTAGAATACGGGATTCCAGTAAAACACTACATTTAGTTAATCTTATTCCTTGCATTTATTAACACTCTAATCTCCAATACTACTTCCATAATACTACCGATACTACAATGACCATATGTCTTCCACACCATAATTTGGCAGAGGTAGCCTAATGACACTTTTTCAGTTAACTTCTTATTGTTTGAAGCTAGGCAAGTTGATTGGATAATCTGAAGTGTGATTGTGGCTGGGAAAATAACTTAAATGTAATTTCGCGGATTGAAAAAATTTACAATTGCCACACGCTGACGATAAAAAGCGGAAAAACTTTCTTCACCGAGCACAAATGATGAGGAAAAGCACAAAAGGCGAGCATTATGCACTATGAGAAAACTGAATACTGGCAAAGCACCACACCTTATTCAGCATTGTGAATTGTGATATTGTCTCTTGAATTTTCATTAGAAAGTTTGCAAGTAGATTAAAAGATTGAAAGAAATGTATATGTAAGTTGTTGTGGTTCAGAGATATTCTCTGTCAAAGAGCGGTGATAAAACAGACTGCGATCGATATGACTTTTAATCCACCATTGCCATGGCTTTCAGATTGTTTGAGCAGGGATTTCAACAAATTTTGTTAAATAATAAATGTTCCTACAGAAACAAAATTATTTGAATTATATAATTTGAAAAAAGTTTGATCTTTAACATTAAAATTTCAACTGTATGATAAAAACTATATTGATAAATACTTTAAGATAAGCCAACAAGTAAATTATATGTAAATAAGATCAAAATTGTTAAAATTCATACTCCCGACGAATCATTCACATATGTCATGATTACACTTATTTTTTGATTATTTCTGGAAATGATTTTTGAAAGTTTTTTGAGCTATTTTGCTCGCAACTCAGTATTACAAGCTTTTTATGAATTTTAAATGGTGGACGCTCATTTATGTTAATACACGGGCTTGCGATTTTGTTGCATATTATCTTGCGGTTTCCGGATTAAATTTAAATACTACTTAAATGTATTGTAGTGTTGTCGCTAGTTTTGTGGCCCAAATTTTAATGCAAAAGAAACTGAAAAACTGAGAAACTGAATTCGTAATTACGTTTTTGCTTTTATTTGATGTTAAACTCTTTAATCATTTATTCATTCATTTATTACTCATTCCTTCTCAAACATTAAATATTCATTTAATTATAATTCTTCATCATATAAAATTTTAGTTTTAAAACATCAATTATTTTCATTTTTGCTCGGAAATTTTTTCTCACGATTTTCGAAGCTTTTTCTGTCGAGTTTTGCATTTTCAATGTAATTACATTATTTTGTTTTATTTTCAGACTATTTTTTCTTGAGATTTTTCAAAAATATCTATACTTTTAAATTTGACCTTCAATCACGTTGCATATATTTTGTAGGAATATTTGTTATGGTTATTTTTTTATGTATACATGAGAGGGAAAATGAGAAAAAAATGAGGCGGTTAAGAAAACATTTCCCAAATAAACGTGTCACAATTAGCAAACTTATTGATCTGGAAAATATATGGAAACATGAAATTATCATAACATAGTTCAAAAACTAAAATAAATGTTCAATAATTTATGTGTCGATTTTTATTGTTTGTGATTTTTAAATGCTGAACATCCGTTAACTAGTCGATAAACCAATATAGCAATTTATCAACTTGGTCTGTCTTGAGCTCAATAACACTTTTTGAAGAGTTTTAATTGAAAAGCTGCTGCGGCTTTGCGGTTAATTAATCAAAAGAAATAATCGCACATCGTTCATTGTTACCGCCATATTTCATTGAACTTTTCCATTCAACATAAAAACTCGAAATTATCAATTTCTTGCAGGGGTTTCATTGGTGATGTTTTATTGAGTCTTATTTTATAACTTCCGTTGATTGAAATACATTAAATCAAAGTATAAATAGTGAAATAGTTTCTCATAAATTAAAAAGAATCCTTTGACCCTGAGTATGCATTTTATCTCAAAATTACCACACACTTTTTTCAATTCTTCACAGTCAAAATTTTTGCGTAACCAGTACGAATTCGTCGAGGTGTAATTGAATAATGTATTATTTCGCTAAAATTTTCATTGTTGGTGTATCAAACTAACATAACACTAGTGATATGACTTTAGACAGTTTGATTCAATCTTTTGACGACCTTGATACGACACTTTATGGAAATATTTTATCAACTTTCTGTACATCAGTCTACGTGAAAAAGTGTTATAAACAAGATTCCAACATAAAATCATCTTGGTCAAAGCATTTTACTCGTGATATTAAACTTTAGACACTTGTACTTCGAAATTCTCGATACAAAAGACATAAAAATAGACTTTTTTCAAAATGAATATTTTGTTAAAGAAAGTTGCAAGTAGATTATCTTTCATGATGAATTATCAAAGCTTAAGAGTCTAATTAAACTTCTGTTTACCCAGAATTTCAATTATGTAACGCTGGAGCGCTATAATTGAAGTGTCTAAAGTTGAATCGAGACAGTGTGTCTAAAGTTATATCAAGAGTGTTATTATTAGGTATTTTACTTTTTGTTTGTGAAAAATCTCTTTCAAATATCTTTCCAAAAGTGTTAGTTTTAAGAGATTTTATTACTTTTGGTGTTGATGATGTTGTTTTTAAGCCTTTACACTTAGCTATAAATTTCTAAATTAAAAAGGTTAAATGGTGACTGTTGCTACTGAACAGATTTAGAAATATTATGTAATCAATTTTTGGATCTACATGTGGATGAAATGTGTTTGGCTCAATCATTATTTTTCACTATAATTTTAAATGATTTGAAATTCAATAAACTATGTATTAAAATTATTTCAGCTTGGACCGATGTTCTGATATATATTATTGCTAAATTCATTTAATGCTAAATTTACGTAAATACCGAACTACACACTCATAAGAATTGATTTAAATGGAGCTAAGGTTAGATTTATACATTGGTTTTGTCACAGTTGATATCAATGTCAATTTTTTAGAATGTATGGCTGATTACATATTATGTCAATAAATTGTCAGTTTTCTATATTAATCTAATTTAAAAATTTTAAGCAAACTTCAATAATTTGTAAAATATTTTTGTAATTAATGATCAATACGAAACTATTCAAAAATACTGCACTTGATAAAATCTTAAAGTTAATATTTTACATATCTCTATTGTAAAAATGCATTAATTAATTACTATAGATGTACAGAAAAATCCAACAATGCTGCATTTTAATTATTTTTAGCAATTCAAGCATGATGTGTAAATGAGAAGTGTGTTTAATGTATATTGCCAATTTCTATGCCTATTCCTAGCCAAGCATGTGTTGTTTTTATGTAAAAAATTAACACAATCTAAAAGGCAAACATCATCCAATGAAGCTCCTCTATCAATTGTAATATTACACATACAAAGCATACATTTGTTTTATGAAACTTAAGCTGTCTGTATTTGTATAGTTTTATGTCAGGATTGTAAAGTTTCATTGACTTTTTCTACTTGGATTCGGCTGAGTGAGAGTTGCACTGTTTGAATATCATTGATCGTTCTGCTACAAAAAGTTCAATATAGAAATTGCTTTCAATGAAAACCCTGATGAAACTTGAATATGAATTTTTATCACTTTCCAAACACGAAAAAGTCTAGTCAATTTTCCGCATCTCAATTATGCACAATATCAAAATTAAGAATAATATAAAGGAAAAATATAAATAGCTAAAATCTTTGTTCATAAATCGCTTTTATTCACACATATAAACAAACGCATGATTTTAGAAATGGAGTAATGGGTGAACTATGATGAAAAACAACGCATTGCTGCATTTTACCTAATTAGGTGGCTTCCAGTAGAGAATAGCTCCACATTTGAACCGAGAAAACATTACGTAATTGTCTCGTTTAGTTGGCACTGTGAATATGTGCAAACGTTGTTACAACTTTAAATGGACAATCGTCGTTTTTTTTTTGTTGTAGAGAGCAAAAGCAAATTAATTAATTTATCATTAAGTTAAAACAGCAGAGGGTTTTTAGCAGTGCACATGTCTATCTGTAAATCAAGCATGCTTATACACATTTAGTATTTGAAGCGTAATTATGTTTATTCCCATAATGTGTATGCTAGTTTGCTATAAACGAGCAAGTTAAAAAAATATACCGTAAGGTATTCAAGCATTTTGTAACTGAAAAGTGAAAGTCTAAAAATTATTTTAACGCATTCTCTTCTATTGAACTTTTGCAGGACATGCCCAGGTCAGAGGCACTGATGAGTCGCGAGGCCAATAACTATAATAATTTGCAAGACTTGAGTAAAGACGAGATGAACAAACCAAACCGTAAAGATACCACCAATCCCGAAGATGTGGAAACTTTAGACAACAGCGATAGCTCATCAGACTCCGAATCGAACTCTGAAGAGAGCAACGACCAGAATCGTATCCACATCAAGATGCCACTAGACTTAGACCTGAGTGATTTAGCTCACGCTGTTTTGATGAATAATCAAAAGTATGTTGAGCATTTACTTATTATATAAAATATCTTGCAATAAATGTAGTGAAAATATTTACATATAATGTTTTTTTAAACCGTAGATCCAAGATGAACTGTGTGGTTGAGCGCAGGAAGGCTGAAGAATTCATTGATGCTCCATCAAAGACAATGCAGCTTCCATTTGGTGTCAATCTTACCACTGATCCCAAGAGACAAAAAGTAACTGGTGAGCGTATTGCAATTTTCTGTGAAACTGGAGAGATGGCCGCAGATAAGCCCAAGCAAGAAGAACAACCAGAGTTCAGACGCATTGTGATGCCTTTCCAAGGAATGCCACCACGTTTTGGCCCACCTCCAATGCAATATCCCCAAATGCAACAAATGCAATTCCAGAATATTCCTCAGCAACAATTTGGTCCACCAATGGCACAAAATCAATATGGTCAACAAATGACACCCCAATTTCCTCCTCAGATGCAAATGCACTTGCATGTTCCTCAACAAATGCAGCCACCACAAGCTCAACCACAAATGATTCGTTTCCCTCCAATTCCTGCTCAAATGATGCAAGCACCAAGACCAGAAGTTCCAGAATTTAGAATGATGCATCCTCAACAGAGTATTCAGCAACAGTTTGAAAACCAAAACCAAGAGCAACAAGCTCCACAGCCAGAAGTCCGTATTCATTTACGTAGAATTCAAATTCCAGGTAAAGCAAATATTTTAGGTTTTAAAAACCGTTTTTCAATTTTATTTTTTTAAGGCAACCTTGGAGATATTTTCCCAATGATGAATAACATCAACAACGATTTGACCAAGCAGGACCAGAACCAACAGAATCAACAACAAGTTCATGTGCAGCAAGTGCCTCTTCAAATCGCACTCCAGAAAGTTGGCATCACCGCTGACGATTTGAGAAACATTCAAAGAATGGCAGAAGAACGTTTCCGTCAAGAAATCCAAGAGTTGGTGGCCGACGATGAATCTTCAAATGAATCCGAGGACAACCAATCTGAAGATCAAGAGCCTCAGACCACTGAGACCACTGAAGCCTCAAACTCTCAACAATCTGAGCAACAATCTGAGCAATCTCACCAGGAAATTAATGAAGCTACCTCCAACTCACAGCAGCAATCCCAAGAATTGCCACAAATTTTGCCATTGGGGCGTGCCATGTATGGTCGTAGTCTGGCTTTGAGCCCCGTACGTATTCCAGTTCCCATGGTAATGAACGACGCTGAGGTTCAAGAAGCAGAGGGACAACGTGCACATTGTAAGATTCAATTCATTATTTAGGGGTTCCAAATTTTTTCAAATCTTTTTTTTTCACAGATGTCCATCCAAGAAAGTAAATATCTCGACAAACATAAACACCAAAAACATCTGAGATTGGGAAGCTAAGCTAACATCAATGGCATTTTCCATAAAGTGTCTTCATCACAGCTTTTTTGATACGCATGTTTGAAGAAATAAGAAATAATTGTTATATGTTTGTTGTTTGTTAATCTTTAAAATTAAAAAAAAAGAAATTTTTTTTGCAACAAATTGAGCAGAAACTTTTAACATAATTTTTACCCAATGATTGGAAAATACTGAACGCAATATCTAAATTATTCCGTAAAATGTTATTAATGTTTAATTAATTTTTCCTATTTTTCTGAATGTGATGATTTGAAAGAAGAAAAAAAATGTAAAACAAAATGTGAAACAGTATATGTAAAAAAGTATTTAAATAATTGTGGAAAACTGTATAAGAAAATCTATTCATAGCTGTTATAAAACTAGATTATTTGTAAATGTTAATGATTTGTAATCTTTGGGCCTTTTAATAAAGACAATTACAAAATTTTAAACTTTCACGCATATTTTTAATTGCACTTTCGATAGAGTGAATATTGCACAATTTCAACTGGAAAGTTTACATGTGATTTATAACTTAATTTGATTGTGTATAAATTAATGGTGAATAATAAATTGAATATATTCATTATTTCATACTATTGTAAAGCGATACAGTTAAGTATTATGTAAGTTAAGCAGAAATTATTATGTGCTTGATGAAGAGCTAAAATTAAATAAAAAAGGTTGCATATCACATGATTTCAAATATATTATATTAATCGATCATTACTGGAGACATATGGACAAAATTTGGTATATAGAGTATTCTGATCTTGAAATTTTTTAAATATTTTATTTTAAAGAATTGTTCTAACATTAAAATTTTTATATTATTATAATTCATCATTTCAAAATTTTCATAGCATTAATAAAGAAACTAATATATGATTAAAGGAAAATTAGTATCTAAATAGTAATGAAATGTTGAAATAAACTGATGCAGAAAAACAATTGTTGTCCCAAACAAGAATCCGTTAACTAAAAATTGTATAATTATGCATTCCATGCTCATCAAAACTTATTTAAGTAATTTCAATTACAAGGAGCTGTAATTTCTACTGACAGTAGTGCTTACTTTCAATGTTTACATAAAATGCTATATGAATAATATTCCTTAAACTTCTAATTGCAAATTATAAATACAAAATAAAATTTTTCTATGCCATTTGTAACTGAAAATTTTGAACAAAGTGTCTTGCCCCGCATCTATGTTTTGATCTGTTTTTATAAAAATGTAATGTATTATTGCACTAATAAATTAGCTAAACTTGTTCTAGTTTTTAGTAGTGGTTTTTGAAATTATTTACAAAGTTCCAGATAAAATTCTAAATAACAATGAAACTATTTTAGATATCAATTATACATAAAATAATTTTTCAATTAGTGTTTTTCAGCTAAAGTTACAAGTTTTTTTTGTGAATGATTCCATTGTACTAAGGCTGTTTTTCATTGCCAAACCTTTTATTGTTGAAAAGCTCAAAAAGCTTGCCTGGGTTTCACAGAATATTTTTGGGAGGTCTTTCAACTTTCTTTATTTCTAGCAACAATAAATTTTATCTCATTTTGCTTTATACAAATTCAATTCAATCAAATTTGGGACCGCAAAAAATGAATTTGAACCAACGAAAATCAATATAAATAAAAATTTCGAAAATTTCGAAACTTCAGTTTTGCTCAAAATCGCAGCAATCTTGGGATTTTGAATAAATTTTTATGAAAAAACGCGGAATAATATTGAATAGAAAATAAATACAAAATATTTTTGAAATATGCCTATAATTAAAAAAGTATCTTTAAGCTTTTTTATAACATTCTAATATAATTTTGAGGTTTGGTCCAAATTGTGAGACACCCCATTTTCTGAATTTTAACAAACAACATTTATAATTTAGGAAATGAAGTTAAAATGTGATCGCTTATGATTTTATATTTAGGTTCTTTATTGCGTTTGGACCAACATTAAAAGTTTAACATTATATTTGAAAAGTGGTGTTTCTCTAAATAATCAATGAAACTTCGATATCGATTTATTAAAATCGCGATTATTCAAAATCCATAACTTTATACAAATTCAATTCAAATTGTAATGAATTTGAACCAACGAAAACAATATAAATAAAAAATTGAATCTCATAGGGGATTCTTTTTTAGATATGAAAATCGAGGGGTTAATAGATTATTTTAATTCGAACTGAGGAAAGTGATAAAAGCTCAAAATCTAAATCGCGAATAATATATCGTGAATTAAACATTTCGAGCCAATTCTCAATCATAATTAAGTTAAAAGTTGTGCAAACCTTAAGTAAGGATATAAGGCAAGTGTCGTAATTGAATTTAAGTAGTTTTATAAAGTTTTGAGCAGTCAGAAGAGTTAAAAAAAATTTGCGCTGCGACCTGAAAACTTTTCTCATAGATTCAAAACAATTCTTCAACTCTCGTTTTTTTATAGCGTTTAACTTATTCAGCTCATTAATTGTTGAGACATGTCTTAAAAAGATTCAAAGTTACTAAAGCTATCCAATAAAAGTGCGGAATAAAAGGAAAAATCGAAAATTCCTATAGCCAAAAAAGATTGCCATCACCAATAAGCTAATGAACATTTAATTGCTTTCTATTCAGATATTTCCGGGCGTTCTGCGAACATCTTCAGCTGGATTAGAAGGTAAGAATAAATTATTGCACTAATCAGTCTCGAATCAACAAATAATACAAATATTGATTTTTTAGGACGCATCGTCAAAGCATAGGAGCGGGAATTGATGAATTTCAGGCTTGAAATTCAGTCATGGTCCGAGGTGCCAAGTGTCGCACATTTCTGTTCTCTATTTTGTTCTCCGTTTAATTTGCCTGATTTTGATATTGAAGTGAGTATTGTTGTCGATGCAGGAAGTGGTCTACTATCTAGCAAATATTTTGATGTCCTAATTTTACAATATTTAATTCGTCAAGGACCTCGAAGAGGCATTACTGTGCGACAGCTCTGAGAGCACTTCAGATAGCGAGCAGTTGAGCATTCGTTTGTTACCAGAGTTGATTGTTGCCTTGCTGAAGGGGTGTGACTGTATTCAAGCAGAATGGCCGTTCATAACCACCAGCAACTACCAGATGTTCTTGAGAAGACTTTTTAGGAAAAAGTTTGAAGTAAGAATCTGTTATTAAATTTAAAATCTTATATTCATTCAATTGCCATCTTTAGGAGCATCACATTGATAATCCATTCAACTCGGACACCGACTTTCAGAGCCTTACCTTGCGTACTAAAGTAACCATCTTAAACTATCTGTGTGACTTTCGCTTAGATTCTGTGGATGTGGAACGGATTGTTTCTCACATAGAGGCTGACAGTCTCCGCATTGAGCCTTTAGGTATTTTATAATTGATACGTCACAAATTTTCGCATTACTATAACTCTAAATCTTTCTCCAAATCAATCCAGGATTCGACAATAATGATTCAGCCTATTGGTACTTTTTTGGAACTCGACTTTACCGTGAAGATTACAATACCAAAAAAACAGCAGTGGGAAAAAGTGTTTGGCAGATTATTTGTTTCACGGAAGATGATTGGCAGCACTTAACGGCCAAGTTTGCTCGGTCAAAATCACGAAAAGAAAGCGCTCTATTTAAGACTCTTAACGAGGACTTTCTTCCAACTATTCCCAACTTATTTAAAGCAAAAGAGCAGGAAAGAAGAAGGAGGTGATATCTCGGAAATCATATAATATTCAATTGATAACATTTAACGATATCTTTTTTTTAGATTGCTTCAACCACGTACCTCATCCCGCATCAAAATCATAAAAGATATCAAGCAGCAACAGCAACTTTTACACCAGAGCAAATACGGTGAAGAACCTCAGGAACCGCCAGAAGATACTCAAAACTTGTCATACCACGAGCGCATTCTGGAAGATCGACGCAAAGAATTAGAAGCGTTGACAAGTTCCCGCGAAAAGATCAGACACGAGCGAGCGGCACGTGCTCAACGACGGTTAGAGAACTAAAAACTCTTCCCTAATCTCTTGCCTAGACCATCTCAATGTGATTATTTGTTTGGATTTTTGTGCGTGCGCTCGAAATCGTTCATAATAAGGCACTCCTGCTCGCACTTTAAGCTTCCACTAGCTGCTATAGTATGTATTTACTCGTTCGGCCGGCATGCAAATCCTCGGTCAACGAGTGTTTTTAATTTTATTATATTTTATTTGCGGAATGCTTCACAGCTTATTTGATTGAAGACCCATTTTTCGATATTAAAACCATTTATAATAATATTTAATTCCATAATTTGTTTTAATTTTGAATCATTTTTTAGATAACTGATAAAAAATGTAATTATAAATTTTAAAAGGTTAATTTCGAATCTTAGCAGTTTTAGCACCTACATTTATATTTTATCTTCCAATTTTTTAATTCGTACCTGTAAATCTATCCTGTAAAACTATTAATGTATTATATTAGAGCTCATTCTAGTTTTGCCCATAAATATAATAATTTTATGAATATTCCTTGACTTTATAAGATTTTCTGTTAAAAAAAATAAATAGCTTGATATTTTAATTCTAGATCTCGATCTACATCCATCAACAGTCTACGTTCAACAAATGCCAGCTCTGATGCGTATTCACAGGATGTTTTGATTTACAGAGAAGACATTGCTCCGGAAACTCCTCCGATTGAATCCACTCATATTCTTGAAGATAAGGAAAACTTTTTCAGGGAGAAACAAAAAAAACATAAAAGTAAAAGAAACAGACGCATTAGCGTCGATTCAAAAATGGCTCCCACGGCAACTAAACTGCCTGGGCGGCAAACAAATAATTCACTTAGTTCAATAACAGGACAAATTGTTATACAACCGCCGTCAGCTGCTGGAGCATCCACTCCCACAATCTCGAAGAAAGAGAAAAAGAAAGCTAAGGCCGCAGTGTAAGTAGATGCGAGTTTAAAGGGCTTTAGTTTTATGTTATTATTAACTCACAATACTTATTTTAAAATATATATATGCACCATCATTTTGACAACTTTTAAAATGATTTCTTTCACACTTTTCCTGGAAAATGCACCTAACCTCTAAAATATTCTGGAATTTGTTGGATTCTTCACACTTTAATCGACTCAGTGGCCTTTCAACTTCAACCATTATATCATCACTCAGCTTCACGGAGACAGATGAGGTTCTACAAATTGGAATGCATAAGGTGCTCGAATACGTGAAAAATCACGATGATGCCTGGCCATTTATGGATCCTGTAGAAGAAGATATAGCTCCAAGATACTACTCAATAATAAGAAGGTAATTGAATAATTAATCAAAAATTGCCACTTTTTAAATTAAAAATTTCTTTTTATTTTAAAAACTCCTCAATAGGCCAATGGATCTTTTAAAAATGGAAGAAAAACTAGATAACGGCGAGTACCAACGTTTCAGTGACTTTAGAAACGATTTTAAACTAATCGTTAATAATTGTCGGCTATATAATGGACAGGCAAATGGCAACGGTAAACAAGCAAGGGCTCATTTCACCCAGAATTAATTTTAAATTTTAAATGGTGTCAAAAATTTTAATCATTTTTTTATTGTAGAATATACGGAAATGGTGAACAATCTTCAACTTGCATTCACTAGGTCCACTAAAAAGTATTTTGAGCAAAATTCTTCGGATGAAGAGACAAATTTAGATCTTCTTGAATATCCAGAAATTAAACCGAATGTGTTTAAAGAGAAGCCTCCATTAAAGATCGAACCTACTAAAAAAGAAAAAGATAAAAAAAATAAACACATCAAGAAAAACAATGATAGTTCAGAAGATGAAGATGATGTTAAAGAAATAGATAAATCTATGAAATCCTCAAAATCTACAAAATCGATCAAATCTAATGTTACCAGCTCCCCCGAAAAGCTTTCCAAAAGCAATAAAAGTGTAACAAAAGACAAAGACAAGCAAAAAGAGGTTCGCGGTATCAAAAGGAAGCGAAAGGAAAAGGACAAAGATAAGGGAAAGCACAAAAAGCAGAAAACCAGTTCCGATGACGATAAACCTGCCAAGAAGGATTTTCATGATTCGGACGATGGTATGGAGAGTGACGTATTTGAAGATAGTGAAGTTGAGCAGGCAAAGGTTAAGAAAATCGATAAGAAAATCAAACACGTTAAACCTGAGAAAATCGAAAAGGTGAAACCTGAAAAAATTGAAAAACCTGAAAAAGTTGAAAAATCTAAAAAAAAGAAAGATCGGTCTCCTTCACCTGAAGTTTTACCTGAAATTTCGATTAAAAAGGAAAAAAAAGCGAAAAAAGAACCTAAAGTTACTCCCAAAACGGACAGCTACAAATCCACCATTAAAAATAAAAAACTTCGGACGCCCAGTCCATCACCAGCTCGTTCAATAAACTCTGAACCACAGGTCAAGACTAAAAAGTCAAAAGCTACTAAATCCTCGGAAAAAGTAGAGAAACTTATCAAACCTGAGAAACCAGAAAAAATCGAAAAAACTAAAAAAGATAAAAAGATCAAGAAATTGAAAGCAAAGCTTGAGGAAAGCGAAGAAGAAGCCGTAAAATCGACTAAAAATGTTAAAGTAGAAAAACTCGACAAGTCTGAAAAAGCTAAAAGAAAATTAGAAAATGCTGCTAAAAATCTGACACTTCAAGAGTCTAAAAGAGAACAAAAAGCCAAGAAAGAACCCAAGAAGAAAGAAGAAAAAGTTAAGAAAACAACCAGCACTCCTAAAAAGGAAACAAAAACACCTAAAAGTGCATCTATCCAGAAAAAGCCCAAAGACGACATATCAACCTCAAGCAGAAGCTTCTCGAGAAGTCCCAGTCCACTGGCTTCTATTCGATCTATGTCTTCTGAGGATTTGAACGCTTCTTTTGAATCAGATTTCCCGCCAAAAGATAAGTATGACTTAATCAAGGAGCGACGCAGCAAAAAAGGACAAAGTAACTCTTTGGATAGGTCAAGAGATAGCTCCACAAAAACTTCTCCCAAGGACAAAAACCACAAGCTGAAGGAAACTATCGAGAAGTTAAAGCAAAAGGAAAAGAGAAAAGGTGCTTTTATCGGGGAAATTTTGAGCAGGTAAGAACAATTTTTTTGATTTTCTAGAGAAGTTGTGAGTAAATGAAATTTTTAATTTGTAGCGTAAAACCTCATAAACGTGAGAAGGAAGACAACACTATCTTTCAACGTCTTCGCGAACCATCTGGAAGCCAAGCTCTGGAGAAATTTGGTTCTAAATCCGATGAGTATAATTTTGTGGATGACATGGATCCTCCTCAAGGTCCAACTCCAAAAAAATCTAAAAAAGAAAAAGTTGAAAAGCCAGAAAAGCCAGAAAAGTTAGAAAAGTCAGAAAAACCAGAAAAGCCGGAAAAAGCAGAAAAACCCTCCAAACCTGAAAAAATCAACAGAAAGAATAAAGAAAAGAAAACAGTAGCTCCTCCGCCTGTACCGGAAGTGAAAAGACCTCCAAAAGAAACAAATATAACTGCATTGCAAGTGGAAACTCAACAAACCTTGAAAGACATTAACAAGTGGCTAAACGACACTCCTTATGCTTCAGCTGGCAATTCTCCTACTCGCTATAATTTGGATGACTTTGATGCCGTAGCTGTAACCATTGATGATGGGGATTTCCGCAAACCGATGATTCCACCACTGTTGGCTTCACCAAATACCAGCGCTTCTGCAGGAGATACTAATCCACTCAAAGAGAGCAACAACAATAAACTAGTACCTGGAAATGCCGTTCCTAGCTCCTCACATCAAAAGAAAGATCCCAAAGATCCAAAAAGAAAGACACTCAAACAAATGATTCATCCCAGAAAGAAAGAACACCAACAACGAACTATCGACAGGCTTCAGCCCGGCAAGACCAAAGGTAAGACTTTTTTAGTACTTTTAATTCCAAATTCACCAAACAATCTTTTTTTAGGAAACTTATTAAGCAACATTCAGAACATCAACAAACCAGAAGAGCTTTTTCCGCTTGGCGCTGCTAACAAAGTAAAAGAAGTGAAAAACTCACTTATAGTCAAGACTGATGAAAGTGGACCAAAATTGAGCCTTGGCACTGTTTTAGACACGGAAGATTTTGGGCTGATCCAACAACATAATTTCAATGAAGACTCTGGTGACAAAACGGCAGAGAAAAATGTCGAGGAAGACGAAGATCCCAAACAGGAAGAAGAAAAAGAAAAAGATGAGAAAAAATCCGTCAAAAGTGAGGATATAGAGAAAGTTGCATCTGAAACAGATTTACTTGTAACTTCTAGTGAAAACAAGTCCATTGGGTCGAAAAGTGATGCTAAAAAAGAAGAAAAAGAAGCGGAAACTTCAAGCAAAGTAGGGGACAGCAAAAAAGAGGCTCCTAATTTTAATGCTTGGTTTAAGGCATTTGGAGCACCTAAAAAGCCCAAAAAGACAGATGAAGAAGAAAGCAAAGACATGAAAGAAGGAACAAGTCCAAGGCAACGTCTACGGAAAGCAAGTACTGGAAGCACAGTTTCTGAAAGATCTTCTTACAGTCAAGATCCAGACAGCCCTAGAATTGCCATTGATGAGAGATTAGGTGGGGCTTACCCAGCACCTTATCCATCGCCAATTGGTGCTTCACCGGTTATGGCTTCGCCTAAAACAGAAGAGCTGCAAAAGGCAGCTTATCCACTCAATGGTGCCATAAAAGTTGGTTTTTATCAAGACATGACTTCAACGAAAAGTAGTCCAGAAAAGAGTTCGAGCCCTCGTGAGATGCCATCACCTTACCCACAATACTCGCAGCATTTGTACTCAACACCTCAATCTTCCACGAGTCCAAGTATCTATAATACTTATAACACATCGTATAATCCTCCAACAGATGCAATTCCCAGTAAAGCAGTAACTTACTCGAAATCTACTGCTTCTCCAGCTTCCTATTATGATCAATACAAGCAACCAATGTCCCAAGAAAGCGATTTCAATAACTCCATGAGCCCAAGTACTAATCCCAACTCACCTTATCATAGTCAGCAGTCTTCTCCTTATCAACAACAACCAAACTCACCTTTCCAGCAAGGAAACCAATTCCAAACGCCGAATCAAGCTCCAAGCACTCCGGGCACGCAAGGTCCAAATTCGCCATATTCACAACCTAATTCTCCTTATCAACAACCTCAAGCTTCTCCTTATCACATACAGCAGAGTCAACAAAATCAACAACAAACTCAGCAAAAGCTTCAAGGTCCTAATTCACCGTTCTCCAATCCAAGCTCACCCTATTCGCAGCACGATCCCAATTCACCCTATGGATCTGGTCAGTTATCACCTTATGGTCAGACTGTATCACCTAAAGCAACACCAATTAACTCGATAAATGCAATTAATCCAAATCCAATTAATCAAGTAAATCCAACGAGCCAAACAAAAACTCCAACTTCAGAATGGTCTGCTTCAAACTTGCAATCTAAAGTACCCCCAAATGTTCCGGTAAATTATCAACCACCTCAACAGCCAGCTCATTTTAATGTTCCTCCACAAACACAGCACCAGCAAATGGCTAGTCCACAAAATCAGCAAAACATAGCTCAAAGTCTGCAATTGGGCTACCAAAATCCACCCGCAAATTTCTCCTTACCTACGTATGACGCCAAAAAAAAAACGGATGAGCAACAAGCAAACATTTTTGAGGCCACTATGAAAAATCAACAGCGCAGTAACATGCCCGAAATGATCAATTTGGGCTACTCAGGAACTGATTCTGCTGGTAATAAGCAACAGATCGATAACAAAGCAGCTGCAACAACTGCTGCCAATATTGCTTTAAACGCTGCAAAACAACAGGAACAGAGCAATAAATTCCTGGATTTGGCCAAACATCAGCACCAACAGCAAATGTTTAATCTTGTAAACTATTCCAAGCCGTTAGATTTCGGGAAACCACCGGAAATTTCCAAGACAAAAGCAATCGACATGTTCAATCGAGCAGCAACGTTAAATTTCCCAACAAATCCTTTCCCACCAGCAAGTGGAGTAAACTCTCCGGCATCTTGCAGCAAACCAAATGAGTACTCCGGACCAAATCCAAATCTATACGGTGCATTAAGTTCTTCGGGAAATCCTGGAAATGTTGTTGCAAATTCGGGAAATATTCCAAATTCTGCAAACTCGACACATGCTGCAAAACCTGGAATGGAACCAACTCCCGATTATAATTCAATTCAAAAAAGTATGGCCTATGCAAACACTTCCATCAAACCTGTGGAGCAAACTAAACAAGTAGCAAATAACTTTCCAACTGGAAATATGGTTCAGCATCAAAATAAGATGCAAGTCACTCCACAACCTGAAGTTTCCAAAAATCCACCAACAGCAGCCGCTGAGTTGAACATTCCCAATATGACCAATATGCAACGCTTCGATCCAATCCGACATGCCAACATGGCCAACATGGACATGAACTACAAAAATCCTGCTTTCAATCCATCTTCAGCTTCCATGATGAACTTGGCTTCCTTTATGCGTGACTTCCAAACAGAAGATCCTAGAAGTTTGCTTGGATTGGGTGGTCAAGCTCCTGCGAATTATTATGACACCAAGAACATTCCACCAGCTCATATGTTCGGTAAAAATCTGCAGCACTCGAATGCTACAAATAGCATTCAGCAAATGTTGATGAATAATTCGATGAGCTCTATGGCACAGTATTCAAGTAGAGAGCAACACAATTTGAATATGAACTTCCAAAATCGAATGCAGCAAGCTCCCGCTTCTGTGCCACCACCTCAAGCCACTGCTCCTCCTGTTGTGGAAAAGCCTAAACGTTCTCGAAAAAAGAAAAATGCAACTCCTGATGTACCCGCCCAAGTGCAGCATGTCCAACAACAGCCGGGAGCACAAAACATGACTAATCAGCATCAAATGCAACAGCAACAATTAGCGCACCAACAGCAAGGCTTCCAATCATATGCTGGTATGAAAACTACTGGTACTCAACCCACAAGCGCTGAAGCTTCAGCAATATCTTTAAAGACAGCCAGTGTGGTTCCAGGCAGTGCATTTAATTTTGGTCCTGGACCAGCTGGTTTAGGATTACCTTCAGGTTTGTATGAGAATTCCAACTATTTGGAAGATTATCGAGGTACTCCCAACCCGTATTACGCTCCAGCTTTAGGGCATAGGTCTACTCCAGACCCCAGTTCGATTGAAACACAAAAGAATCCACCTCCAGCGCATCCCCCACAAGCCTCATCGCCTTACCACCAGTACTTGACTCACCAGTCTAGACCTACGTATCCTTTCATGAATCATCATCCGACACTAGATATTCATCAATGGCAACAACAATCTCAAGAGTTGAGTAGGCAGATGATGATGAATCAGGGTTTGTTGGGAAATTCAGGTTCTAGCACCTCATATCCTGCTGGCTATCATCCTGCAATGGGTATGCATACGAGACCGCATTGGATGTAACATAAGGACGATTAGAGTTTAGATTAAGTTTCCTTAGTTCATGTTAGGTGAGTTGAATATGGAATTCAACAAACTTAAACTTACAAACAAACATCGTTTTTATGGTGAGTTTTACATTAAAAAAATCACTCTGCAATTTTCTAATTTTAGATTAAATTTTCAATGAATTCTTAAATTTAATTTTTGCGATAATTTTAAGAGATTTATAAGTGCTACAGCAGACAACAGTTTCAATTATCATAATTATTGTAATAATAACAATTATCATGAATTTGTCTGCATTTTCCGACAAAAACTCAAGCAATTGATGCAATGTAGCAACTTATTTGCAATGACATAATATACATACAAGATAATATATTAATAGAGCTTAAAAATCTAACACAAAAAAGATTAGTTTAAATGTTAATTGATTAACTATACTTAATGTTTTATTATTTAATTGATTGATAAAATTGTTAACGAATTATTGAATAATTTTTAGAGAAATGAAAATAGAAAAAGTGAAATTATTGTAATTAAGAGAATCATTTCTTACACAGCTAATTAAGTAATTAATACACACATACGTCATATATATAGTTTAGAATTATGGAATTGGATTTTTTTCAATACTCAACTTGAATAAGAAAACAACCATGGAGTTATTAATTGTACCAAAGAACGCGGGTATTTGAAACAGTTTCTTTTTTCAAGAAGCCACCAAGATCAAACATTTTCTATTGGAAAATTTAAATACATTTTTGATTGTAGCTCTCTGAAATCTCATTAACTAATTGACTAAATAACTTACTTGACACATAATTGTATCGCAAAAAAGGATCAAATTCGACAAAGGGTTTTAAGGAGACATTCCCCGGAAACTTCAGCAAACTTTAAATAAAATATTTGTGTAATATAATTGAAGGTATTAGCATTAATTTAAAGGTTCACTTATCTGTTAGCTGTTTATCATTGTTTGTTTGTTTAAAACTCTAATTTATAAAATGAACTTTAGTTGAGTAAGTCAAGTAATTTACTTAGAATTGATAAATCGTACAAGAAAAATAAATTCATACGCGGTATTGGCGAAAAAACTACCGTTATAAGAACATTCAAACAAACAAGGAACTTTTTTTAAGTAAAGAAGTAAGGATTAATTAATATACATATTCACCATATATACTAGGTGTAAATTATTATTAAACAAAAATATATATTTGTGTAAGCAAAAATCATATTATGAATAGATGAAATAAAGAAAGATGTAATAAAAAATAAATGTTTGAGTTTTAATTTTTTGATAAAAGCTTGGACAACTTATTTACATTAATAAGAAACTATTTTCTGATGGCCGTGAATCGTGCAATGAAAATTGCTGCTGTATGCAGTTATAATGACTTCTTTTCAATCAAGGATAAAATCAACGCTACAATCAATATATTTTTGTTTATGTTTCTAATAACAGAAATAATTGTAAAATTTATGTTTCCTAAGATTTCTATTTCAAGATCAATTTAAAATATAAATGCTTTTATCAAGCTTTAAAACACAATATACTAAAAAGTAAAAACTAGATAGACTTTTTGATTTCTCGATTAATACAAATACAAAACAGTGATTTTATTAGAATTAGTTATTGTTTTTAATTTTTGTGGGTATTTTACTTTTTTAATCATCGTTGGTTATCCTTTTTTTTTTAAATCGAAGTACAGATAATAATAATGAAGTTTCGTTAAAAACATCAATACCACCTTCTAACAGGATTGATTTCGTAAAAATATGTATCAATGAAAAACAATGTAATAAGACTGTATGTAAGTCTCAATCAATTAGGACTCTTCTTGCCCACACATTTTAATTATTTATTTATTTTGTTTTTGCATAACTTTTCGAGTAACTTTAAATGATTCTCAATTAAATAATTAAAAACCTTTCATTGGTTGACGTTGGCTTTTTTTAGCACTTGAATACTTTATAGGCAATTTTCTATACAAAGACTTACTTATCACAGGATAACTTTTCTATTTACACGTTGATTTGCAGTTTTCTTCGCATCACGAACACATGAAGCGATTAATAAATAATAATCCTGTACGCAAGTTTGTCCGAGCTCCAATAAGCTATAAAACGGTGCACAACCGTGTGAAATCCTCCAGTTAACAATCACACACCTAAAAGATAGATAACGATACTGGATGAAGAAGAAGGAGCTAATAAGTGGATTTGAAAATATTAGTCTTTCAAAAATTAATCTTTCCAATGAGAAAATGGAAATGCATTTTGCTATTTGGACTTTCTTGATGTTTGTTTTTGCTAGTGAGTGATCTATGTGAAAAGTTCTGGATTATTTTAATTTTAGGTGTTGTCTGTGAAATGATTTAAAAAAAAGGATAATTTGAATTTAATATTGTGAATTTTTTAAAAAGCTCAAAGTTTTGTGATGAAGTTCAAAAGATTTCCATTTTTCAAATACTGCATATTTGGAAGAATTATTCTTGATGATTCACAATTGTGGATGCAAATTTTGTTTGAAGAAGTTCTTTAAATATTTGACCAAATCACAATAAAAATAAAATAAAACTATTAAATACTTTATAATTTACATTCTTGAATTTTTGTATATCATATAGCTACATTTAAAGCACAATTGAATGAGGATGGTGAGAAAGAAAGTTTACAAAAATATTGAACTTGAAACAAATGACAATACCATTTGTAATCCGAGAGCAATTTTGAAAAATTAATTGTTCAACAAACAAGATAGTCTCAATAATGGTTTTAAAATATTTTCTTGAATGGGTTTCTTTAAAGAGTTAAATCGAAAGAATTGCTTAAAAGCTTGTGAAAACTGATAAATTAATAAATAAAAATAAATCTATATAAAAGATCTTGAGTTTTCCAATCAACTTTTCCAGACAATTTCGCTTCAGCTGCTGCAACTTTAGTTGACAATCAGAATGATAAATCATACAACAACTTCCATATTCAAGCTGATAACGGAAATTTATTTAATTCGCAAATAAATTTCCTGTCGACAATTATCAATGATGCCAGAGTTAAACTGTCTAACGGAGGTCACAATGACATGCAAACTGAGCTTGAGAAAAAATTGTTGGATAATATTCTGGTTGATTTAAGAGCTCTTCGGGATTTCTACCAAAATAAGCCAAAGGGAAAGAGACTTAATACGGCGATATTATCGGATATCAGTGATTTCAAGGACCAGCAGCTGGATGAATATAAGAGAAGTGTGTTTTCAGCGCTAATGTCTAAAACGAGAAGATCTCATAGAAAACCTTTGTTGACTCCTACTGAAGAAGAAGAATTCTCTCCGAGTATCTCAATTGGTGAGTTTGGTACGTAATCATTTGAAATTAAATGTAATAAATCTAGCATGATTTGTTGTGTTGTGATTTATGTAATTTTTTCATTCAATCACTGTTTGGTGCATGCATTTAGGTCACCGTAAATGAAAATGTATAAAAAAATTTCTATGTTTTTATATGAACATTGGAAAATCAACAAAATATTCAGGTTCTTTATGAATATAGAATTTTTTATCGAATAACTTATTTTCAAGAACTATCAAAAAAAATTGTGTTTTTTCCAGACTCGGCTCTTTTAAACCGAGATTGTTCTTTTATTAGATGTTAGCAAACATATATTTTGGTTTTTTGATTTCTAAAGATACAATATGTTTTATAACAGCCAAATTTTTGTAAAAGAAATTTTATAATAATTAAAAATAGGTGCTCTGGTGAACTTGGAAGGATTTTTCGACAGCTTGAAGAGTAATTTGGAAGTTATCGAGTCCAAAAATCTGACTCCCAATCAAATTCGACTTTTGCAAGGCCAAAATATTTCTGCAAACATCAGACGAGGTTATTATTTAATATTTTTAAATTCCCTCTTAATATTAATATTTTTGGATATTATTTTCAGAATACATAAATGAAGGTCCACGCCCGAGCAATACTGCTGCTTTTCTTCATGCAATCAGGTTACACATCATAAAAGTCTGTTTGATACATATATTTAAATTTGATTTCTTGTCTACAGGAACTACCGTCCCTCCAGCAAAATCAGGGCGCTTGTGTCGATGGAACCAGAAACTTACAGGGGCTCAAATTCTTACAATCCAACCTACAATAGGATTGGTTTGGGAAAATAAATTAAATGCAAATTTGGCAGATTATAATTGTATTGTTAATATATTTGTGTTCAAAATTATTGATGTATATTAAAGCTCCGCAAACTGAACTGAACAGTCACACAAATTTGTTTTATATGAACGTTTATTGTTACATCCATTTTAACTTAAAAACTTACAGTTTCTAACAGAAATTATAATCAATCTACAATTTTGAACGTTCCTCATGCGCATAACTTCATGCCACCATTACGTAGTAGAATCTTTCTTTTCTGCTTGAGATTCTCCATTTGAATTTAAAAAAAAATTATGGGTTCACTTGAAACACTAAAATAAAATACGAAAAAAAGAAAAATCTTGATTTTCATATTTTATCCAAATTTTGGAGTGAAATACTTTATGAACAAATGAAAAATTCATTTAAATTATTCAATACATATTCAATGTCTTGATGTCATTCCGTAAGCATGTCCAGAAGTTCACCAACAATGTACTAGATGGTTTTGATATTGTTGAATTATTTTCATTCATTAGATGAGCCAAGGACTCGAGTAGACGTAAAATTAGATTGCTAAGCAAAAAATATTCAGTGAGCTTGAAAAGTCATTTGATTAGTTAAAAATGAGTCAAAACTGACTGCTCAGTGCTGTTACCTATTAATCCAGGTTTAAGTTTGATGTACAAAGTTTTGTTCAAGCTTTGGAAATCAATTGCAACACTGTGTTGCATACGTTTTGCCGAAAATCCAAAAAAAAGAAATCCCGAGGTGAAATAAAGGCTGAAAAGTTTTCGTGTTGAAAACCAAAACAAATAAATCATAAATCAAATGATAAGCGGAAATTAGCTAGGTTGATACAAATCTAGTTTGAGTACTGAGTTGATAATAATTTAGATAGATCCCCACTTGGAACATAATTTACCTAAATCGTCATAATTGAAGGATATTCAGTGTTTCCCCAATATAACAAGGATAGTCAACATTTTTGAAAAATGTCTGGAATAGACAATTTTGTTATCTTCAAAAACATTCTGGAATGTTCTTACGTCTCATGCTACTGGTAAGTCAAAAATTTTTATAAATACTGTGGAATTACTAAAATTTTGCAGTTTTTAATATATAATATATAGCTTTTAAAATATTCAACAAGAATTTTCGAAAATGCAGAAATACTTTTTGAACTTTGAAAGGAAATTTGTATTTGAGATTCTCACGAAATATATCAACCAATTAAAAAAATAAAGCTTTTTCGTTGCTTGTTGCATTCTTGAAATTATTTACGAGCTTTGCCCGATACTTGCGCGCTTTTATGATGGTATTAAAGATAAAAATGTTTTGAATTTCAAGTAATATTAAGGAAGCAGCATAATTCCTGCAAACGTTTAGTTAGCAGCAAAATTTTATTTTATGTGCATAAAGTGGAAAATCCAATTATTCCTTATTTTTTCTTTTGTCCGTTCCGAAAATATCCCTAAAACCGTTTTTAATGCTAATATTTTTTTGTTTCCTGAGACCATTAAAAACACATTTAAAAATTATATGAAAGTTTTTCGGGAATTACCAATTAGAATTTTTCAAGGGCGAAAATAATGATGCTGAATGGAGTTTGACGGAGCTTTTGGAAGCACATTAAAAATGAAAAGTAATGTTGATTGTTTTTAAGCTCTTGTTTTGATGAGAATAATTATCTTGGATGCAACAAAAAGCATTACAACAAAATCGCAATCGAATGAATCAGTTTTATTTATTCTAAAAGTCTTAGTGTCTGTTTTTGTTAAGAAGCTTTTGAGAACCAAGTCATGGTATTTTTTTTCTCTATATTTCAGCATGTTTAATCTATAAATTGGTTAAGCAAACGTAATTGTGTTTGCTACATGTGCTCCAACTCCATTTAAACACGTAATGAACGGACACTCATGTCAAATATGCAACTTCATGAAAATATTCAACATATCTATTGTGAATATTTATTCATCCCAGAAACTCAACATATCGATTATTTTCCTTTCATATAATATTAATTGTGTAAAAGTTTTCAAAAGGTTCATTCTTTAGTTAACAAATTAAATTTCTGCTTACCAACAAAAAGAGCTTGTAACCATTGACATTCCATAAATTCCGTGAATGAAACGATAAATCAATGAAGTTTGGTGAAGCTCAAAAGCTCAGGATCTCAATAGAAAGTATGGCATAATAACAAAAATACAAAAGAAAATGATTGCTGAAAAAACACTTTGGTATTAAAAGCTTTATTATTCAATATTCTTCAAAGCATTATGACACATTTATTCTTTTATATATTTTAACCATTTTTGTAGTTCAATATATCTTTGACGAGTCCTGTTTGATTAAAACAAAAGCAATATGGATTACTGTAGCAAGTTCATTTAAAAGAATTAAATTTTTTGATCATGGGAGATTCTAATTTTTTAAAAGATACCGTGCATTTTTGTACCTTATGGACGGACGGATGGCCGGACAATATAAAAATAAAATTGGCTTGAAAAATCGTTAAAAATGGTTGATGCGTAGGTGTGAAGACTGTACCATCTCAAATAATTTGCGTCTTGAAATTCCAATTCTGTCCTCATCAAAGAAAATATTTTTTTAATGCGCGGATGAAGTTAGTAAGTTAAAATTGTTGCATGGATTTCGGTCTAATGTATCATCATTTTGGTGATTTTGAAACAGCTTGAAAAACAAAGAATAGATTATAAAAGTATTAATTGGTAAGAAACCTAGGCAAAAAAAAACAAAACATAAAATCATAAAAACTTGAAAACATAGAGAAAACCAAATGACATTAATTCTAATAATTATAAAATAAGCTTACAAAACCCTCAAAATTCAAAAAGTCCAGCAATAAATCATTCCAAATTGTTTGAGCTTTTACAGTTTATATAATTTATTTTACGTATACGTAAAAATAATAATTGTTCCGCAATGTTCCGCAAACCCTTCAAAAGCTTTAAAGAATTAAATTTCTCACGCTTCCAATTTTCGCTTTACAAGACTCTGCGACTTTTGACAATTAACACATAAATCGAAATTAACAAATATAAATACAAAAATCAAACAAATTTCAACAAGATGAAATGAACCCTAGCTAATTTTGTAACCCTTAAAAAATACATTCAAAGCATGTTTGAAGAACCTTACGGTACAGGCATATCAAAAACTCTTGATACAAAAAACCTGCTAATTAAATTTTGCGATACTGAAATAACGGAAACCTTTTTAGCAGAATACAGTATATATATTTAATATATGCGGGAAATATGGCTTGAGCAAGATAAAAAAGGTAACTATAGTCAATGGCGACGAGAAAAAAGATGTAATCATAATTACTGACATTCCTCGGCATTCACCAACACTTGGAGTGTGATTCAACAGGTCACAAAAAAGTTTATTTATTGTAACACAACTAAAATATTCTGTGTAATATAACATAGAGGAAATTACAACAATAAACTATTTTGTAAACATAAAAGTGGTAAAGAGGAGTCACATGGTGTATTATATATTAACAGCAACACAAATTGCATAAAGTATCAATAAACTATCATGTAAAGCCTCCTGTCAATATCGATTCCCTAAAAGGATCAACAAATTCCCATCAAACCACAAACTTGAAATATCGTACACAAAATGTAAACTTCCAAAAGACTTTCAATAATTAATCCGCAAACTTTGAATAAATTTATTCAATATTTTAATGTGACTCCACCTCTCAGTTTTCAGTTATAATGTAAACTTTGTATACTTTGCATACTTTTGTGTGGGAATATTCAACGCACATTTTGTGTAAAAATACCTAACACGAAGCGGAGGAAGGAATTTTGGGCAACCACAAATTTTTATTTTTTATGTCGTGTGTTTTCAGCGAGTTTATCAACAACAAAAAAAAGTGAAAAGTAAGTGAAGATAAAGCTTTCAACGACCGCAACAATTAAGCGGAACAAAAAGTTTCCACAAAGTAGCCACCCAAGTGAAAATATGCCAAATGTTTTTTCTATGAAAACACACTGAACATACTGGAATATACTGGAAAATACTGCTAAACATATGAATTTTCAGTATAATATACAGCAATTACAAATGTTTACAAGAATAAAGCAGAATTAAAACATACAGCAATATTTATGAAATAATCTGAAATTGTGATATTTTTCAAATCATACAAGAATTTCAAATTATTTTATGAATGTTTAAGTATGTTGACGTGGCGTAATGGATATAAGAGATTGAAAATCAAAAATAATTTTGAATATGAATTATTTTAATATTTGCAATATTTTGATTCAGTATTTTTGATAGAATAGCGTGGTAAATGGGCAAATGGCGAGCAAATGGGAAGAAAATTTGTTTTTACTAAATCGTTAATTTAAATTATTGTTAAAATTTTATTTATCATTACAAATCGCTTTCTCAAGACTTAAGATTTGTAAATCCTGATCAAAATGCTCATATTTTTTTGTTTTGATCACCATCTAGTATATGATCATATTTTAGTACAAAACCTTTTGTACACCTAGAAGTTTTTAAAAACTTTGTTCATGCAAAAACATTGTTTTCACCTGAAAGTGGTCGATTCAAGTACATTTTGTACAAATGTTTTGATAGTTGGTACTTTTTTTGCAAAAACATTCAATTCAAGGGACAAAGATTATAAAAATATATAGTTGGCTGTGTAGTTGATACTAAAGATTGTGATTAAACGTGGTGAAACTTGATCAAAAGCAAAGCGCTTTATCAGAATTTTTTTTCCTTGAATAAATCAACACACTGTAAATTTAAATGATTAATAGAATGTTTTAGTATGTATTATTTTTTGCCACGGCTTATTATAACAAAAAATCGTAAAAGTCTGAGCTTTGGCAAGAAATCGACTGCGCCATAAATTTTATTAATTAGAATTAGAATGAAGCAATAACATTTTAATAAATTCGAAAATATTTATAATCAAAATATAAATATAAGATTAGAGTGCCTTACGGGAATATTGTGCATTATTCCTCATATTTCTGTTAAATCAAAGCACTTTGATTGAAAAATCCAGGTTTTACCACTCAAAAACTACTCTTTTACAGGGTGTTAACCACTCACAAAACCATTTTTTAGTCATTTTAAAGTGATTTTCCGAGTTTTTTTGTTTTGATAGAAATTTGTTTTTTAAATATCATTCTTTAATAAGTAGGACATCCAAATTCGAAAAGCAAAGTTTTCTCCTCATAAATCCAAAAATTTAAAAAACTTGCATGTATTTTGATTTATTAAAACTGCTCGTATTAAATGCGTTAATGCAGATTAAAAATGATAAAAAGTTTTTATTGTAAAGGCTCAATTACATGGGTCGTACTTGCACTTATTTTGACAGATTTTGTATGGGCTATCTGTCAAAAAATAAGTACGTACTTATTTTTTGACAGATAGCCCATACAAAATCTGTCAAAATAAGTGTAAGTACGACCCATGTAATTGAATTAACAGTTTTGGGTGCAATTATCTACAAACAGTTTGTATAACAACTTTGCAATTGGTTGGTTCATTTTACGAATCAGGTTAAATTTATTCTATATAAACTCCTCAAATAAGCGCTAAATGATCAATGAGACTTGCAAATTCTAAAATTAATTAAATTTTATCCAAATTAAAATATGCTCAATTAGAAAAAAACTTCAACACCTTATGATTTGAATTTCCTATTTTCCATATAAAAGCATAATTGAAGGTAAAACATATTTTTAATCAATTAATTTGGATATTTAATTTATTCTTCAGCACTATTAGCTATTTGATACAAGAATTCAGTATTAAAATACCAAATTGGTCCAAAAAAGGCACTTTGGCTTATATAAGTTTTAAGCAGTGCTCTCATAAGAATCCCCAACAGCTTTGTGGTATCAAGCAAATTACTCGCGCGAGAAGATCGAGTTCAAATCCTGAGTCCGGCCCAAATCAACAACAAGAGCATCGCTGACGCCGTAACAATAATATCAACATTTTCCTTTAAAAATTGCAAAAAATAAAATAAAAGTTTTAAAAAGACCTTAAAAAGTTAAGATTTCAGCAATTTGAATTTTCTTTTTTGCAAAATTGTCCTACCAAAACATGCTTAAACATTCTGCTAAAAATTTGAAAAAGCAGTGTGACACATCCGAAATTTCAATATGATAAGTAGTATATAAGTAGTGTAAAAAAATCCGAAAAGCAGCGTTATTTCGTGACCTTTTTAAGTATGTTTGAGCAGTATGATTAGCAGTCTTTTTCAGGATTATTTTCACTTGGGCAGTTGGAAGCGATAAGCATCTGGATTTTATTGATTATTACATAACCAGCAAGGAGATTTTTAAAGTTGGGGATCTTTATTGGTGAATGATGATGATATTTCTATGAATGGGATTGTTATTATATTTTATTCAAAACAACTGCGTAAAAGATGTTTTGATAATTGCTGATCAAAAATTCCATAATTTTACAAATTGTTTAAGTAGAGAAAGTGACGGAAGTCAAGTATGTGTCTGAGAAATGCTTTTTAATTTTTAACAAGCAAGGATGGATTTTTGATTTTATTCTCACAATCAATCTGTAACTACAAGAATGTGGCTTGCAATGCAAAATCGGTCGTTTGCTGAAAGCACACCCCAAAAGTTCATTTTACTGCGAGTACGACATTATCATTTTATTTTTACATTCTCGGCACACGTCTCCGTATTTGCAACCAGATATTCTGATATATTCTAGTTAACATGCAAAATCTTCTTTTACCGAGGCAATAAACATTTTGCTTACAAGACTGCCTTTCGACTCACGTTACCGCCTAACTAAGGCAACTAAAGAAATGAAGCTGCTATCAATGAGGCGGGAAATTTATTGTTCTCTGCTTGAAATGCGAGATTTTTCGGGGGCTTTTCGTTTTAAGTATTTTGAGGGTGATATGCTATAATGATACATATTATTTTTGTAAGGTCAGCATTTAATTACAAAAGGATTTATCTAAGAATAAACAATACCACATATAAAATTTTACTTAAACATGTCATTAAAAATTAAAAAAATTCTAAAAAGAATATGCTTCAAAATAAATCCTTGCCGCACATATTCGTGCCTAGCAAAGAGTTTCACTTTTGTCATTATTTTCGTGTAAAATATTGTGTCATATATTCCGGAGAAGTTTTGGTGTGGGTGGTTTTATAAAGTTCACTGAGTTGTATTGTAGCTTTTTGAATGCATGGCGGGCTTTAAGTTGACTTATTTTATTGTTGTTCAGAATTTGAAATTTTTGCACGAAGTGAACAAAGCTTTTTTTATGGAAATGTTACTGTAAATAAGCTGAGTTTATTTATCAAGACTGACATAGTCGCGTTCGAAGGCGCCTGAAAAGCTTCTAATAGCGTGATTGGCTTTTAGTGCGTGATCTCTAGCGAATTTTAAGCTGTTTTGAGTGTAAATCTGTTCAACTCATGCAGAAAATATTTGAATGTATTGTTTTCAACGGTTCTACATTGCTCATAATTATTACAGTCTTTATGTTAGAAATCCAATCCTGGGTATTGATAATATTTAAAGGCTATTCAACAAGATAAGTGGATAAGTAAAATAAATCGAAAATAATAATAATTCTTTGGAATAAAGAAAATATTTGTAGGGAGGTTTTGATTTACTGTTTTGATTTCTGTGATATTTAATCCTATTTATAAACACTTGTTATATGCTTTCCCTCTCAGTAAAGTATTGTACGTTTGATAAATGTTCCATAATAAGTTGTAATACCAATTATTAATATCAATTGGTTCACATGGTAATCAAACTTAAAAAAGTTCTGAAAATTTTTGTTAAAAAATTATAAATTTAGACAAGCTTCTCAATTAAAACTACACCAGAAAAAGCTTTTACTGGGTAGCTCCAATAAACTAATATGTACTTCATCGCAAAATTGTAAGAGTTGCTTAATGTGGATGGATTAAGATCCGATCATATGCTGAACAGAAGAAAAAATGCTTCTGTTTTATTCGAAAGCAATGAAATGAAATGCCTGAATACAAGAATGCAGGTTAAAAGTTACGCGGTTCGTATAATAAATGCACACTATTGAAACAATTGAGCACAAAAACAATTTCATGCTAGGTATGATTAATGTTGCAAATAAAAAATCTGGCAGCTTTCATGCATTTTTATGATGCACTTTCCGTGAGAATTGCGACGACTGCAATCAATAATTTTCACATTATTTAAATATATTAAACATTTGTACAATTTTTCCCGTGATATGCAGCCTTTTGTAGAAATTAAATTTCAATACCGTATTATTTTATTAATTTTCTGAAGTCATGAATGAGGCTCAATACCATTCATTCGTATTAAATGTTTCAGTTTGCCATCAGGAGTTTAAACGTTGAAGTAGGAGATAATTGATAGATCCAATATGAAACATTCAAAAACAAATCTGAGTAAAATTTAAATTACCCACTAAATTTTTTCCGAAACATGAAAAATTTTTTCCTTGAAATAAATAAGACTAAATGTAACTTTTTCTATCAACTAGAATTAAACGCCTCAACGTCTTCATCAGACATAGCAAACCGCATGCCATACTAAAAATGCTACAAATGTTACAACTTAGCAAACAGCAATCAAACCATTAAAAAAACAAAATAAACTCTACGATGAAAGTCCAAAGCTCTTACCGAATATGAAGGCGAAAAGCGAAAGAACAGCATTAAGCATCCATAAAGAAATCTTGCTCCAATGTTCATTAATTTCCTTTTCGGCTGTTAATTTCTTGGATTGTTACAGTAATTGTTGTAGTCGCTACAATTTTATCGCTTAATTAAAAGTCTTCTTACATTTTTGGCCCATCGCTTTTGTACGGCTTAGAGAATTAGTACAAGGAAAGAGGCGGGAAAGTTTTAGCATTCAGCTTGGAACTTATGGAGCATCATCTGAATATATATTCGCCATGTGCATGTGTGAACTAATAAAAGATAAGAAGACTAATGGCAGACATTTCGGCTCTTGAAAACATTTTTTTGGTTATTGTGCGGTTTTTGTCTATTTTTAAAGCATGTCTGACTGTCTAGCTCTTTAGTTTCAGCTCTATAGATATGTACTCGCATGGCTAATTAAAAATAAGTCGAAGATTTGAGCTTGAAGACTTAACACATATTTTTTGATGAAAATTATGAATATAGATTGCTTCAAAATAATTAAAACATTCTTTGCAATCCCCCCAATATTTTATGTTGTATAGAGGAAACGATTTGTTTTTGCACACAATTTCATTTTGTTGATATTTTTGATACATTCTTTTTTATTTGCTCGAGCAATGATGTGATATGAATGATGAGACGAAGGAAGGATATAAAAATTTGAATATGCAAATTGCGTCGAGATCCTATTTTTTTATACGCCATAATTCGCAAAAATTGGGAAAAACTTAGGAAAAGCTCGAGAATTCTAAGAATATTTAATAGAATTCAAAAAAGTCAATGTCTTATTCGAATCTTTCTTTTTTTGGGATCTAAAGATTGAGATGTTTTCGCGATATATCGTGTGATTGCAATTTGAATAATATAGTTTATATGAAAATTGCAGATATTTTGAGTTTTTACTTGTTTGGAATAGTTTGGAATTTTGTTCAAGTGAAAACTTAGCAGCTAAAGTGCTATGGTGCTATGTGATTCTCTACAATAGGAAAATGTTAGTGCTAAATAAACTTTAATAGTTTCGAAAACTATTTTGCGTATAAAACTTTCTCTCACGAACATAATGGTATTCTTAACTTTTAGAATTTTGGGACTTGTACAAAACATGTGTTTGAGTCCTGAAAAACATAAAAGAAGATTATTTTAATAAATCTGTCCTTAGTAAAATTATTGTCGTTACGAAAAAACCTTAAAAATGCTTTCTTCTAAAAATTCCTCGAAAACCATTCATACAAAACTCAACTACATGACTATCCAAATCAAGTACTCAAATATTTTCAAAATATCATTTTCACTCAGATCAGTTATACTGAACAAAATTCAATTCAAATTCAAATAAGATGTTAATCATATCAAGCAATAAAAACTTCTTTATGATTTGCCAATTCCGATTCCTTATAAATTTCTGATAAATAAAAGTATCTACTGGCGCACCGAAGCGGATTAATTCATGCTAATTTTTCCAATTTTCTCGTGATTTTGACGTTTTCTCAACAACAAGAAGAAATCGGAAAGTCGGCATTTTATTAAGCACTTGGACAACAGCATATCATCAAAATAAGCTTAAATCTTTTACGCTACCACGATACAACAGGTGTGATTTTTTTTTGTACTCGTGAACATAGTCAACTTTAGAAAAATGTCAACTTTTTCGGGTTTCAGTGAATACGATGCATCTCCCATTTTATTTTGTTGTTGAAGTAAAAGCGCCCGTTCCCAAGCCCGTTCCTACTGTAATTCCTTTTCCCAAAAAATGTCAATATTTAATTAAATAGTCTTCGGAGACTATCTGATGAATATTTCATTGCGGATGGATACAGACTCTTTCTTAGGGATGGTTGGCTTATTTCTCCGCCGTAGTATTCATTTTTTTTTAACAGAAATATATTTTCCATAGACATATTTCAAAGATTTCCTCAATAAAAAAGACAAAAATCCATATAGCAACTTTACAAGCCAATTTCTCGGAAGTTTATACAGTTTCGATCTTTTGCGAAATGTTTTTTTGCCTTTTTGTTCTTTGAAAAGGGAAAGCTTTGCAGTCCTTCGATAAAAAAGTTGTCAAATATGATTATCTCGGATTGAACAGGAGTTACATTGACAAGCTCTTGCCTTCATTATAATCATTAGAGATAATTCTTGCTTTAAATGAGAATGACAATTGATATGGTTGAATATTGTTCGCATTTTTTTGAATTTTCAATACAGATGCAACCAACAGTCTAGCGAAATATTTTTGATGATATACAACAAAAGTTTATACATCATTGAGCATCGAGCAATCCTAAGCATATTTCGAGTTAGTTTGGTCTCTTTTGTCTACTATCAATGCAACAATTGAGTGCTTAATCTTCTAATTGAATCGTTGTATGATTCATTGAGTGAAATGATACAGTTTTCAATTCACCAACTTATTTAGAAAGTTACGGGTAACTAGAGCCATTATCAGATTCCTGCAACAGCTTACAGCATAAAACTTCAGACTTTATTTGGACTTTATACTTTTAAAAGTTTCATATTTTATCTAAGGTTTCATACATGATATGAATTCAGTAATCCAGTGCGAAAAAGAGAAATCTTGTTAGGTAAAACCTGAAACCCGGGAAGGTGTTTAATGTGTAAATTGGAGGCTTGTAAATTGATATCTGTGAGGATTTTTGACTGGCATAAGTTCTATGTCTATATAATTTTTGTAGAGTTCTTTTTACTTCAACAAAAAAAGTTGTTGAAGTCCTGGATTCATCAAAAAAAAAAAAAAAAAAAAAACTCGGGAAATTCGCTTAAAATGACTAAAAATTGGTTTTTGACTCAAAAATCTAAAAAAAAATGATTTTTGAAAAAAATTCAAAAAGTGTCCGACTCGGTAAATTTCGCCGTATTCTGTAGATTCCACCTTCCAGGGCCCAAACCACTTGACCGATCTTGATGAAACTCCGGCTTTGAGAGTTAAAATACCTTCTAACTATGCACTTTTTACTTCAACAAAAAAAGTTGTTGAAGTCCTGGATTCATCAAAAAAAAAAAAAAAAAAAAAAACTCTGGAAATTCGCTTAAAATGACTAAAAATTGGTTTTTGACTCAAAAATCTAAAAAAAAATGATTTTTGAAAAAAATTCAAAAAGTGTCCGACTCGGTAAATTTGCCGTATTCTGTCGATTCCACCTTCCAGGGCCCAAACCACTTGACCGATCTTGATAAAACTCCGGCCTTGAGAGTTAAAATAACTTCTAACTATGCACTTTTTTTTTTGTTGTGTTTCATCAGCGCCATCTAGTAGCTCTAGTACAAATGATCAGTTTTTCATACAAAATTTATTGATGAACCGAGAAACTTTTAGAACATCTGTTAATGCAAAAACATTGTATTTGTTTTAAGACAATCAATTCCAAAAAATTTTCCGAAAATATTCAACCATGACCAAGTAGTCAAGCTTCAAAAAGTACAAAATGTCAAATTTGTGTGTTCGCTCCAGGCAACTGCATAATTCCGATTTAGCTCAAATTTTCAGAATAAGGTTTTTTTGATCATACGCAGAGCGGAAAGGCTGGTTTTTACGATCGGGCTGGTCCTTCGAGTACCTTTTTGATATTTTGTACTTTTTAGCAATAACATTTGTTTCATTAAGGCAAAGATCATAAAAATATGTAGTTAGGCTGTAGTTGATGCTAAAGATTGTGATCCAGTAGTGATAAAACCTGATTGTCAGTCAGAGCGCTTCAATTCAACACAATTATCAGAAATGTTGCACATTATTCCCGCGCGGCGCTGTGATCGGATATTTAAATTTGGGTTACATATTTTCGAATTTCCTAGAGTTTTATCGCTCAAAACAAATTCTAATGGACCTAAGTTATGATTTTGTTGAAGTGCCTGCTAAAGCCCCAAGCTTTTCCGATTTTTTTTTTGTTGTGTTTCATCAGCGCCATCTAGTAGCTCTAGTACAAAAGATCAGTTTTTCATACAAATTTTTTTGATGAACCGAGAAACTTTTAGAACATCTGTTAATGCAAAAACATTGTATTTGTTTCAAAACGATCAATTCCAAAAAATTTTACGAAAATATTCAACCATGACCAAGTAGTCAAGCTTCAAAAAGTACAAAATGTCAAATTTGTGTGTTCGCTCCAGGCAACTGTGTAATTCCGATTTAGCTCAAATTTTCGGAATAAGGTTTTTTTGATCATACGCAGAGCGGAAAGGCTGGTTTTTACGATCGGGCTGGTCCTTCGAGTACCTGTCGTACAAAAGTTATGATATTTTGTACTTTTTAGCAATAACATTTGTTTCATTAAGGCAAAGATCATAAAAATATGTAATTAGGCTGTAGTTGATGCTAAAGATTGTGATCCAGTAGTGATAAAACCTGATTGTCAGTCAGAGCGCTTCAATTCAACACAATTATCAGAAATGTTGCACATTATTCCCGCGCGGCGCTGTCATCGGATATTTAAATTTTGGTTACATATTTTCGAATTTCCTAGAGTTTTATTGCTCAATACAAATTCTAATGGACCTAAGTTATGATTTTGTTGAAGTGCCTGCTAAAGCCCCAAGCTTTTCCGATTTTTTTATGCATATTTTTCAATATAAATATTTATTTTTATTTTTATTGGTACACAAAACATTCACAAAAATTTTTCGTTGATTATAATCTCGATGATCAGACTTTTTTCTTGAGAATCCATCTTCTCCAGCATATCTTGAATCAATCCAGAATTCATAGTGAGGAAATCTGTTTCTTGGAAGAAAAACTCGTTGGGATTTTGAGTATCTTTTAAGCTTCTAACCTTCAAAATGCTGCTTATGGATTTGGTTTGCTGTTCATTGCAAACTGTGACGGTTGCAAAAATTGATTTATGGTCAAGAATTGTAGAAAGCCATATCATGATAACGTCATCAATCGGATCTATTTTTGTATTTTTCGGATTTATGAGTTGAGATAAGTTTGTTTTACATGCCATGATCAAAATTGGAAGATGATGCTCATAATGATCGTGTGAACTAGCCAGCATAGCATTTGAATGTGTTCTATGATCCCCAATTTCATTCTGCGGCAAGTAAGTCAGTACACCCAAACAAATATTCTGACCAAATCCAAAATATCCTTCAACAACCATCAACGTAATCTTTTCACCTTCATTTGCGTTTTGAAACTCAACAATGTCATCTGGGCCTTGTTGATGGTGGATCAAAAAGTGGGAGAACACTGTTGAAGAGGCCACAACTTCATGGCATTTTGATAAAGGACATTTCAAAGGAATTCCCATGCTTTGCAATTTTGAGTCGGAATGGATTTTAGGCTTATCTTCTTGTACAAAAATAATTTCACTATCATCGCTCATGGCTCCAAATTTTGTTAGATTGAAGTTGATTTTAAAATGCAATGGCTACTCTAAGTTTTTCAAATTTTCAGTTTACAAATATGTTAATATCCAAGTTTTGAGCACCTTTTCAACTTTAAAAATTAATATATATTAACAAACTTTATTAATTATTTAAGATAGTAGATACGCAAAAAAAAATCTCATAAATAAAAATTCTTATGAAATATTCCTAGACTTTTCGAAAAGCATAAGACCCTACGTATAATACACAGTACACATAATGAATGTGTGGCAGCAGTGAAAGTTGTATAACAAAAACAGCTGAAATGATATGAGAATAGAAGGAAAGAGGAACTTTTTTATGTTCTAAATAAGTAGCAAAAATCACGATGGAAACGTTTCAGATGTATTGCGTTGTTTACGATGAGTATATGAGATCATCGTTGATACTTTTTCCAAGAAAAGGATCTCAAATGCATAAAAATAATATTCTGGAAAAAACAAAACTTTTCTTGACTGTACTCAAGGGTATTTGGATCAAAAGGTTAAGCGTTGAAGCTGAGTTGGTTGTGCCTCATAACACTTTTATCATATGCTAAGTTAATTGTGACTAGAAATATTTTTTATATTCAAACCCTTAACTCTCATTGAAGTAACAAAGCTTGTCTGATCTTTGAAATTTATAAAATTTCGTTTACTATTAATTGAAAAAAAAGAAGAGTAAAATACTCAATTAATTTTCGGGAACATTTCTAACATAAACAATTAAATAATATCTATATGGGGTAATATATTGTAATAGCTATATAGATATACATGTCATCCTTTAACACTTTAATCCTTGATTACTCTATAAGTCTATAGGTATTTATTAACGGCACGCAACAAACTTTTGCGCGAGCTATTTCCTTTTCATGTCAACTTTTTGTTCCATCCCATGATTCGAGATAACTTCCAAAAATATGGTTTCTCCCAGGGAAAATTTTTATAAATCTATATGCAAATCTTGAAGTCCCAAGAGTTTCTTTTCTTCTTTCGGTCATTTATCCAAGTTTATGTTTTTGTGAGCTGTACACTTTTCAGATGCTACAGCAAATGTGAGTCCTTTGTGCTGCAAACGTACATTTGAAATTTTTCCGTCATAAGTTTTTGTTTGCTTAATTAAAATGGATGTTATGCATGGCATTTTATATTGGAAAATGTTGCTGGCGTTTTGATTAAAGCTTTGAGGACTCAACAGAAGTTATGGACAAACATAAAAAATGTGGGTTCAATTTTTAGATTAGGACATGATTAGACCAAATTTAGATAAATTGAAATTCCGATACAATATTGAATTATTTCGAATCAGCACGTTTAAAAGCTTTTTATCAATATATATATATATTAAGTGACAATACTGTTTCAGACTGAGTTTGAAGTACTTTATGATAATTTACATTTTAGCTAGATTGTCATTTTCATATATAACTTATATATTTGTCATGCTGCAAGTTTATTTTACTTAAGCTGTTTTCTTAAAATATTTTGAAACGATTCAAAAGACTTTAAAATGAAACAGTTTGATTTCGTTTGAAGTTAGTAAAATTTTGCTACCTTTTGTAAATATTCTAATGAATCAACAAAAATCTGTATAAATAATTTTATTTATTTGTTTGCCCAAAACTTGTTTGTTACCTCCCAAACATTTAATTTCCATCTTTATTAAAATAACATTTAAGAGATAAACAACGAAATATTAAATAAAATTTTTCCAAAACTTTGCTGAGGCATACTAAAGTTACATGACATTCATTCATATAATATATATTTCTAAGTATAAAAATTTTGAATGAATGTGCACATGAATATAAATAAGCATAATATAAAATTTCCAGCAACATCGTACAGAATAATAAGTTACATTAAACCTATCATTTAGAAATAATAGAGATATATATTTAAGCTAATGCTTGTATTTTGAAATCACGTGCAATGTGCATTGCTCAACACCATTTGAATCCGAAAATATAATGTCATCTTCTATAGGGTTACATTACAAACGAATTACTTTGATAAGTTTGGATGAAAAAGCAATCTCCAAGATTGCACCGTAGTCCCAGGATATTTTTGTGAAACTTTCAGAACCTTCAATTGGGATGAAATATGAATTTGTGATGTGCCTAAACGTATTCAAAAGTCTTAATTCAACCCTAAATGGTGGAAATCCTCCTTCGTCAATTCAACATGTTTTGTTGAGTTGGGTATTTGCGGTGAAATGGTTCTGAATGGTTTGATTCTATTATATGCTGTTACAGATGATCCATTAAAATCATACATGCTTTAGTGTGGGTCACATAGAACAGCATGAAATGCGAATTTGTGAATTTTAAAATTCTTGACTCTGATTCCCGTCCGATTCTTAATCTAATAAGGTTTTGCAAAACGGACGTAATTTAATAAAAATCAATCGATTAAGCGTTATTATTGGAGTAAAAACCAAACACGAGGCAATTATTTGATTTTAATGCTGTTTAATCCGATTGAGTTCTTAGGTCAAAAGGTCAAACAATAAATTACAATCTGTTAAATTTTTTAAACAAATGCCCAGAAGATGCTACATTTTTATGACTTGGGGGCTTTTCAATTTGTTTAGAGTTCGTTGAATTTTCAAGGGATGATTGGTCATTGGTCAATGATTAGATTCTTCCGATTTGAAAATTGTATGTGATTTTTTTTCATCATCGTTATTATGTTACAAGTTTAGATGACTACTTACAATCAACTTATACTTAAGTTACCAAATAATATATATCATCAATTTACTTGATAATATTCAAATTTGATACTTTTTGAAATGTCTTTAAATAAAATTTTATTGATATATTTTAAAATATTTATTTAAAATTAATGTACATGTATTTTTTCATGTCAAAAGTCTTGTTGCTACATCAAACAAATTTTATTCTTTGCTTAAATAGCGTTTCACAACATTCAAATACTCAAAATCTCGACAATCTAATTAAATAATTCTTCTTAACAATCATTATTAAACGTTGTTGTTTGCCCTTTTTATTCTAAATTTTTTGTTTCACGTATAAAATAATTAACGATTATTTAACATTCTCTGAACGAGTTGCTTCCACGATAGCATAATTTTTCCACAAAAAGAAAAAAACCCATTATATACTTATAAAATATAAAAATATTGTTTCTATAATATCTTACTATCAATCAGAGAATAAACTCATTTTTATGTTTCATGATTCTGCCTATATTGTTTCTACACAACTTCATAATTTTCCATTTGCTTTGTATTCTGTACAAAAACTACAAACGACTTCGAGACTGTTTTCATGCTGCATGATTAAGTATATGATGTGTGTTGTGTGCTACAAAATATAATATATAATGTATAATGTATAATGTATCTATACCACGTTAACTCTAGGTATTGCCCTTATCGACGGCAATGAAATAATTTACAGCACATGATGGAGCTTGTTTGTTGAAATTTTCCAACTAAAAAAAGCTGTTCGTGAGAATTTAGTTGGTTAAAAATTTTAGTGCAAATTTTATACAACTTACACATTACGTTTTTAGTATTTTGCAAAAGTAATCTATTTATGTTAATCAGATCGCGTTTATTCAAGTTTTTCAGGCAAACTGTTGCCAGTGCATATTTAAAACCAACCCTTAATGAAAATTATAAGCCATTTTGTTAGGCAAAGGATTTAGCTGCCATTGCTGTTTAAGTTTGAATAAAGTTTATGGTAGAATCTTTTTAAAATTATTAATTGAAGACATTTTGACATGCTTTTGATCCATTGGGTCAATGTTAAACTTGAACAATTCAGTTATAATGTACTAACGTAAAGTAATTCTTATTTGTAAATTGTTGTATAGTGATACGCTTTAAAAACACAATCATACCTACAATATCTAACCTGAAATGCGTGAACACAACGCTAAAACATATTTTCAAAATAATTTTGTTGCACCTCTTTTACATTGAAATCAGAATTGTATTATGCATAATATGATATCAAATTCCTGAACAAATCAACACAATATTATAATTAATGTACGGCAACTATATTATGACTGATTGTTTAGAGAAATATTGAACAACATTTAGGAAAACAGGCGTAGACTTCACAAAACACCTCTCACCCTTGCAATTTAGAAGACTACGTCTTACGCAAGGGTGTACTAACCAATAAATATTATTATTTTACTTTAGAAATTAATATAATATCTTCTGTCGTTTATACCAGTTCAGAATCAGAACCGAATATTTTTGAGCTTTTTCCAGGTTATTATTATTAATTGCTAATGTTATATATTGCTGACAAATGCCACTTTCAGAGTTCAATCCAACCGGATCACAATGAAAAATTACCACCATCCAAATACAATATACAAAAACTAAGCAATTTTTTTAAATTATATATCATAACTATGTTTCAAATATCCTTTGTTATATACAAACAAAATGAACATATATATATTAGAAACATCGTATTATATTTTTTCTACGATAAAAAATTCATTAAACTTCTATGAATATATTAAAATTATACAATTTCATGTTTCTTTTTATGAAATTTTCATTGATTTTTCAGTTAAATTATGGGAAGTTTTGATTTATGTGTAAAATAAAAGCTTGGCGTTTCTTGAAATTGAGTCAAGACACGTTTCATATATTTTTTACGAAGACCCCTAGTTTTGTTTCAAAATATATATTTTTTGAAACGACAATTACACAAAAGTAGTTTTTCATCAATTCTACGTCACGGAATGATTACAATCACGTATACGTAAACTTTCTTTTGAATTTTTTTAAAAATATTTTGCCACAACAAGGCTTCAATTTATTTGTACTGTGCTCATTAAGTTTTATTATCATTCTGATATTTTGAATAATCAAAGAATAATATAATTTATAGACTTTGACCAATCTTTGAGAAACTTGCAATGCTTTAAGTTTTCAAACAATCTGGGAAACATTAACGACATGGTATAAAATCGGTGAGGGAAAATTTCTTCTCATAAACTAGAAAAATGATGACAATAAAATATGTTACTACATAAAAAATCACAATCCCATCAAAAATGTTATAGTTTTATGATCTGAGCCGTTAAATGTGTAGAGAGAAGAACTATGAGTGATTGTTGGCTATAATTTTAATTAAATTGTAAATATTTCTAGATCGGGGTTTACGTGTGTGAATGAAATATAATGCCTATATGGTCTGATTGATTGGAAAACATGTTTTATGTTTTCAACTAGAGTGATGTTTTCCCTACTGAATAATTTAGCAGATTATCTTTTCATCATATTTTGCATTAATTTCAATTAACAAAATTTTAGCTTTGATTTTTTTAATGAAATTTAAAAATGAATTAAATCCTTTGAAATTGCTTGAACACATGATTTTATTTTCGTATAAGAACTGTAAAGGTTTTGTTAAATTTGAAATTTCCAACTGCAGAATGTCATGAACTCAATAAATAATTAGCTCACGAACGTGGAATGATTATAATTCTCGTCATTTTCATTTTTAATTAGTCTTTTGCTTCTTTTTTTGATGCTCATTATCAAAATAATAAGAAATGTGATTCGGTTGTGGTTATGTGTTTTTTGTTTTGTATTGAAAATCATTACTAAAATATTAAAATTATTTTATATCATCATTTATATCATCATGGGCAAACCCATGTCAATAAATTTGTAAAGTATTAATGTCTCTATTAAATTGCATAATTATGGTATCTTTCAATGAAAACTTCTAGAGGTTAACAGACTATTTGATAGAGAACCACAATAAATCTATCCGTCTGTTAAATTTATTCACCTTTTTGATAATCACCAAGAGAGCCGTATGAAACGAATATAATGTTTCGTGGAAAAGCTAAAGCGAAAAATTAATAAGTTTTCTAAGCTTCTTCAACTTTTGCCAGCCTTAACGTTTTAAATACAAAATTCATCACTCTTTGCATAATCACCAATTCTTCAAAAATAATTAATTACCTATTTATTTTTCTTTAATTTGCAGTGAGGAGAATGTTTGGAAGCTTTGCGAACAGGTGAAGAAACAACATCCAAATGAGCTGCACAAGTGCTATGCAGTGTTTGTGTCTAATTCTGGCCGGACTGTGCCACTTTGGAGGCAAAAAGCTGGACGAGGCGAGGATAAACTAGTTGTTTGGGTAAGCATTGGCTAAGTAAAGAGTTGACTTAAAAATAATCTAAAATTTTGCACACAATGAGTAAAATATTCTTCACACGAACTTTATTCAAACATTTATCCTTCATAATTAACCTATGTGTCATGATCACAATTAAAATATGAACAACCATGTTCTAGCTCGTTTATAATATACATCTCTAAACGTTTTCGTTTTGAATTTTAGCATGTTTCTTGTCCTAATAATGTCTACCATTTGAATTCATGGGAAAGTCCCAATGCTACTGCAGATTAAATTAAGATGCTTGAACTAATTTGCATAAATTTTTGGTTTGGATTTCATTTTCATTCGATTTTCTCTCTCGGTAGGACTATCATGTATTTTTTATGCACACTTCCTCACCAAGCCGGTGTCTCGTGTTTGATTTGGACACAACGCTACCATTTCCCACGTATTTTCACAAGTATGTTACGGAAACATTTAGAAGTGATTACTGCGTGTCTGAGGAACACCACAGGTGAGTTGTAAATTGTTTTTTATGGATAGGATAAAGGTCAATATGTTCATGTTCATGTTTAGAGTTTTGTTTGATCTTATAGTAAATTTTTTTTTCTTTGTTGTGGGATCTGAAATATTTTATTGAACTAACCCCTATTTTGAAATGAATCAGAAGATGTTTTTATATTTTGGTTTAACTTTAAAACCATCAGTTTAAAAAAAGATACATTTTTCGATTATATTATTGCGATATTATTGTGAGAACGTTGATGATCGCTAATTAATTGCAAAAAAAAGTAGTCACTACTTTTGGAACTCTACTACCAAATAATAAGTTTACATGAGACGTTTTAAAATTCTATTTTTTTAATAATAGGTTTTTTAGAGTTATCCCAGCCGAGACTTATTTGGAGCAATTTGCCTCAGATCGCAGACACATGAAGCGACCGGACTTCACTTGGATCAAACCTCCACCAACATATCCAGCAATACAAAGCATGTGTAAGTATTAATTTGTAGAATTATATATGAATAGCTCCTAATTGAATTCACAACGGTTAATTTCGTTTACCCAGAATTCCCTAAGAATCCGTCAAGTCACTTAATGTTTCTGTCTTTATCGCTTTTTTTGGCGTCGCTTGTAGCTCGTGCTCATATAAATTTAGATTATAACATGAATGTAAATTGAGTTTCATCTTGCGATTGCTATTTTCAATGTATCATCATATTTAGACGCTGTTTTATTATGCGTTTAAGATTTGCCAGTTTCACTGGGATTAGAAAATTTTTCTGATTTCAGACAGTTTAGATGGCAAATGTTTCTATATAGATAAACCAAGCTTCGCGGGGAAAATTTTTGGAAATTTTAGCTCAGGAAACTGGCAATTTTCGGCAATTTCTGGGAATAATTGAATTTATACCTACTATATGCTGTAAGCAATCTAATAAGATATATTATATCGATTTTTATGGAGTTATGGACTCAAAATATGTGTAAAAATGTGTAACAAGGTAATACACCAATTCGTTATAAATCATTTGATGAATTATTTAGTACGATGTATGTTGGAGTTAAGTTCAACAAAATGAGCAAAAACCGGTTATCAAAATATAGTAGAACATTGCAGTAAAAAATATTAGATTTAAGACCATGGGAAGGATCTTTCAAAAAACCGAAATAAATGATAAAATTTTACAAATGAGTTGCAATTTTATCCATAAAAATATTGTCTTTCCATCCCTCAGCTCACACTCCACAGGTTTCAAAAAGAAATCGTTTGTGGGTTTACGTGTCATGAGCTTCTTATATGTGCTTGGTTGATTTTACGTTACATGATTTACATGAATTCAATTTCACGCATTAATTTGAATACAAATTATTCTCACTATGACTTCAGTATTTTTCATGCAGTCAATTAAGTAAGAAATTTTGTCTTGGGTGCGTGCCTGAGGATCTTTTAATATTTTCTTCGACAATCTTGAATCTTCGTTCTAAATTTCCAATTTTCATAATTTACCCAAAAGTAGCAAACAATTGCCGGAACGAGATTTAATTTTAATCACACACCCATTGTTTACTAATTATAATTAATTAAAACTTGAGCAATGCCTTAAAATCTTAAACGACTCACATAACTCCTATCAATGATTGTTACAATGTTACATGAAAGCATCTAAATTATTACTTAGCTGGAAAAGGATGTTGTATCCCTTAAATTGTTTGATTTGCTTCAACGCAATTGGGCTACAGCAGTATCACAATATCACCAGTTATACTTATATCACGTACATCTTTCAAGAAAATAGATATCAAAACAAAATTGAGCCGAATCGTATTGAATTGAGATGAAGCGCGAACAAATAAAATTTGGAATGAATGAAAGCTTTTTTGCTTATTTTTGGTTCGGCAGAAGCTCTGTTACAGTATCATTTCAAAATAAAATTTTGTTTTTATTCGACAAACATGTAAAATGGATAAAAAAGTTATGTTAAAAACACATAAATGAATAAATAGAGCTTTTTCCATTTTCAAGAAAGGCAAGGGTTTCCAGAGTAGAAACATATTTAAAATTGCTTTTTATGTAATTCATTTTGAAAAAGAATAATAATCTTTTTCTCAGAAAATTTGTTAGATTTTTCAACATCCTTGAACAAATCAAAATTCTTAAATAATAAAACAAATCCAGATGTTTATTTTGTTCAGAATGCATTTTGTTTAAGCGTGGACTGTATTCTATGTTGAGATTCAATGAAAGGACTATACTTAGAGAAAAAAACAAGTAAAAATCCTTAAATAAAAAAACTTCATTGTTGACAACTCAAAACAAACCCGGGTTGACTCGGGACCGGTAATATAAATTTTTAAAAATAATAATTAAAATGAAAATATTTTTCTGGGGCCTGAACATTCTCCCCGAATACAATGTTATTGAATTTTCGCCTTCTCTTGTAACACTTGTCTCTGTTCCATTGACACGTGAAAAACCTTCCAAAATTCCATTAACAAATTGACCGTTGGGACGGTTTTGGCTGGAATGTTTTTCCCAAAGCTCTCGAGTTTCTTCATCTAGCATGTGCGAAAACATGTTCGATTGACAAATTAGATGAATCTTGTTCAACTTCTCTATGAACACATTCAATTTGTCTTCATTTTCATCGTAAATCAATTCCAAAATAATAACCTTGAAATTCCTTCTCAAGGTCGTCAAAAATTGAGCTAAAACTTTGCTCATTTGTCAATTTTGCTTGTACAGCTCCTCGTTTGCGAGAAAATGATTTTAATTCAAAATCAATGATTTTTTTATTTACGGTAAAATCTTAAAAAACCGTCTTTGCCTTTCAGAAATTCTTGAAACACTATTTTTATTCACTTTTAAATCAAGACCGTGTTTTCTTATTCAGCAGCACTTTTTCCAATATTCATTTTGAAGACAAACAGTATCTCTTTTGGCTGTCTTAGACGGAGCTAAGCAATGCATTATCTTGATTTTCTGTTCCAGGCTGGGCTGGCAAATCCTCGAACAATTGTGGGAAAGGCGTCCTTTTTCAATATTTGCGTTTGGGCTGGCAACAGAATCCTTGTTGTTCTGTTCTAAAAAACAAAAAACGGATTGTTGCGTGGCTGGGCTGGCAACATAAATAATAAAATATTTCGATGTTGCGTCTTATTTTGGCTGTTCTCAAATCACTTTTGCGCTGTCTTAATCTAATCATTTCTTTAAGTTTTGGAGGGAAAATCTGCTTTTCCACTTTTCACGTCTGGTTCTTATCCAAAATGTTTAAGCGTGGACTGATTCTATTTTGAAAAAAGGACTTTGTATTAAAGTAATCCTTCTACTGATTTTTACAGCTATTTCAAACTTCATTGTTGACAACTATTTAAGCCGGTTAAAAATAATAAACAATTAAACTTAAACTATCAATTTTTCCTCGAACAAGAAAATAGCTGCTTTTCCTAAACATAAAACTAAATAAAATAAATTCTTCTACAAAATAATATTATTCTTTAAAGTACTTCTTGAAACGGTATTGTATGGTGTTCCAACATACAACACATCAAAATATGTTTTTTATCATTTCCTTGATCCCACAAAGATGTGAATCGACGTAAAATATAATATATGTAACAATACAATTCATCAATGCATGTCGACAAAACTAAGTATATCATTATTCAATTCTTTACCATCTGAAATTAAATCAGCAACTAGCCTGATAAAATTCAAAACTCTCCTGAAAAATTCATTATTATAGACCCATTCTGAAAACTATTGACAAGCTCATGATGAGCATTTAATAAAATATTTAGATTGCACTTATAGATGAACAAATTAGTTAAAGACGCCAGTTTAGTTTATGTTTACCTTGTAAAAAAATGTAAAAAAAAAACCTAAATCACATTGCAAATGTGTTAGCTTCCATATATATTAACTTTTTTTCATTTTAAAAACCTGTAAGACCAGCTGATATTCTAAAGTTACGAAAGTTCCTCACAGTTGATTTTGAGGCACAAATAAAAACACTTGAAAAAAAAAAAATAAATGTATTTTTGATTTCAAAAACATCTTTTAGGAAAAATGCGAAACAAAGACGAATATAAATCTGATTATTTATGGGGATTATGGTAGCGACAGGAGTTATATGTTTTTATTTTAAATACATTTTTTATGAATACCGTAGTATAAATATTGTATGGGATAATTAAATTATGTTGTGGACATTATAACTTACTTGGATTATGGTCGTTTTCAAATACTTTTGCAAATAAAGCATTTTCGTTTTTATCTAGAGATTTTGAAAATTTGTATTAAATTAATCATTCGTGACTCGTGAGGCAATTTTATCCAATTTTTTAAATTCAGACAATTCGGAAGAAAAAAATTTCCAATATTTATATATTCATTATCGTTTTGTTAAGGAAATAATTTAAATTTTCAGATAAACTGTAAATGGCGAGTAAATTGAGAAAAAATTTTCGTATATTTTGAATTTCGTTACTTTAGTACTTTTATAAAAGAAGATCAGAAAACAATTTTAGGAGTTTTTAAGACATTTTCACAAAATTTGAATTGAAGAACCATACTCAAATTTTATAAGTGAATTCAATGTCAAGTAGCTTTAGGTTTATTCATTCGTGTTATTTTGTTTTTGTTCTCTTCACTTTTTATAGGCTTTGTCAATTTATACTAGAAAATGTTACATAGAATTTTATATTCTTTAAGAGTAAAGTCTCGAAAATATTTTATGATAAATTATAAAATAATATATTGAATCATTCTTAAATTTTAGCCAATTCGCACACTCTGGATGATTTCATTTGTATGAAAACCGGAAAAGGACCTGGAATAGTGTATGACCTCCTACATTTTGTTCAAGCTTTTTATAAAGTTCCCGACCACACCAAAACACAGAACTAAGTTGCTGAAAAACTGAACAACAGCAACACCGACAGATAACAACTTGTGATTTTAGTTTAGCAAGCAACACAACTAGTAATCATAGTTTTTAATGGAATGATATAAGCGATATTAGTTAATTTGCAACTGAAATTGAAATGTGAGAGTTCTGCAAATGCAAGAAATACACAACTAGCATAATATTAACAGAAAACTAGAAAATCGAAAAACTATATAAAATCGGAACTTACAAATCACAAGAATTATGTTCATTAATTTATTTAAAGCATTTTATCCAAAAATATGTAACATGTTTTTTATTGATACAGAATAGATTGAAGTGGGAGAAGATTAAATTCCACTCCAAAGGCAAAACTTTATAATATAATTTGTACTTCGTAGTAAAGAATTAGGTTCGTTTATTTTAACAAATGTTGCTTAAATTGTTTCTTCGAAGATGATTCATCTATTTGGTTTTAATTTTAAGTTGATATTCTAATATTGTGAGCCTTATGAAAACATTTTTTCTCTATACAGAATAAGATACAGTTACAGAAAAGTTCTTCCAAAATGCAATTTTAAAGTTTTGGGATGAGCTCTTGAGCAATATTCTACCTTAGGCAGAATGACTTACAAAATAAAGTAGTTTTTGTTATCAACTTTTAATGAAAAATACATGTGACTTTATAACTAATTAGTATTGAAGTAGCATGTGAAACAATCCCTTGAGATATTCATCCAATTCCAAAGATTATATTACAAAATCCACAATGGTTTCTCTAGCATAATACATTTTAATAAACAACAAATCTAAAGAAAAAACTAAAAATATCTAATGCAAAATACTGCATTCTACACAGAAAAATACAGCATTCTCTAAAAATATTATATAACTTTCTTGATATATTCAATATACAATTTAAATACTTCACATGATATTTTATAACATCGGCAAGCTTTCAAAGCTTTCCATTAATCATTAAAAAATTCTTACCTGCAAAACACAAACAAAAATTCTTTGAAAATACTTTGGAAACAATATTTTGCTTTCAGTTGCTGGTTTATATTTACTTCTCCGCAAAATTCGGAGAAGTATTGTTTTCTTCCCAGCATTTTCAGGGTTTTTCAATCTTATTTGATTTTTCCTGACTTCCCTGTACACAAAACTCAAAAATATCTCATATTTTTTTTGTCCGTATTGAGTTGAAGAAAATTCCTGTAAAAAAAAATCCGGAAAATATTGAACCCCCGACCCGTGAAATGCGAAAAACTAAGGGCCGTGTGCCTGGTGGTTCGGTGGTTCGGTGGTTCGGTGGTTCGGTGGTTCGGTGGTTCGGTGGTTCGGTGGGTGTGTTACTGTAAACGATCGATCTGAACTCCCACCGGACCGATTCCAAATTTTTTGATGCCAATCGATTTGGTTTCTCTTTCCATCATGCACTAGCTAATTTTGGTGATGCTGACTTCCTCGGTTAGGTCACCAGCACCATTCCGATTCGGGTTTTCCATACAAAAAATTTTTTTTTAGAGATCTAGCGCCGTGTTTTTCTGGGAAAATGTTTGAGATTATGAGTTGAGGCGGGAAATGTATCGATGTTTGGTCCACTACCTGCTGGGAGTCATCTGGGGGTCATCTGGTGGTACCAGACAACTTTTTTTTGAAAAAGTCTTAGAATCTCATGATTCGTCCAGAAAATTATAAAAAATTGTTTCTTCGAAGAACTTTCATCTAGGATCAGGTTTTTAATTTTAAGGATATTCTAATTTTGGTCCACTTGTGAGCCTTATGAAAACATTTTTCTCTAGAACGATTAGACATTAGCAAAAAAGTTCTTCCAAAATGCAATTTTTAGAAAAAATGTTTAAGATGATGAGTTGAGTCAAGAAATGCATCGATGTTTGGTCCACTACCTGCTGGGAGTCATCTGGGGGTCATCTGGTGGTACCAGACAACTTTTTTTTGAAAAAGTCTTAGAATCTCATGATTCGTCCAGAAAATTATAAAAATTAAGTTTTTGGAGGATCAGTCTGGTACCGCTTACTCTCAGCTCCAGAACTCGAGAACGGCTGGAGATAGCACTTCGGTCTCTTCAGAAAAAATGCTTGGGATGATAAATTAAGTCAGGAAAAGCGTTGATTTTTGGTCCACTACCTGCTGGGAGTCATCTGGGGGTCATCTGGTGGTACCAGACAACTTTTTTTTGAAAAAGTCTTAGAATCTCATGATTCGTCCAGAAAATAAGAAACATCAAGTTTTTGGAGGATCAGTCTGGTACCGCTTACTCTCAGCTTCAAAACTCGAGAACGATTAGAGATAGCACTTCGGTCTTTTTAGAAAAAATGTTTGAGATGATGAGTTGAGTCAAGAAATGCATCGATGTTTGGTCCACTACCTACTGGGAGTCATCTGGGGGTCATCTGGTGGTAACAGACAATTTTTTTTTGAAAGTCTTAGAATCTCATGATTCGTCCAGAAAATTCAAAAAATCGAGTTTTTGGAAGATCAGCCTCGTGCCGCTTACTCTCAACTCAAGAGCTCGAGAACGACTAGCGATAGCACTTCGGTCTCTTGAGAAAAAATGTTTGAAATTATAAGTTCTGTCAAGAATTGCATCGATGTTTATTCCGATTTTTATAACGACTAGAGATAGCACTTCGAAACAATTTTTAATGAAAACACCATTCCATACTAGCGGAGAAGTCCTGCTCAGCTCACAAGCTGCACAACTAGTTCTAAGTTCTGATTAGCATACAATTTCACTTACAAGTGCTTGTTGATATTTTTTTTTCTTCTTCTCAAAATCAAATCTATGATCAAACTTTTTCAGTGTTTGAGTTTAACAAAAATACTCTAAAGAGCAGATTCATTAACTAACTAGCATTTCTAAGATTACATGAAGATTACCAAAATCTAAACATTGAAACGATCAAAATTTGTTATAGTTAACATTTCCAAACTCATCAAATAGACGCACATTTTTTGCGATGTTGTTTTCACGCAAAAACAAAAAACTTCCATTGAATATTATAATTTTGACCTGCAAATAAGTAGCAGAACATATTTCAGCTATTGAAATATTAAAATGTTCATACTGCATATTTTATACTGCTTAAAGCATGAAGTAAAAATTTTGAAAGGTGTTGTTTTTTTGTTTCAGTTTTATGATGCAAGTGTTGGAATATTAATTTGACAAGTTCTGGTCATTTTAAAAAATTGAATATACTTATCTATAAAGAATATATTTGTGATATTATTGCCATTTTTCTTTTGTTATAATAATCAAAATGTCATAATCGCACAGTTTTTAGTGAAGTTCAACGTTTGTTGGGTTCTCGTTCAAACACCATTCACTTGAAGGAAGTATTTGAATTAAACCTATTCTAACCTTACCTTTTAATTTAAAATATTTACATCCAATTTTTGATGTAAAACTTTTGCTGTAACACCATTATTCAATCTACTGTCAATTTTTCCGCATTCTTCCTTAGAAAAATCAAGTTGAACTAAAATAATATATTAAAATCTAACTTTTTAAATGTGGTTACATTCATAAAAATTTTAAACCAAGAAAATTATGACTTTTAAACTATTGAAAATTACTATTTAAAAAAATGTTGATAAATTGTTGATTCTTTGAATATATATAATGTTTAACAAGTTTGAAAACCTAGAACTTTAAGTTTACCATTGCTTTTGAATTTATCAAAAATCGCATTAATTTAAACGTTTTTGGTGTTGTGCTAATCCAATGTAAAAATATATAATATAATATTCAAAAGTCCTGCAATAATGTTTCTATTTCTAAATCAGCAGATAATAAGTTATAGTCAATTGAAAGATATATCGTTGCATATGCTGAAATCGTTTTAGTTATGTAAACTTATCGAAATGTTAACATTAAATAAATAGATGATGCATTAATTATATCGTTTTTGAGACTTATGGCCTAAATATATTTCCAAGTCCAAATTGGCCTCAATATCTCAAATCCCAACAAATCAATCATCCAAAATCTAAATTGTATTTAATTTTTAAACTAAATTATATTTATGAACGCTGAAATTATACAAAATGTAATACATATTGTAACAGACACATAAGACAACTCGGCTCCAAAAAAGTATACATACAAAAAGAAAACACTAGACCAGTTTCTTTATTTATAGATAATGCTTTTCCAGGAGCCGAGACACTAAAAATACATTTTGTGATGGAAGAATACGAATCGAGCTGCAGGATGGACACTTCAAAGTATATAATATTAATACTCTTTCCACTGTTTGTGGGTTCCTCAATTAGAGAAATTTCTTTGGATGTCCATCCTTCATTTTGGTATATTCTGACGTAGCCGTTATTTTATTCGAAATTGTACTGTAGTTTTTTATATTGCGAGTTAGATCTTTTTATGAGTTTAATAAGAATCGAATTTTAAAGAAAAATTATTTTGGCTTCAGCCATGACTTTACTATACAAGATTGCTGTATGTATGTTAGCATACTATAAGGTTACAAAAAATGTAAGAATCTTCTCAATTAATGTGAGTTTTTGTGTGCTAAATGAATTTACAAAGTGGACTGATTTTCCATTTACGATTAATTTAGAATGACTTTCTATTTTCCCAATTGGATAATAAACCATTTTTCACTAATTTATTTATTCCAATTTAATTCCATTAACAAAGCAGACAGTCGAATAAGTTATGAATAAATATGAGGTTTGCTTACCTACCATATTTTGACGATTTGAACTACTTAAAATAACATGAAGGCTCTAAAAGACGAAATATTTTATAATTATTATAATTGTAACCGCCGAGCAGACAGATAAATTAAAAAAAAATTATAGAACGAAAAAGTTAAAAATATATGCTAAAGTAATTAAAAATATTATATAAAATATATATTTTTAAATTTTTTCGTCCACTTCTAAAATTGAAAACAATAAAATCTAAGATTCAATATTATACACTGCAAAACGAAAGAGTTTTTTTGTTATTTTATTTTAATTTTACATTAAGTATCATAATTATTTCAATGTACTAAAAAATATATATAAACGAATTTAATTTGAAGATATCTGTTCTAAAAATTAGTTTTTGTCGCGGGGCAAATAATCAATCCAAATGATTTCAAACATAAAATCATATAATATTATTCTGATTAATTTAGTACTTTCGTGTATATATTTTTGACGGCTCGAGTATTTTCATTAACGGCAAGAACGCGCTCTGTTCCAGTCGATGTAATTTTGTTAATTGTGTTAGCTTGAAATTTGAAAATAAAAGCAAGTTTGAATTGTATTCTTTCCGATATCAGTAGATAAAATTCATAGTTGTTCTCAAGAACCCAAATTCAAGGAGATTGGAGCGCCAGCCATACAGATTTTTATTGAATTCACCGGAATCGCGTATAAATTATTAGTGCATTGCTGAAAATAGTGACTTGTTAGCAAAAGCATCCCAGTGAAAATTTCGTAAGAAATTGCCAAGATATAAACTTGAAAACCAGAAAAAATACTCAAATCATCAAAATGAATGGATACTCACAAGATATCACCACAAATATGGAAAATAGCCGGTAAGTCCTTATCAATTCATGCTTCAACTAAGTGTAATTCAGTGAAAATATTACAAGGATAATGAAAAGATATAAATAGCAACAACAAAAAATACATTAACCTAACAAAAACCAAGAATCGGATGATTTTCAGCGGCCAATACCAAAACAGACAATATCCTAGTTTTCCACGCAAAAGAGAGAATTTTCAGTTTTCCTCCAAAAATATCACGCCAGAGCGCAACATCCATCCAAAGAGAGAAAATTTATAACGCCTTTTTCGCATTCTCTAGACTATATCGAGTGTTTCAATATTTTCTTAAGAAATTTTGCTAAAGTGAATTAATCACAAGATCAAATAAATGAAATGTTGGAATGATGGCTTTCATAATGCTTATTAATATTTGCTTTACATTGTGCAATATGCACGCACAAGACTCTTTTTGGCAAAGCCACAAGGCTGTTTATTTTATTTTACTCTGCGAACGCCAGCACAAAATTTTGTTGTTGTTGGTAAGCGAGTGAAGTGACGTCATGGAACATTCGATATATTTTCTGGTGGAGTTATGTGCTAAATATGGATTATTTGGATTTTAACGTGAAACACAATTTTGGAACAGTTTTAACTTTTCATAAACTTTTCATCTTTTCTGGTTCTTAAAATTAGTGAATATTATGCTACTAATGAAAATTTTCAACGATCCACGGTTGAGCATAATTCTATCTAAGTGGATATTGAGTAGTTTGGCAATGATGCATTTTTGGCTAATGACTTACTAGTACTTTTGGTTTCTAAATATAATCACTTATTGAGTACTTGTGTTAACTTTTGAATCAAACCCAATTATTTAATTAGGGAATTAAATATATCAATGGAATCTAGGGAAAGAGAGAAATCTCAATTCTATTAAATAAAAGATTATTGCATTTAATTGAATATAATTTAGTTCAAGACCCAAAAAATTAAGAGATTGGTGAAGAAACGTTCGACTTTATGTCGTACGAGTTCTGTTGAATTTATTTAAAGTGGTGAATTAAGGAATATCATTTTGTGTTATGATTTTTGTTATCTAACACGAGTATTAGCAATATGCTCAAATTATGTTAATTCACTCATCTAATTAATATGCTCTCGATTTTTTTTAATCAATTCAAAAATTGGGTTTTGTCTAGGAAAGACTAAAAATTTGCAATACAAAAATCCATATTAATATCATAACTACCATAAACTTGTTCAATGTGAAGTGTATTTGGGTTAAATTCCAACAATTTTTCATTTTGCTGGTTTGAGCAGCTCAAGTCAATTCATGTTGGAGTTAAAGACTGAAAAAGGTTTCCTCATTAATGTTTATACTCACTTTTTCAATTTGCTTGTCATTAATTCATTATACTTGTCGTTTCATATGAATTTCGTGTATACCAACAAGTTTTATAATGTTTGTAGTTTTTATGCATTTATTAAGTGTTTTACAGTAGTTTTGAAGTATTTTCGGCCGTCTTGAAGTATTTTGACTTGCTTTTTTGCTTGTTTTTGTTGCGTGTGTTGGTTAAGGTCGAAAATTGAGAAATTCGTGAGACTGGGAGCATATCACGACGTCTGATGTAACAAGTGGATACACTTTACTTTCGATTGGGGTATTGTGAACTCACAGTTTGCTGTTTCAGTTTTTTAGCTTGAGAAGAAGTTAAGTTTAAATATTTTCTATATGAAGAAATCTCTTGAGACCTTGGGATTCTTTTAGGAATTGTTAAGTGATTTTAATAAAAATTTACATAAAAATAAACCAACAGATATTTTTGCAAACAATGAATAATTTTGGTCTTTTGACGAATGCCAAATCATCTGTGTATTTCACTGTTAGATTTGTTTACATTATATATTCAGTTTTTTATTTGTAAAATTAATTCATAAGTTTAGTTTTACAATTACTTTCACATTTGATCTTTAATCTATTACAATTCTATAGATTCATCAAAACAATTAATATGCAATTAATAATGATTTTTATCATACAGTAAGTTGTTTTAATAGTCAATTCTTGAGATAAACGTGATTCTGAATGCCAAATTACTGTTTCATTGTGAATACATTTCTCAGTTTCAGTCTTTCAATAAAAAAGATCTATTTTAAGAATCAAAATCATCTGTGAAGATATTTTGTTAAAAACATATGATAACAACAAGCTAATAAAGAACATAACCTGAAGATTTAAAATTCAAAACACAAACTCAAAAATTTTGCTTGACCACTTTTGCCTCCTTAATGACCAAATCAAAAAAAACTGCAAAACAAAATGTTATGTAAGAACATGATGATTATTATTTACCAATTTGCTGCTTGGACAGTCAAAAATCTCAAAAAAGTCATTTCAGAGGCGAAAACTCAAAATAAAAAATCGCAGTTAAATTAAAAGTGACCCAATTTAATACATTTTTTTTGTTGGACTGCTAGAGAAAAAACTTTAAATACCAAAAATCATAACATATAAAACAAAATAAGTTACATGAACATTGAGTATATTGCATTAATTTTAACATAGTAAAAGTTTTTGTAATGAGTTTGGGATCTGACTTGCTGCAGAGAAAAATCTCACTATTTCGAGTTGATGAGAAATTTGCAAATTTTGGACTTTTGAGAAATTTGAATTTGGTAGATAATCGGCATATCTTTCGAAACATAAAGTCATAACAGTTAATTGAACAACAATTGCTGGAATCTTGCAATTTTTGCTGCTTTTATACTCATAACAGCACAAAATCCAGCATAACTATACTGAATCTGCTGAAATGTTCATATATTACTGAATTAAATTTTGTTTTTGTAAGTTGCCGAGATTTTGATGATATTCACTCTAAAAAAGTTAAAAGTACACTTAGCACAAAAATTTCCTTAATTACCTATGGGCGGAATATAAAATTATTTTAAGCTTATGCCTTCGGCGAAAACTTGTAAAAGCGCAAAAACAATTTTACAATTTTAGTCATTTAATGCAAAATAAGTATTGTGTAAAACAATATCTTTGAACTCTTGACTTGAAAATTGTTTAATTTAAAAAATTTGAAGTTTCTTCACTCTGATTGTCGGCAAGTGACACAATTTATGCAAAATTATGTGCGTTTTTTGTAAATGCTTGCAGAGCTCTAGATATTCAATTTTAATGTTATTTTCGTAAGTTTCCTCATAGTATTTTAATAACAAATTTTATTTAAAATGATCAAGTATATCTTGAAATGCAGAAGAATCCTTCTTTATTTAGAGAATACTCACAAATCCGACACAAATCAGTCTAGTTACAATCAACTTTGTCTTTATAAAATCTCTAGATAAAAAGACCTTGAAAAATTGCTCCACACAATCTTATTTCCAAGAAGTCTTTAAACACAAAAGGTATTTCGATCATTTCGTCTTTAAAAATATATATATCAGGAAGTTCTGCAACGAAATAGCAATAATTATTGAAATAAGTAATAATGTTAATGATTTTATCGCAGCTTAAGCCATAAAATTCATATTCTTGAGACACTTCCGAGACATTTCTGGATACAAAAATCTAGTATAATTTTTTTCTTAATTGTTATATATACTGCAATGCTTAGCATACCACTTTCCCACCCAGAAAGTTGCTCATTGGAAAATAAAAAATTTTGCGAAAATTGCCCACCAGTTCATCTCAAGCATATCAGTGCAATTTTAACGGAACGTTGGTGGATTTATTGTATTTTATTGCTGTTGGAAGTAAATTGTTTCGAAGCTTCCGTGTTGCTGGTAGAAATTTTTAATGTTATACTGCTAAGTGCTCGACAATCAGATGATCAGTTATGCAGCTTTCTCAGAGGTCTATGTTTGCTATTGTTTTTATTGTCATTTTCTTGTGATTTTATTTTTGCGATGTTTCTTGTTTATTTTTGATTTTGGCAAATGACAGTAAATTTAAACATACAACTCAAGAAAAAGAAATTGGAGAGAAAAAATGCACTCTCAGCTCGTAATTACAAAACACTTACTATTTGCCAACAAAGCAGCAATTAAAAACAATTGAAAATTGAGAGAATTAACGGGCAATACAAATAAGGCGCACATATTTATCGGTAGCAGACTAACTGGCAACTGCTTCTACTTTCTATCTAGTTCATTTGATACAGAAACATTTATTCTTTTTTTTTTAATAATCAAGATTAGTCAAACCAAAAAATTTAGGAAAATTTAGCGCTACCAAAACCTGCAAGAAAGAAAAAAAATTCAAGCATTTCAAAACCCCTAATTTCTTTAAAAAATGTTCAGTCAACCACAATAAAATGAATATGCTGACTAATTGATAAGTTCTGACATTCTTCTTGTGCTATGAATGTCTCGACGCCGCCACCAATTAATATACAGCTTATTCTCATCAACGCTCAGTCAGCCAAAGATAAAATGCAAGCAATTGAATAAATTAAACTGGCACCTGAATCGAGTTGATGTTCCTAATGACTTACTCATTATAACTTTTCAATTATTATTTCATTTTACTTGTGTTAATCTTACTTTACATTGTGTCTTATTAATATATTTTAAATACATTTTAAAATGTTTACATCTACTTCCACCTATAGAGAATCAGTCTGCAATGCAAATCGTTGTCCGGTTTGAAACTGCTGAAATAGCATAAAACTGGTTTTTGGTCATAGTTTCATTTATTTCAATAAAAATTGTGTCTCGCATTTCGCCTCACTAGACGATTATCTAATATGGACAGTAGCGAGGTAGTCTTGAAGGTGCTAGTGCGTATATTTTTTGAAGAATTACTAGTAAACTTAAGACTTGCGCCACTGGTTGGCGCAGATTCAGTTTCGATGCGTGGCCTTGACGCTTCCTTTTCTGTGGCTCGCGGCAGAATCAATAACTTCTTGTAGTTTCTTTTCGTTTTTCCCATTATTTCAACTTTGTTGTTGGTTTTTAAAAATAGTTTTTAGTTGAGTTGTCAAGAACTGCGAGTCTTATATATGTTGAAAAAGTTGTATCATATACTTTTATATTTTAGAGATCGCACTGAGTATATTATGTTGGATTTTTGAAGGCTTTTCCCAACTTTTATGTGCCATCCATTTTTATCCATTTTATTTGTTTGATATGCTACAACAAGGTCTCCATTATTAAATTTTCCTTTTTATTTTGTTTCTTACAATTTTTGAGATTCCACACACTCAGAAAATCAAAATCAAATTTTACGAGGTTTGGAGGAATTTTATTGAACTTTGATTTTGTGTGGATTTGATAATTGAAATTTAGCATTTTTCAAGAATTTAATTCCGATTTTATTCAAATATATGGATATAGATTGAATTTGAAATTTTATATTAAACTGTGCGAGCGCTTACAATTAGCATAATTTAATTAATTAACAAGAGCTCAAATAGTGAGACTTCCTGTTGTTGGTAAGTTTTAAGAACTTTACGTTTATTAATTTGAGACTTTGAGGCACTATACTCAAGTTCAGTTGAAGCGAAATGATCGAACTTTACCTTGTAAGGTTCTAAGAATCTAAAAGGCTGATAGGAGACTTCTGGTGCTTTTCGCTAGAGTAGTGACCGTGGGAATAGCGAGCACGCAATTGCTCATCTATTCACGTCAATTCAATATTTACACATTAAACTTCGAATGAGCAATTAGATTCTTAATCTTGGCTTCAAGCTCAACGATTAATTGATCGGCAAACAATAAGTTTAATTAAAACTATCAACAATAAATTTTGTTTGCGGTAGATTTAGTTGATTCAGTCAATACTGTTGAATATTCTGTAGATTGAGTATGCATGTCACTTTTGTCTTAAAGGGTGCTAATTGATTCGCAAGCCTGGCGATGACTTTACGGCAGTTCTCTGCTAAATTTTTAAGATCTTAAGATGTTTTGCATTTTTAAAAGGATAATATTGTTTTAAGACATCGAGCAAACATTTTTGTGTTTTAACAATGAAAATAGGTTGATATTATTCTGTATCCTGGAGTTTTTTTTGGTAGGATTATGGTAAAATAATATTTGTGCATATATCTTCATGAAAAAGTTGTTTGTTTTGAAGATAAATTATAAAGTTGTCTTTCTGTGCTACAGGTGTATTTTGTTCACACATGTTGAAGATTCGTCTAAAGAATAATACTTTAAGATTAAATTTGCATACTCTCGCATAAATAATAGTGTATAGAATCACATAAAGTTTTAATACTTAAAATTTTTATTTCCTTATAAATCTTTCAGATTCTTCCAATTTTGTCAATTATTACTATTTTCAAATGAATAAATGTTAGAATAATTAATGCAAAAAATTTATCGTTTGAAACTTAAATTGGCATTTTTCAAAACTTTGTTCAAAGGGCCGAGATATAACCTCGAAAATACAAAAATGTTTCCAAAGATGTCACAATTTTACTACGCGGTGTAAAAAGTATAAATTAATGAAATTGTTTCTTTTCTCCATGTCTATTGAAGTATATCCAAAGTTAACTTAATGCTTAGGCGAAGTTTAGCCAAGTTTACAGTGTATTGCAAATGTTTTGCAAGAAGTGGTTTTAAAATTATTATGTTTGTTAGCCTTGACCTCAAAATAAATTATATTCGGTATCTGTATTTAAAAAATTTCTGCTATACAAAGATACACTTATTAAATTTGGGCCATCCACGTTTGCAAATATTTAAGTGTTAAATATTTGATTTTTCAATCGTCATTTAAGCCAAATTAGCTAAAAATCTGAATGATCAAAGCTCGCAAAATCAAAATTGCGACTTAAGAAAAATTATTATATATTATGCATCACAATCAAATTTAATTGCGCTTCTGTCTGAGTGAAACAAAAACTTAAACATGCTGACAAACCGTGACACACAAATTTTTACTTGTAGCATTTGGTAAAAAGCCTTAAGAACAGGAACAAAACTACAATTGCTTGGAATTCGGTGCCGAAGAAAATTTAACAAAATCACATGAAAATCAGAAAAAAGGTTCACAGGTGTTGAAGTCGTGCCAAAAACTGGTTTGCCTGGTTTGCTCATCTTGAAGCGAGTTCCACCGCAAAGCTTTTCAAAGCACTGCAAAGACTCGCAAAGACTTTGTGTCTCTTGAAAACGTTTTTTGGTCATTTAAAGTCTCATTAGTTTTTTCTTAAAATTTTATTTTGTTTTATTGTTTTATGATAGTTTCTGTGCCTGCGACTCATATTTCTCGAATTTAGTGGGTAAATACCTACAAATCATCGTGCGGCTGTGATTTTATAATATTCATTATTTTAGTAGTTTTTCGCACACAAATGTTCAACTGGCAACGCAGCGATCTTCGTCGACTTGACTTTTTGAGTATCTAACTGATGCTTTTTTATCGGGATTTTTGAGTTTGGTTGCACCTAGCTCAGCGTTTTAAAACGCTTCGTTTGTGAATTTTAAATTTGAGTTGGTGAATACTGTGAACACTTGTATGGCGTGGAACTATAATAACCTTTAGTTTGACCATCACTTGAAATTTTCGTTGAGTCGAAATGGTTTGGAAAAGAGAAAATATTCATCTTCATCTTGTGCTTGTTTAATAATTATGTAGGACTTCTAGTAGTTAATTGATAACAATTTTATGGAAATTATCTTGAAGAATGAAATGTAATTGTCAATAATGATGGTCGTAGAAAAAAAGAACGTTGAAAAAATTAGGAAATCTTAAAATACGAATAAAGGATGACCTTCAATTTGTGATAATACGCTATCAAGTCCAACATTACATTTTAACGAAAAACTTGTTTCAATAATTATTATACGGTGAGACAGATAATAATTTGCTGGTAACTTAAAAATGTAAATAAATGCTCTACCATTCAGAGCTATACCGAACTATTTATGATTTTCTACATCCTCTTCGGTCAATGTCTAGATTGAATTCTAAAATTGATTTTAATTGAAATGGGATTCCCCAAATATATTGTGCACAACAAAGTTGTTGTTGTTTTAGCCACTTTTTTGTTATAATTTTTTGTTTGTTTTTCCTTTTTTAATTTTTTATCGATCATTCTGCTTAATGTTGTACAAAGATGACTTTTTTGTTTATTTCATAGTATTTAAACGGCTCTTTCTTGCTTTCTTGACTTGGGAAAATCCCAACAAATCTTGCAATGCCGTCAAGAATATCAAAATAAAAACAAAATGTTCCTTTGAAAGTTCATGCGAAATTGGGCGTTCAAGTCATTTGAGTTCATTTATTAACATTGTGTTTTGAAGGATTTTTTAAAATATATACGCAAATGAAACCAGATTAGAGTCTTGTCGATTCAGTTACCAATATATGATTATGAATTATGATGGAAGATTAAGAAATAGACATTTTTTCAGAAGTCTGTTAAAGTTGTGCGTAACGAAATTGTTGACTCTTCCTTGAATGATCTACAATATAGTTCGAACATGAAAACCAATTAAAAATCATTCAAAAGGCTTCAACGAAATCTGAAAATACTTGATAGATGAATAATTTGATTGCTTGAATGTATTTTTGTTGTTGTATGGTTTCTTGTAAAGTTTCTTGTATTTCACACAATCGCCTGATATACTGGATTGTGGATACTTTGAAACGTGGCCTTAAACATTTTACTCAATTTATTCGCTTGACTAAAGTCGTTGCTGTTGGTTGTCGTTTCTTTGCGGCAACTATTTCGCTACAAATAAATCTGTTTAAAATTAAAAAGTGAAAACACCAATTACTGTTTTTAAGTGGCTTAAAAATAGTAAATCTGTGATTAAGAATTCTTGAGATATTTAACACAGAAAATTTGTTTGCAAAATAATTCCTAGAAAAAGCGAAATTATACATATTTCAGGAATAAGAAGCATAAATATTGGCAAGGTTCCAAAGTGTATAGTGGAAACTTTATTTTGGCAACATTCGAAATATATTATGCCTTTTTAGAGGTTAAAAGCAAAAAACTATTCAATTTCGACACTGGAATTGAAATAAAAACAAAAAAATACAAAGTGACGAGCCCCTGAAAAAAAACAGCTGTTATTACAGTGAAATCATTTTGTTGTTTCGTAATTCTGTTTCTTATCAGTATTGAGAATTACTGTACAAATTTTAAATTAAACCAATATTACGTTGCTTGCTTATCAGGGAATTTCTTTGGAAAAAATTAATTACTGTTGTAAATTCCTGCTTATCTTGAATCACTCAAAAATGCTGTTTTTTGTGTCCTGGTTAGAATCATTGCAGTTTTAGTCTATATTATTGCCTGAAATTTCAATTTTAAAATAACGTTATTTCTTCTTTTTTTAAAGGAACTGTTTAAGACGCATTGCTCGTCACGACGATCAGGAGTTCTCAAACCTGAGTATCATTAATGTCATCGAGAAGTTCGTCAAATCGGTCAACTCGATGGATGACGCCATTTTGGTACCCAGCAGATTAATGGACAGTCAGGTGAAAATTTTTGAATTAATACAATTTCGTGCAAATTTTTGAATAAAAATCCGAGCGAAAAATTATAAAAATAGAAATTGTTGAAATTATTTTCATGTTTTCTCTTTGGCCGGTCACTTTTTCTAACTCTTTGAAAGTGATTTTGAGAAATTTTTTGTCTTATGTTCAAAAAGAACTTATTTTTGAATTGAGTTGTGTAAAACGTTAGAAATATGTATAACTATTAGTCTCCAAACTAACCTTTTTCTTATTTAATTCCAATTTCAGGTTGGAGACGCTACAGACATTGTCTCGCCTACGCAAACGCCGACCAAGCACAAGAAAAAGGCAAAGTCGGTGGTGCGCGATCAATTAACAACATGTGACCTCTTTAACTTGTACAACATGTTGAACTCTGTCAAAATGGATCTTTTGTGGGGTCGCAATCAGGAGGAAGTTCCAGAGCTTGGAGATGAGGATTTACGTGAACAGAATTACGACACAGTAGAGGCAGTTGTTCAAACAGAGAATACCACGACGCCTCAAGTTGTTGTGTCTGCTGCTATCCCAGCCGTGCCTGCCGCAAGCGAAGTGAAAGGTCACATTCGCCGGCCCAGCACCGTCTCAGTTTCATCCTCTAACTCATCGGCCAGTACTATTAGCGACTCGGAGAGCGAAGTGTCTTCAAATGAAAATGACAGCGGCATCGAGTCGGAACAGCAGCACAACAAGGACCGCAGCGAAGAGCTCTCGCAACAATTCCAAGCTCACTTACTGGGCCTTTACAAAAGCTTGGAGCAAATGACTGAGGCGGCAAATTATCTGTCGCACCGATACCAGTGTGATATCGGTGCAACTGGTGTTTAAGTTCAGGATAAAGGGTTTAATTTAGTGTAAGGGGCGTAGCTTACGCGTAGCTTAGTCACACGTACATGGAACACTATATATTTTTAAAATTTCTTTTTATTTTGTCTTTTCTTAGTTTTAATTTGATGTGTAATATGTTGAAATGCGCGCTTATAAAAGCAAATTTTCCCGCGAGGAACACCAGTTGTCCCTCAAAAAATAAGTTTTACAAATTTTGTGCTGGTTTTCTAAAAGACAAATTATAAAAAAGAAGAGTGGAATGAAAAATCTAGTTTTGTGAATAATTTGACGGAAACTTCCGAGGAACTTTGACAGTGTATTTACATATTTTAAGGTTTTTGAGGAATTTAGTTCTAAAACATAATTTCACCTCAATATATTACAAAAACTTATCTCCGCCTCTCGAAAAGCATTTTAGTGTTGTTTTATAAGTTGCTATCAAGGTAATATATAGAAAGATGTCAATACACTGAGACACTTAAAAACTAAAAGAGTGAAAGCATTAGTATAATATGGAGCTAATTGTCACGTAAAGTTTCACTGTATGTTTTTGTAAGTTTATCATAATCTTTCATATATTACCTTGGCTCGTAACCCCAATGTTTGTTTGAATTAAATACAGTGCTTGCTATTCAAAGCAAAATTATTTTGATTTTTTTGGGCGCTCAGTGAGCAAAATTAGCGAAAATCATACGTAAGTGCTATAACTTTATATCTCTTGTGATGTTAAAAAGGAATTTTTCTTTCAGAAAGAAATTTATCCTTTAAAATATAATAATTCTGTAGCTTTGAAGCTTTGAATTGTGTAAAATTTCATGATTTTTGTAATATTAAAAATTAAAAAAAGAAAAAAATTGTTTAAAAATTTAGAAGTTTCTGTACAAGTGAAGCTGCAAACCTCGATCAGATGTCGCTATATTTGCGGCAGTATCCTAATATACCAAATTATCATTACAATTAATTACATTACACAGCATGTTGCAAGTGGCAACTTTGCCTCCGAACCTCAGATAAATAATAAAACCGTTTAAAGTCCAATTTTGGTTATTTAAGAAATCTATTGAAGAAACTTTTTTGTATGAAGCAAAAACAGTATTTTCTTCAAAACCTCTTCAAATTGCCCAGAAAAAATCACATGTGAAATTATATAATATTTTTTGCCTAAATATTCTTAACAGTTTGTTAAAAAAAATTGTTGAAAAATCATACACACACAATTTACCATGCTAATTAACCAATTAGTGTGCGTAAGACATTTAATGATTTTCAAATGACAACAGTAATATAGTTTTGTACACTTACTGTGAAGAGTTGCAAAAATCAGTTTAAAATAGTAAATACAAAAAAACTTGTGTTGCTAAGTGGATTTTTGGGAGTATCACATATTTTTTGTTTCAAACTTAAAAATAGATAAATTATATTTAAAAATTGTGGAAAGTGGCAGATTGTCCCAAGAATTGCATAAATCGATATGCTCGAATTAATTGAACAGAAATCTTATAAATGGGTGGTTGTTGAATATTTTGATATTAATCCACACATACTTATAAAGTTATCTGTTGTAAATTTTAATTCAGATAATAACTTTTGAAATTCATATAATGTTTGAGCAAAGCATACAGTTGAGCACTCGTTTTCCATTTTTGTATACAATTTTATTTAATCATATTACATGATTTTTCCTTGAAATATAAAATACAAATGAAATATTTTACATTCGCTTAAACAAAACTTTAAATGTTTGCTGTAGCTCATTCGAACAAAGCGTTGAACTGAGGAAAAACACCTTTGCGATGTTCAAACAAATTTGCTAAGATTGTTCCACGTAAAGTGTGAGACTTTTTGTTGAAATTTTGATACAAGTTGCGAAAATGGAAAATCATTCATAAAAAAAATTTTAATGAAAAATTTTCAAAAATTTATTGAGTGCCATTGAATAAAATTCAAAAAGCTTAAAGCTCAAAGAAAAAGTTGAAATTTAATAATTGGCCAAGCCTTCATTTTGCTAAAAAAAATTATTCTTACAAAATTTACTCTCCTAAAAAGAAAAGCTTGCGTCAAATAACTTAACTAAAATTTGATTTTATTGCAAAACTTTGGAAATTTTAGTACGAGAAAAAAATTAATAAATTCGAACAGTTATGACTTCAAAACTATTAAAGTTTTGCAATAAATGCAAATTTTTGTATATTTGCACCTATAAAAAAAATTAAGAAGTTTAATATTTCATTGATTCAAGATTATTGTTGTTGTTTGGTTATTTCTATATTCAGAGGAATTTTAAAGATTTAACAAAAAATTAGATAACAAAATTTGAAAATTGAAATGCATGAATTGTTAGTGTTTTTATGTCTAGAAACGCTTGATACATATTTTTGCTGCTTTAATGGTTTTAATAAGAAAATTATGCCAATTAAAAATGATTTGATTTAAAAAGAAAATTGAACAAATGGGAAATATATGAGAAATATAATCGATTTGCAAAGCGATGTTTAAAATGTGCCACAAAATCACAAAAAAAAATAAACATCAGAGGTTTACTGGTCCAAAGGAGATCAAGAACACTTGAATAAACTAACACAAAACATTCCGTTATTTTTAGATTTTTGTAAGTAAAAATGGAAAACACTTGAAAATTAAAAAAAAATGTGTGATACAGTGGCCCGAAAGTTTGAGCGAATATAAAGCTAAAAATTTCATTCAAAATTGGAAAAATGCTGTTGCATAAAGTTGAAAGCACAAAAAAGTATACAGAAAGCTTGATGAAATGACAGTGAAAATTAGAACAATGCAGTCAGCTGTTGAGAGGGGCAAAATATTAGCGGGCAAAGTTTTCGAACAATCTCAATTAAGACGAACTGATATTTTGCTTAAATATATGAAAGAAAGAGAAAAAGCATTACATTTTTAAAAATATATATAAATTGGCGGGAAAATACACACAAGAAATCTATTTTGACGTCACTCGACAAATTGCCAAGATCGTATATAGCGCTGAACTATCTTATTTGAACAAACTAAAATAATAATGAGAATCACAAAAAATTCAGAGAATTGGCACTTGTAGTTATATGAAATTATCACAAAGGTGGCCTGATCAGTGACGTCACAATGGAAAATGTAAATGGTTGTGATTCATACAAAACTTTACATCTAATTTCTGCTTAATTGCTGATAGGAATTCTCAATGAGTTCCTCAAACTACTTAAATTTTCATTCTAGTCTCTATTTCTAAAAATTTGTGGATCACAACCAATTTACGCCACATATTCAATTATTGAATTATCAATTCGCTATTGTTTGGAATTTGTGGATCTACAAAAGCAGGGCTTAAAAAAAACTGTTAAGCTTCACAAAAAAAATCTAGAAGTATGTTTGATACTTCTTAATACTATGATATCAGCAAAGTTAGAAAACAATTGACAGGTTGGTAGTAAACGGTCATTCCGCGATATCTTGCCATTTTCTAATTGATTGCGATATTATTATGCTTGTCTGTATTTTCCGTTATCACAAAAAATTCAGTAAAAATATTTTTAAGTGAACCTTTAATAAATTATTTATTTATACCTTTAAAAGAAATTGCATTTTTAATTAAATTCTTGTTCAGTTTTTTAGTTGATCCTCCAAAAAATATAAAATAGGTGAAGTCACATTTCGGGGCAATTTTTGGTGTATGAAAATATTGAGTGTGATTTCAAGTTTTATAATAAATGCTGTATTCTTTCTAATTTCGAAATATATTCTATTTTTAAACAAAAAACAAAACAAAAATTATAAATCAAAAGAATGAATTAGGCATTAATTTGTAAATAGTTAATTAAACAAAAGTATGTAACTATATTCTGTATGTAAATCATTTCAGAATAAAACAAAAATATAAAAAATGAATAAAGAAAATTTAATTAAAATATAATTTTGTAATCCTGTGTATTCAATGAACTTTTTGGCGTTTTGGTTTTCTAGATCGACATAACTACTTGAAATTGTTGAAGAATTAAAAGCAAAGTTCAAGTATTTGCTTGTTGTCCTCGGAAACACTGAATTACTAATTTTGCAATTTCTATATGCATAATCAGCTTAAAAGTTCGACGCGAGGTAAATATTCAAAATTGTTAGTCAACATAGTTTTTGATTACCAAAAGTTTTAGTAAATAACACTCGTTCTTGGGCTACATAAAATAACAAAATATTTAACAACCATAAATTGAGAGTTAACCTCCTAGACTCCTCATCAATTTCCCCTCCAGACAATTTAATATCCAGAAATTAAAAACAATAGCGAAAAAATTTCTTTGTTCCTATTAAAGTGTTTAAGATCCTATGTGTTTTAATTGCATTCACTTGATTAATTTGCATTCTGTTATAATAGCTAGTAATTAATTGAATTAAATCGTTTAAAATATTGTATCACATCAATCTGCAAGTGCAGTCACAATTTTACTACTTTTCGCGTAATTTTAAAACTAGGTACTTGTAATACGTTGTAGTTTGATACTTATATGAATTTATAGCTCATCCCAATAAAATTTAATGAATTAATTGAGAATTATTGTCACTGTATAATTTCAAGGATTCGTATTGTAGCTGTACTTATTACTGTCATTAATATTAATCTAGTCACTTTGGTAAAGTACTTTGAACAAAAAATTAACTTTAAAAGACGAGCTTATGACAAACCAAACTTTTAATAAATTTGATTAAATTTTTAGTACATTTTAGTATATTTTAGTCTTTTTTAATCAATTTTAATCATTTTTAATCATTTTTAATCAAATTTAATCATTTTTAATCAATTTTAATCAAATTTAATCATTTTTAATCAATTTTAGTAGCAAAATTACCAAACTTTTTGAAATTTTTTCATCAAATTTGCTTTGAAAATATTGACATTTCGCTATTGTTATTGATTATCTTAAAACAATTCTCATAGATTTTGGTCAACCATGGGGTCTTAATTACAAGCAAAAAACATACGAATAAGGACAATGATTTTTTGCATTTAAAAATATTGAGCATGAATTTTGCAATTTTTTCAGATTTTGATTATTTATTGAGCCACCAGCAAAATTTAAACACGAACCTTAAAAAAATTAATGCTCATTTACAACTTAGATTTACACTATAATAAACCATAAAATATATTTTGCACTTTACATGAAAATATGGTCCACGGAAAAGCTCCACCAAAACCTTAAAAATACCTTTTTTTTAAAGTAATATTTAGATTACTACCAAGAAGAATTTCAAGTCAGGAGCACAATATTGGTAGGAATCAATTAAGTAGGAATCAAAATATCATCTCGAAAAGGAGATAATTTTAAAGTGGACAGGTTTTGGTGGAGCTTTTTAGTGGACCCTAGATTTATGTGAGTTAATAAAATGTAGATATTGGAAAAAAATGGACAATGAATGAATAATAAAAGTTTGAAGAGTAAATTGAAAAAATAATATCAAATATCAAAACAGTTTTAACTTTAAATTTTATTATTTTAAGTCGTATCACCCGATTAACACGGCCACGATTATAAGCAAACTATTTTGTATGGAAACGTTGAGAACGGTATGCAGATATCAGTGCTTTTCGTCAATGTAAATGTCCCATTTCTCTCACTTCATAAAACAAAATAATAAAAATTTGGTGTTGCTCGTTTGATAGATTTCCGCCTTTATCATAAATTCTTTGTGCATATGGCAAGAATTTTGAGTTTCGTTCCTCAGGTTTTTGGACTTTTTTTTGTTTCCAAGTTGGTAAAGCTGGATCCAAATTTGCCGCCCTGAAATCCGTTAAACGGTTTAAAACTTTTAGGGAATCAACGTGCTTTAGAAGTGTCTCTTGGTTCCAGAAAGTAATTCTAAATTAACTGCTAATGAATAATAAAATTAATGAAGTACTGCAGTAAAAATTTAAAATCATTATATAACTTAAAAAATGGAAATCCCGAGTCTCTCTTTAAAACGTTACACATTTAAACTTTTGATATCATGTTGGTACTTTTGCTTTTTATTTTATTATTTGGTAAATGGAGAGAACTTTGCAGAGAATCGTGAAGTTTATAAGATTATTAGCAGCATATATCAACGAATCTCAACAATTTTCCTCGTGATTGCTGATGAGAAAACGGAATAAAAATAAAATCTGGTTAATCGGGCAGTTCCAATTAAAAAAATTTAACGTAGCTTTTATCCAAATAGTTTATTTGATTTGATAGAGAGAAAATCCATATTGAATTATATATTTATAAATAATTTTATGAAATTCTTTGAGAAATTATTTGAGATGTCCAGTATTACCAAAATTCTATGATTTATATATTATTTATGGTTTTTGTGTTTAAATAATTTAATTATGCTGCAATTTAGTACATTTTATTAATTTTGGGTGTAAGATATTTGAGTCTTTTGGAATCATTTAAAAATAATTTTGGGAGTTTTAATCATTTTGAGTCTTTTTTAATCAAATTTAATCAAATTTAATCAATTTTAATCAATTTTAATCATTTTTAATCATTTTTAATCAATTTTAATCAAATTTAATCAAATTTAATCAATTTTAATCATTTTTAATCATTTTTAATCAATTTTAATCAATTTTAGTCAATCTTAGTATCCTAAGTTTTTTTAATCATTGGTTTGTCATAAGCTCGTTAAAAGAAGAGTTGAAGATCAACTGGTAAGCATTATACTTTTAGAAATTTTATACTGGTAGTCAAGTTGTCATGATACATAATTTAATAACTTTAAAGTGCTAGGTTAATGAAGTATTATTAGAATATATTAATGAGACATTATCGAATCTATCATAAAATAATCCCCTTGAAAATTATCGAGTTTGAAAATTTCCTTACCTTAAAACTTGTTCACAGCCAGAAGTTGTTAGCTTAATCGAGCCTTGGTTTATTGACACCCGAAAACGTAACAGCAGAGAACGAATAAGATTATATATTCAATCATTTTGTATCGTTATGATCAGTGCATTGTGTGAATATATATTGTATGTAACACCAAAAACAAGCTAATGATTTCTATAGCTATATATTGACGATTGATAAAATATTTAATTTAAGAAACCCCCGCCAAAAACTCTTGAAAACTTGCTGGGGCATTTTAGTTAATTTATTAATTCACCTTAATTGAGGAAATAAAAGCTGCTTCGATGTTTGAATGTCGTTAGCATTTGGTAAGGTATAGTCGTACTAGGAAGAAGTTATGTCGCGCATTTCGGGTGTTATCGCGAGTTTTTTGTTAATTTTAAATTGTCTATACTATAACATGGTGGAGTCTAAATAATACATTCAATAAAATAAAATAATCCAGACATCGAAGTGTACATTTAAATAGTATTATTTTTTTGAAGTGTTATTGACCATATTACTTTTCATTGAATTTGAGCATGACATGAAATGTTTATTATATACATATAAATTGAACGAATGAATGGTGTTTCCCAAAAAGTAGTTATTTATAACCATAAGCATTTGACTGATATAGTAACTTATAAGATTCAAAAGGCTTTTGAGAATAAATTCGTTTCTGAAAGATAATTAATCAAGTATTTTTCAGAACTGTAATATGTGCAGTTTATCTCTAGAACAATGTCTAATATTCATGTACTCACCATATATTTCCAGATTTTACTGAATTCTACATACGTGAATAGTTTCAATTTTTAGAATGAATCAGCAAAGTGATGAAGCATTCTGCGAAATGTTAATTAAATTGCTTCATTAAAACGTGAATGGACTTTTAATAGAAATAATTGAGTTTAATTTCTGATTAGTATTCTAGTGTTGTATTTTTAATAAATCATTAAGTCTATATACTAATAAAAATCTTCCTAAATAAATATATAGTGAACTCTAAAGTGACCAATAAAGTTTAGACCAAACTATAAAATGTTGATAAATTAGTATATGTTCCGGTTTCCAGGTCCTTATATAAAAATCCTACTTTTTTTTTGTTGAAAAGATGGATTATTTGATGAAATAGTATAGTGTAGATGGTCTTTAATACTTACAAACAGCGGCAGCTCGTGACGTATCGCCAGGGTGTGCAACCCATTTCCTGAGCTTATTAGCTTATTAGAAGCTTCAAAAATATATGTATATAGTTTCATTAAACAATTTAGTAAACTTTGTACAAGTTTATATTGAACGAAGTCAGGGTACATAGATTTCAGAACTGAAAAACTACCAACACTAATTAAAAATATTTCGATCCTCACTTATTCAAAAAAGCTAAATCGTTTATTTTTTTCAACATTCGCGATTCAAGAAGTCACGATCATCATCAATTAAATGAGAAATTGCATTACAGTAAAAAAGACAATTAAATATGTTTCTTTTGAAATTTGAAAGCCACTTGCACGTTTCATGCTTCACAGGTACTTGCGATTTTTGTTAATAATAACTTAGGTGCTTAAGTTGCGTCGGTAAGTGAAAAATGTCCAAATAATAAATTAATGAATAAAGTCTTGAAAGAACAAGAAATTTTTTCAATCATGCAAGGTGAATTATATAATATATTTCCTAATTTTTTAAAGTTATTAATTGCAGTTATTGGTGAATAAATTAATCAAAATAAATTTAGTACGGAGCTTAATCACAATTTTAATAATTTTTTTTATTAATACAAGTTTTCTAATTCTCCTCAGAAGCCATTTTCTTTCTGCCGATGGTTAGTTAGATAAAGAAAATACTAAAAAGCGCCTATTTTCAATACTTCATAGCATATTTTATAGCTAAAATTGCATGTTTTTGTTGCTTTGTTGGTTCCAGCTGGTTCTGAATCTTCAGATTTTTTAAATTCATTTCCCTGATTTTGCACAAAATACCACTCTATGGCCTTCAGCGAAAAATAGCACTATCTATATTTTTGTTTATGTTTTAAAGTTATAAAAAATTGTATAATTCTTTTTCTTCGGTCGGCGTCTTAAAAAATATTGTTTTTTTGGTTCTGTGGTCTTAAAAACAAGACACTAAAAAGTGATGAAAAGGCAAAATTGAAAGATCAATCAACATTAAAATAATTAAATATAATTATAGTGAGTAAATTTGATCCAATAAATGTAAAATTTTGACCTCAATTCGCGCTCCTCTGCTGCTTAAGTAATTACTTCTTTGTAACTTATCAAGTGGTCAGGTGCGTTATAAATTTCCGCAATTTTTATACATAAAATAAATTTTTTTCCAACCGAGTGCATATGAAGATTCACTAAAAAATGGAAAACTTAAAAAGTGAAATCAATATAGGTAAGCTAACTTTTCTAAAATTAAGTCACTTTTCAATTGAAGGCTTCACATCAAACGTTGACACAAACAACAATCACATTTTAAGACCGAGATTCTTTGCTTAAAGTGGGCTGTTGTTACTCAGATAAGCAATCTTACTTCCCTTATTAATAATGGTATGGAGCCTATGCTTTTATTGCAGAATGAACTTTCGAAGCGTTACAAATTTTACAAGAGCGTTACAAGAGTTTTAAATCATATTCTTTTGTGAGCTTTTAAAATTTTCTTTTAGTTTGATAATATAAGCCCAGGTGGACATATTGGCAATTCACACTTATCAATGTTTCTATAAATTAAAATATTAACATTATACAAATTTCTAGTTAACTCTCTTGTAACATAAATCAAACAAATCTTTCCGAAAGTAAGGAAGTCCTTAGTCCCAAATATCAAGGTACTTTTTTTCGTCTCACTTATCATAGGAATTGCTATAAGGTTTCGCAACTCTTGTAAAAATATGAGTTGTAAGTTACGACGTATATTATTATTATGGACAAACTACTTCACAAAAACGCAAGCCATTCATATATTTATTTTGTGTCCTCTAAAAAAATCAAGTTATGGGTTTACCAGATGTTTTCTGACAACTAAACATATTATATATGGACTATTACTGCAATCAAAACTCTCAAAATTCTTTTACCTTTTTATTTATTATATTTCAGGTACTTTGAACTTTAGTAAGTAATAATTATAATTTTAATGAACCATATTCTATTTTAAGATAAGATTTTTTATAAGCGTAATTATAAATGCCATACATATAATAAAGATTTCGTGAAAGATAATATATTAAGTATTAACATAACTAATATAAATTTTCGTTTAGAAAACAATTTAATTTATTGGCTTGAAATTAGTATCGCTATATACGTCTTCAGTTTCTTGTCTTCAGTTTTTGATTATGTTCTCTAGATTACTGGATAAATAAAAAAAAAAAGATATAATATTTATAAGCTGAAATTTGGATAAAAGTGGGCTCGAACTCAAAAAAAAATCGATTGAATGGTTTTTTTAAATGGCAAATTCATTTTCACAGTCATACAAAAAGATTCAACAGTTAAAAAAAAAATGACTTGGCAAAAATTGTTTTTTTATTCATCTTGCAGCTCATCTTTGGGCAATTGACGTCATTCGTGGAAACCATGAAAGCCACCGCAAGATTTGAATAAAAGTAATAAATTCTTTAGACTTGGATTCGCTTGGATGTAAAAGTAATGAAACTACGTCAGCCGATTTTCTTTAAGTTTGTTGTTGCCAATTGTGATTGAAATTTTTGAACAATTAATCGATAAATGTTTTTTGCGATGTTCGTAGTTTTTTAAGCGTTCACATGTAATTAGAGAAACTTTAATTGAGCACAAGCCGCTGGTTTTACCATTGAAAATTGAAGTAATACGCAAAAACCGTTTTTGCCTGATACTCATGGAGACTTGAAGTTAAAAGGATGCACTCTAATTTAGTGTTTCATTCATTTTATAGTTAAAGTTCTATGCTAGAATTCTAAATGTTTAGAAATTTTTAGGTTTTACACGATAAACGTACTTTTCCAATGATAAAGTATTTTTGGAAACATAAACAGACGTACATCCCTCCAAAATAAATTCCTTGTCCAAATTATAATCTTAAATAATTTTTCAGACAAACATTCGAAATAAAAATGGCAAACCGCAAGATAATTGCGAAAAATACGTCGGTCAGAATAATTTATGTTAAAATTTTTGTTTTTCTCAAACAGGCCATTTGTGACGTCTGTGGGCATTTCGAGTGTTGAACTTTGCTACCTAAAATAAGAGGTGCTATTTCTTGTGTTGAAAAACGCAAAAAGTTTGCTGGGTTCTTTTTTTCGGTCAGACCCACAACTTGTTTTGTTGCCTGACCAAAATTTTCCCGTAAAGCTGCAAAGTTAAAAAGTCAACTCAAACTGAACAATATACCGAAATATCCCCAAAAATAATGTTTCAGTCACACTTTGCTATTAGGTTTTCTATTTCTACTTTTTTAAATTCATTTCATTTCCAATTAAAATATTGTTCATAATCTTATTCAGTCTACCATGGCTGTAATATGCGGTTGACATTGATGAAACTTGATTTTGATACTATACAATAATTTGGCTAAATACAAGAGTTATGAATGATCAGGATGCTGCGCTATTCAAGAAAGTTGATGGATTTATTAGAGTTATTTTAGTAGTTGCTTAATTGAATTAATTTTATGTTAATTAATGCTACCCTCTCACTTAACGCTTCGAAAGATTTAAATGTTCCATTAAAAGTTTACTTGTACTTAGCCAGCAATCAAACTGGAAGGTATTTTTAAGCGGCTTGCGGCGTAATGGTTTTCAATTATAATTAAAAATGATACTCTTTTACTTTTTTCTAAGTAACTTCCTTTATTTCGAAAATACTTAATCTTCTTGAAGTTTATACTTAAATATATAATTTGAAATTATTGTGTATAATGAATTTAAAGTATTTAAAGAAGAAAGTGAATAAAACAAATTTATTATATTGATAGATTTTAATCAACAACTAAAAACACATTCTCATGAGGGAGCATTCATATATTACGTTCAAATTTAGCTGATTTGACGAGTTTTGAGGGGCAGGAGGGTTCTATTTTTTCTTCTACAATCAGTTTCCTCATGACTTTCTATCCAGAAGTAATAAACTGTATAGTTTGAGTAACATGGGAAAATATATATAATTAATTAACTACATTATTTACAATAACTAACCAAAATATGCCAATCATTCAAGACAATTATTTGAGTTTAAATTAACACAGAAAGCTTAATGCAAACAGTTTCAGATCTAAAGCCGCGTCATCAAACTTACAGAAAAGTTTCTCATAAAAAATCGGAACTAACAAACAATATTTTAATTATATACTAATGTTCAACCACATTTTTAAAACATGTCGGTCAAATGGGTATAATTCGGGAAATTAGCAGTTTCTATTGCAAACACGTTTGCAATAATTTCAGAGTCAAAAATCTTAAACTGCAACCGAGATCAAGTTCAATACAACAACAATAGACGGTCCTATTGTTTTTTGAAAAGTAACGCAACGACCCAAAACGAAATTGCGATGCATTTGAAAGACAGGAGCAAAGACGTTTATAGTTTGTTATAGTTCATCTTTAAATTTCCTCGAGATATACCAAACATTTTTAAGAATCCATATTAACTTCCTTGCAAATTTATTTTGAAAGAAACAAAACCCCTGGCCTTCTTGAAATGCGAAACGAAACGCATTTTGATTTTTTAAACAGAATTCACATAAAATTTCATAATTTCCACCACGCGGCGACCCAAATCTAATTTGAAAAAGCAATATTATTACCGATAAAGACTTTACAGACACCGATGAGCATTTAATTATCATTTCAAGGTTTAAGGTAAGCACACCGCAGTTTGACTGCAATTGCATGTACTCAATATAAGTGGTTAACTATATAAACCGATGAATTTGAAAATTAATAAAATTTCGAAAAAGCATCACGCTTGATATTCGAGAGGCACGTTTGAGATATTATGTTAATTTTCATTAGCAACAAATTAAAAAATTTTTCTTATCAAGTTTGTTAGAAAACAAAGATCAGATGGCCAATATTGATTTTAAATTATAAAATTATTTGAGATATTTCAGCGGACAGAAAGACAATTCGAAATTAAAAATGAAATATGGTAATCATCAGCGATTTTTGAAAAACTTCTAAAAAGCTGCTTTTACTGGAAATAATTTAACTCGATAATCTCCTTCAGATGAATGTAAATGGTTATGCATCGATTTGATGATTAAATATGATAATCATCTTCCATGGCTCTTCACATGATAATTATTATGGATCATAAATTTCTTATTTATTGTAACTTTATAGACTCACCAAAGGTTACTAGTTTCTACGATGTTAAACGTCTCAATACAGAGTAGAGTGGTGGTTTTATTCCAAAATTTTACAGAAATGCGTAGTTCTGAGACAATGAGAAATAGATATTGAAATAATATTGAATTCATAAAGCCACAGTAAAATATTACAAATTCAATTTTCATAGTGTTTAATTTAATGCAAACACCGTAAAAAAATCACATGTTGTACCAATAGTTTTCTACTCAATATGTAAACAAGTAAAAAATAAATAAGGACAGCCAATTAATCCAAAAATTATGTTTAAATCCTAACATTTCAATTCTTGAAAAGATGAAAAAACAATTCCCTGTATATATCCAAATATATCAAAATGCATTCCAATTGCCATCTAATTTTAATACTTTGTGACAATTGTCTTGAATGTTGAATTCTTAAGCAAACTCTTATTTTGCATTTTAATTTCATTCTTCCACAATTATTTTCTTGTTTGTGCTTTTGAGGTATTGTTTTATGAATGAGTGGCTAAAAAGTCGCTGAACAGACGCATATTTGCGACTCTAAAGTATGTTGTTATATTGTTCCAGTGAGAAATTATGCAATTTGCTTGGACAAACAATTTCAAGTATGCATGCGATCGTGTTGCCATCGTATTATTGGTAGAGATTTATTTTGAAGATCACAGGTTGGTTGGACGCTGTAAGGTTACTACCAAATGTGGATAGAAAGGTGTTTCAACGTATACCTACTATGGTAATTGTTTTTGGACTTTTAAAGGTAATCTGGCCACAAAATATGTCATTAAACATACAGTAAACTAGATTTAATTGATACAATCGATGATATTGATCATATATTATTGAATTCAGTTGTCAGTTTCTAGTCTCTTACATAATGCGTTCTTATAGATGCATTGATCATTAACTTCCTTCTCGATTCCTACCTCATGTGTTGAAGTTTTAGATCTAAAAATAGAAACCATATAGATATTTTTTATATAATCAATAAAAGTTTACGAATAATAGCCTCTATTTTGCCTCCAAAAATAAAAATATGTTGAGCTTTGCCATATTACTTGAATAAACAATAAACTTTTGTAATCTCAAGCGACAAAAAAACAAATACGATTATATTTCTACAAATTTGATTATACATTAATAACAACAATCAATGTTTATCAGCATTCAGCAAAGTTCGCGGGGAGTTTACACATTTTAATTCAATAATATTTCCCGTTCATTTATGACTCTACGTCTATGAGATAACACTTAGCGAGATTATAAAGTAAACAAAAACATGCGACCATTGAGTACGGTATGATGAAACATTTCAGTTGCCATAAAAATATTTTTTTAAAATGTTGTTTTGCAACAAAAACATGGTCTGATGAATATTGTTTTGGTGGGTTTCTGGATATTTATCTTAATTAAGTGGCTATAAGGAACTTTGTGGATAAAAACATATATTTATTCACATTGTGTGTATTTATATATTTGAATATATTTGAATATATTTACAAATATGCTATTTTTAATTTCAAATAGTAGGACTCTAAAGTAATAACATATCTAATTATATCACATTAAAAAAAATATTTAGGAGCATATGGTAAGACTAATTTATCAATGCCTGGATATTGTATTCTGCCTACAAACGAGGAATACTAAATTATAAGAAAAAATATACAAATTTCAAATAAGCATAATAATCTACTCTAGCTAATCACTTGTTGGTAAAGTCATCGCTTTAATAAATTGGGAAACACCAAAAATTTGTTCATATACAACTAATCGAATAGAAAAATGAGTATTAATTTTAAACGTAAAAAGAATACCCCAATGAATTATTTACAAATAACAAAAACTCGCTCTCCAATCTGTAATGACAAGATCCATGACTAAAATATCTAGATACTGTTTATTTTTTGCCAATAATTCGTGATCAAAAAAATGTATATTTTTTTGTTGCTTTTCATGATACTACAGTATCTTATGTTATTAATTTTCTAGTTCATAAACAAGCCGATAAATTGCGTCAACTGAGACGATTTTTTGCAACAGAAAAGAATTATTCATCAAATTTCTGATTTTCCAGCTTTTAAAATAACAATGACGATTCTTGTTGGTTGTTTTGGTAAATATTTTCGGGCATGTTGAAAGATGTTTTGCTAAAACAATGAATGGATTTTCATCTTCAAATGTTTATTCTAGATAATCATTAGCACTTCTTTAATTACGTTTATTTTTGATATTGTTATGTTGGCCTATGATATAAAGTCTAACACAGGCCATTCTTGAAAGTTAATTCAAGTCGCAAAAAGACCAATTTTGTATTTTTGATTCTTGTTTGACATTGAAGCGCGCTACTTTTTCAAAAACATGAATTTAAATATTTCGGCTTGAAGATGAACTGCTTGCGCCATTGTTGATACAAATATATATCTGAGATACCCAAAAAACTCACAAAACAGGTGTCAGATGTAACGAGTACCTCCATTGTCGTGAATCTTATAACCTTTTAGAGGCTCACTGTTTTATATTCTGTACTCTTGTTGTTCAGTTTGATTATAATTAAGATGAGTTAAACGGTCGAACTTGAACTTATCATAGTTATAAACAATCGCATCGATGGTTTTTGGAATCATTTCAAAAATAATAAATTATTGAATTTAAAGAATTCATTTGGGAATGTTTATATGTTTTACTTTAGCTTTTGTAGAGCCTTGAGTATCCTCTCTGGTAATTCACTGTTTTATTATTGAAAATGAACTGAAAACAGTTTGACACGGTGTTGGATTATATGTTATTCATTGCAGCCATGAGCAATCAAATTCTGTTGATAAAGGAATATTTTCTCCCTGTTTTAAATGAGTTCAGCATGAATAAATAAAACCGAACAGTCAAATAAACAAAGAGTGACTTTAAAGTTCTGCAATTACCTAATGTTAACCTTAAAGCACCCCTAAAAATTACGTTTCAACTTAATTTTACAAATCATGTTTCATCACTTATTTCTATTTGGAATTTTAAATTTCAATGCCAAAGCGCATTTTTAGTTTGTTTTTAAAAAAGAAAGTGTTTGGGCTGACCGAGCGTTTCAGCTGCGACTGTATGCATAAACAAAAAAATATCCAGCAAACCACTTGTCGAAGGCCATCCGTTTGATACACATTGCACACGACCAGTTTCTTTATCAAATTCCTGAGCAAAGCAATCAACAAGCCAACAATGTGATTATTGTGTCTAGTTGTTGGTTTTTGGGTAGAAAAAATCAAAAACTACAAATATGTATGCACAAATTGCTTATAATAATTGCAATATATTATATAGTCATATATAACTATCAAACTAATGTTAATGCAATGAACAAATAAGACGGTGGTAGAAAATGGTTTTGTGTTGAATAGCTTGCAAGTTACATGGAAGATATCTTCATTTTAGCATATACGCATTTAGCTTTCAATTAACATAACTCCTATCTACCCCTGCCAAATAAACAGCACAGCTAATAATATTGTGTTATAGGATTAAATTTTGAATTACCAACATAGAGCTATTTGAATAATCCCACTGACTCTGATTGATCACAACTTAATTGACATATGTTTGTGTATTGTCGGTCAATAATAGTATTAACCAATGTGTTGCATAATAGTAAAGCTCCTACATGCATCGCTTAAAAAAAGACATCAATTGAATAATTTTTAAGTTCATTGATGAGACTTAAAGATCTGAATATGTGAAAAACAAATGATAAAAAATAAAAAATATTGGATAAAATTATTTTTCCTGACAAAACACCGACAAAATTAAACCAATGTATTAATCAACATTCAGATTTAATGGAATCGTTTTTACACTTTTTATACAGCTTTCCTTGAAATCAATTCACTAAAAAATTTAATTATATGATTATCATCTTAAGTATTTCTTACTACCGTTAAAATTTAATTTTTAAGATTTAAACTTTTTTTAAGATTTTTTTTTGATGGTAAGAATTTCTCCTGATCTGAATAGAATAAATAATACTGGATTTAATACTATAGCTAGTTACTTTTTTGTTGTAATTTGATGAACTTGAAATTCAGTGTTAGGCTAACATCAATAACAGAGGTCGTTGGGCTCAAGCTATAAAACAAGACAAAGCTATAAAACAATTCAAAAACGTTTAATTAACTTATCGAACTATCAAAAAAAAAACTGTTGGTGAAAAAGTAAAAGTTAAAAACTATAAAGCTTGAAGCCTTGTTATCTTGAACGTTTTTACAAGCTAGTCTGCAGGTGTACTTGATGTTAGTTTATTATAAAAGTACCTACTTATGAGAAATTACATATGTATACTTGAACTTGAAATTAAGTTTTCTTTTGGATATATTTTTACAGTTTCGATTATAGTGAATTAGCAGCTCATTATTATTTATAATTTCACCTTCGTATGACGTCAATGAGCGTGAGAAATTAACTGTCATGCCCAAAGAAAGTTGAGTACTCTTTGTTACAGCAAATGGTACTTTTTGCAGATTTCAAATTTTAGCTAAAAAAGTTCATAAAAAGATGAAAAACTAAAAATTATACTATACAAAGTTTTACTGCGAAATTTACAAAAAACGATCTCGTGTTGTTCCGGTTCGGATTCATGGCTTCACAAGACTTGTTGGCTATCTTCATAAAAAAACGATAAACTTTATTGAGGTTTGTTACAGAACCTGCTTTGATAAATATACATACTAGTTTTCCTATATAGTTGCTACTCAATATCTCACACGTGTTTAGCTAGATAGCATTTACATAATTCATAAGATCTTTCTGAATACATATTATGAATATTTTAATTTCTCATAAAAATCGCCAAACTGAGATGACATGAACAGATGAGTTTTAAATTTTTAATAAATCTTATATATTTATTTTTATATGGGTTGGCTTATCAGACGTTTTATTCTAATTATACGGTAATAGATGAAATATTTTACAAACATTTCAAGTACAATTATTATAGTTTTCATTCAAGATTTCATTAGAATTATAATTTTACAATCATAAACCGAATAATAACTAAAATATAAAACTGATAAATATTAAATACTGAGTGTTAAATAGGTTCTAGAAACTAAAGATTATTCAATATGTATAAGTTGAAAGACCGTGATCAAAAGAAAGAATATTTATGTATACGGTACAAGCTCATTTTCATTTTAGAAACGTTAAATTTTTAATAGATTTCGTATGAAAAAAAATATTCAATCTCTTTTTTTCGACAAATTTGCACCTCTGAACAAATTATTCAAGAAAGTTTACCTTAAAAATGCTTAATCTCTCATTCATACATTCAAATATTGCTGTATTGGATTTAGATTCAATATTGACTGTATCATTCGGTCACGATTCATTCAGTGTTTAATTTAGTAGATTCGGTCAGAATGCTCACCTGATTCTACGGAAGTTTGTTCACGCAGGCAAGTGGCAAACAGATTTAAGTTAAATCAATTAAATTAAAATTGCCAATAAAAAAAATATCGTGGCAGTTACATTAACAAATTATTAAATATTTGTTTTTTAAGTTCTGACCATTTCTGAGACACAATGCAATATTGAATCTTGTAATCCAAACTACATAATTATATAGTTATTGTTTTAGTGGAGTTCTTTTTATTAAGACCTGTTACCAGTTGATTTCTTGATCATACTATGAAAATCAAAAGAATGGTTAGTGATACATTTTTAAGAATAATTAACGTCGATTATTTACATTAGCTAATAGTAATAAATAACGGACTGTTTCTCGATTTCTGCTGATTTTGTAGACACGAAGGAACCTATAAAGCTTATTGTCATAAACTTACGTCATAATTCACATTAAAATACATAGAATGAAAGCTGAATAGATTATTTATTAAACGGGTAAAACATTCTATTTATATGTGATTAGTTTTTAGTTTTTATATGCCCATGATTAATTTTTACCATTAGGACATTATGTTTTGTTTATACATGCTGATAAGCACAAAACAGAAAATATATAATTTAAAATGTATGATTCAACTCTTAAATCCCGAGACAACTCATAAAACAATGAATAATCCCGAGTTTAATTACTTTCAATTTTTATTCGGGAGCATACATTGAACAGTCGACTGTGAAAGTAAGAGGGTGGTTTAAAACAAAATGTGGCCAAATCATCTTATAATATTGGCAATAATGGTGTTTTCAACTTATGCAGAAATCAATGAGTGAGTGTTGGTACCGTGAAGATCTTTGACTTAATTCTTAAACTTTTTTTGTCGCACTAGTGATGTTGATTCAATATTTAATGCTCCGCCACCTCCTTGGATAATATACACTGTTTACGGTCATTTGGGGCTTGTGGCAATTTTATACATAATAATCATTGCACTCCTAATCTACTACCATCGTATGGTTACTGGCACTCATGATGACAACAGTATCAAAAATCCTATCTACTTTGAACCTGGTGAAAAATCCAATTATCTGGACAAAAATAATCATGACTTGTTTCAGCGAAAAAAAGGAGTGGACAACCATTATGACACAAATCGTAAGTTAGTATTTGAATAAGTTTGTACTTGTTTATTACGCATTTGAGATGACGTAAGTTAATATACTTAAAATATATAATCATTTTTTCTAAACAATAGAAACTAAACTAAACATTGAACTTTCGAATAAATTTATTGATAACAAATTCACTTATAATCCATGTAATCTATTTATTTTAGCAATCAAATTTTCTGGATTTAAGCCAATTGCAAAGGATGAGGATGCTTATGTAACTGTCAAAGAGACCAAAAACACAACATCTCAAAACTTAAAAAACTCATATATAAATGTAACCCTGCAAGGTATTATCTATAAAAATTTTTCACTTATAAATAAAACAAATCATATCAATATTAAATATTTACAGCAAAACAGACAAATTTGCCATCAGTACAAGATGAAGAAATATATGCTGAAGCTGATGATCCAGGTTAGTTTATTGCTCTTGATACTTTATGAAGTGGAGTGAAATTAAAAAAAATATTCTAGATGATTATGATGTGGCTAAGTCTATTGAAGCGCCAAACAATAAAATAAGAGGCAATTACGATGTACCAAAAATTTTTACAAAAAGTAGCCCAAAATTTCTTGAATCTAAAAGCTATATCAATGTGAATCTGAAAAGTGAGATATATGGTGTGAAGAAAAGAAGTGTATTATTAATTAATGTTATTTTAGCTGCGCCAGCAACTAAAAAAAGTGGAATGGCTTTTATGACCAAAGATGATGAGGAAATCTATAAGTTTAATCATTTGAATATGAACGGTCCAATTAATAACATGGAAGAAAACTATGAAAGCTTCAACACTTCAGAAGAAATTTACAATGAAATTGAGCAAGGGGATGAAATTTATGAAGTACTTTGAGCAAGTACTTTTGAAGAATGATTTTAATTGGAAAACGAATAAAATAGCAAAAAACTTCTATTTAATTATATTAACGTGATGTCTGATATTGTCTCATTCTTGTACTTTTTATACAGTCAAGAATATATTTTATTCAAATACTTAGATATAAATAAATTATAAATGCAATAAAAACCACTAGTTTTGGTGAGATTGTAGGTTATCTTATCTTCTCCCGATTATTCATCAATATATTTATGGCTTCATGATATCTATGTATATTCAATAGGCCCTTGCGAAAACAGTTTTGAATTTAGTTTCAAATGTTGCAATATTTGTGTATTTGAATTCGAGACAATCGAACATTGGCCGGTGCGTTTTATTTAGTTATTTATTTTTGGCAGCAAAAACAAGTGACTAACAAATAACTCTGTAATCAAATTCCTTTACGTGTTTAACCGGACATTAATCATTCGATTAGTAATTTTAAAATTGTGATAAGGTAAAAAAAATGCTTCATAAAGCATTGAGGATCGACCTCGAACTTTTATCGAAAGTCAATGAAATATGGATTACAAAACGTAGTATTGGAAAAATCGTATCTATAATTATCAAAAAACACAATAAATGGTATATCTATTATTGGAATTGATAACAATTGGACTCTTACAACAAAACAACTTCAAAAAAGCACAATTTGAACTAATGTACTACATTCAAGTAACTTTAAACTTTAATCGATTAATAACATTCAACTATACAACTTAAATATTTTTCGTTTCTTGAATTGAAGTTCTTCAAATGATCTTCAAAAAACTTCAAGAATACATTGAAGTTTTTTGTCTATTGAATTTGTTAGCTTTTATTTAGCAGCAGAAAAAATTAGCTAAGATCAACAAGACACTCTTTTTGACGTCAGCAATGTTTACAGATTATTTTCTGCAAAATAATTTTTAAATATATAAATTTTTGCAATTCATTCACCAGCAAAAAAATCTTTTTATTTCATAGCATTTCTGATTTATATATGCTAATGGACTTTTTATTTTTTTTCCTAACGATTTCATTTATTTGACATGCTCATACAATTATATATCCTTTAAAAGATTCAATAGGCTAAGTGCTTAGCTTTTAAGACTTACCAAAATAAGATAAAAAATTGACGAAATTGCGCATAAATTTCAAATTATGATGCGGTTAAAAATAGTTTGAAAATCTCAAAGGTTCTGGCAAAGTATGATATCATATGTTCACTGGTGATATTTTCGTAATAAAGGTAGGGTAAATTTGTTAAGCCCAATCGAATGTTTTTTAAAAAGTGTCTGCCAGGGATGCAATGAGCTTCGGTTAACCGTCGTTAAGTTCAAAGTTCAGTTTATTGAACTTTGAAAAGGTTCAATATAGAAAGATCAGTTTTATAGAACTAAATTATTCAATAAAGGATCTAAAACATAAAAATATTTTTATATTAAATTTTAATTTTTATATTTGAGATGTTATTATTACAAATACTGACATGTTAAATTGTCGTAATTGGCTAGTACTGTATTTACTTGAAGTACTTAAGTTTTGTGTGAAACCATCTTCAAGATTGAAATTAATATTTTATTCATTTCTTTAACTTTAGCAAACTATTGCTGGCCAAAGAGCGCCCCAAATTGACAATTAATTGGTTTTTATATAAATGAATGTGTTAATGTAAACGTATGAGAGTTGCTTAAGAAAATGACAATTTGGTGTGAGTGCAAATATGAACTAATTGGTCTAATACACGAATAACTAGTTCAAGCATGTGGAAATATTCAATATATTGAATTATATGTAATGCACTGTAATGAAAGTGACCTTCCAATCAACACTGATATACAGAATTTCCTGCAGTTATTTTATATTCTCAAATTTTTCTACGTATAAATAACTAGTTGTATGTAAGTAATTGGATTTCCCCATTTAAAAATTGTTTCTCGGTCAATAAACTGACTGTAATCTGGTTTGATGTATGTTACATATTCACAATTTAGTGAGTATATTTTAAATTTATTAATATTGATCGTTTTATTCTGAACATATGCATAATATTTTACTAATGTACGTTAAATTCAGAATTCTAGAATAATTGTGTACTGGAAAACTAAGGATTTAAAATTGCTTTAAAAAAAAATCTTTTATAAAACTTTTTTCATAATTGAAATTTAATTTACCAATCGCCTCTCATTCTCGAAAGACTTTGGCCTTTTTTAAATCACACGATATCGATAAAATTTTTAAAAAAAGATTTTTTTTTACATCAAAATATATTCTAAAAATTGTAAATATCTCAACCAATGATACCTAATTTATTTATTTATTTTTTTTTTTTTAAATCTATTAACATACCGTCTTTCATAGACCGAGTTTTGATGATATTAAAAATACTTTCCCAAAATATAAGTGCATTAAGAATTTTTTTTTTTATTTTCCGGGTTTCTCCTAAAGAACTGGTAATAATATTAATAATTAGTGCCTTGGGTTTTTCGAGAATTAAAATTAATCCATCAAAAATGAATATATAACAGTTTTTGATGTTGTTTAAATATTTATAATATAATAAACTAATCGGATGTTCGATATGAATTGGATTTTTGAGAATCATTAAAGTTTTCGATAAACCTGTGAATATAAAAAATCTACACGTATCTGATGTAGTTTCATGTGTACAAATATTATTAACATAGAATTGCATCATGGGAAAAAAGTGTGTATAAAGTTATTTCTGTCGCGAACAAAATTAAAATTTAGCGTATGATGATAACGATGATAAAATGAGTTTCTGACCTTTTCAATATTAAATGTTAGTCAAGTGGAATCATACGAATACTTTAAAAATTACTGGATAAACATACGATACCCACAATTTTGAGTGAAGCCAATAAAATGTTTGCATTTTGAATCAGACCATCACATTTTAAACTCGTGATTGGACGGTTGGGAAAAGAAAAAGAAGTGAAAAACTTAAAATTCTTTGCGCAATTCTGCTCTCTCAATTTTTTGCAAAAGTACAGGAGCTCTATAGATCTGATTGAAAGGTTGATACATATATGATAATGTGCATACAATACTTAAGTTACTCGTCTTGAAATTACATGTTAATGCTCATATGCTAGATAATGAGATTTCAATTTATGTCAATTAAGAATAACAATATAATGATTACAGAATTGCGAAATTGTAGTCGATATTTAATAACTAAATAATGGCAATTTCTCAATAATAATGCATGAAAAGATTCTGAAAAGAATATTTAGTTGCTATGATTTTTATATCTTCGTGTTTTTTATTTACTATTAAAACTCCTATAGATTAGATTTAATGAGAGAAAAATACACAAAGCAAATCTATTATTATAATTTTATAGCATATTAATATATCAAAATGTAGTAATCAACTACAAAACACTAATCGATTAAAAATTTGTTTGTAACTAAAGCTAATTGATTGACCTTTAAGAAGTTACAGTACGATTTAGAGACATTTTACTAATATTCATGATTGGAAAAGCCGGAAATATTTTAAAAAAAACTTACTAATTTATGATAATAAATAAACTTCGTCAAATGAAATTACATTTTGCATGATTTATTTACATTAAAAATCAAAAACGTGCATGAACTTCAATTGATAATCAAAATTTTTTTACAAAATACAATTAACATATTAATATTAATCAAGATTAATATTTTAAGTATGGGAATATGATAATCAAAAACAAAAATTATATGAATCAATTTTAATAAAATGGGGCTGGTCGAGTTAGTCAATATTCTTTCATATGATAAATAGTAAGGAGAAATTTTCATCATAATAAATGATTGAGCAATATCTGTCTAGGTAGATTTCAAGAGTTTATTTGCTGGAGAATAAAGACCCAAATTGTTTCTTTTCGGAGTAGTTCCTTTGTGTATTCTCTTTGAAGTTTTTATTTTAACTACAGTGTTCAATTTATTAACGTACTAAAAGTATATATATATCAAATAGTACTAATAGTTCATGTGCACTGAAAACTATAGTGTTGTGGACTTGCGAATTTATGTATATTTTATTAAAAGTTGTCAATACATCAAATCTTTAAAAATACTATCAAAACTATTTTATTGGTGCTACATATTTAGTCTCCAAAATAACATTTAAATATGATCATCAAAATTCGTAGGTCCTCAACCCAATAAATTTTATTCATTTATCAATACATGCATCTGAACAGTTAAAAGAGATTAATGATGGCATGCAATAAAACCAATAATGAACTTGAAATTGTGTTATGTGATGTAATCATTATATCCTCAGTTCTACGCCAATGCATTATTTCAAATTAAATTAAATTATGGTGTCTTTTTGGAGATGAAGTCAAGCGTTGTTATATTATGTAGAATGTACACCAATTTTTCTAATAAATCTAAATTCGCTCCAGCTTTACGAATGTAATTAATAGCTAGGTTGCTTTTTTCATTGCGTGGCTAAATGAAATTTTAAGCGTTTTTTTTTTTAATTTAGAATATCATAGTTTTAGATCAAAATTTGCTACAGGAAATATAATAAAAAAAACATTGCTGGAACCACCATGAAATCATTAAAGCAACTCAAAAGCTATTCTTTTGTTGAATTTCTGATTTTAAATGCTGCAATTATTACATTTCAATTGAATTAAACTTGAACTTGTCTGGAAATCTTAAATGCGCTTTTATTTTTAGATCGCATTGAAAATTAATGAAACTCAACTTATTTATAAATCGTATACGTTGTTAGTAAATTATCTAAATAGATAATACGAGAAAAGAGAAAAGGAATGAAAAAACTTATAAAAGCCCAAGAAAAGAATTTTTTTAAATCATAGAAATGGACAGTTCAAAGTTTAACAATAAGTTATCAGAATTTTAAAAAGATTATTGTCGCCTATATTATAAAATGGCTTTTTTACTACTTAATGATGTTAATGATGTTTTATATTATGGACTCGACTTGGACACAAATTATTGCTAAATTTTTTATCAAATAGTTTTTGGGAAATATATAGTTAGCTATCTAAAAATGTACTTTTTATGTGAAAAAGCTTACATAGTCAATCATTTATGAAGATTATTTATCATTAATTTATAAATTCAATAAGCAGAAAATCTACAATATGTAGCATATCTATTTATTATTATGTGAAACTTATATGACAAAACTATATAAAATATTATAGATTCTGGTTACTATAGTCGTTTTGTACATCAAAAGAGCAGATTTGTATAAAAATGTCAATCAATTGATCGAAATAAAATCTCCAAACAATTTTTTTAATAATTTTGTATTGGTAAACATTTATTATTATTATTTGATTGTTCCATACGTCTTAGAAATATATTATCCAATAAACCTGTGTAAACATTCAATATTGAACATTCAGTTTTGAACAAGTGTTTTAAATTTTTGTGAACTAAGAATCCAAATAATTTTATTTAAACAAGATTAAAAGCTTGCATTTGAATCGTCTGTGTAGATTCCAAAGTCTGTACGCAATATTACAAATCATTTCAGTTTAAATTTAATTTCTAGATAACCGAAACCAGACACTTATTACGTAAGTCTATAAAACATACCTCAATGCGTTTTAGTCTGAAAAAACCATAACATAGTTAAATTGATAAAAATTTTGATTATTATACAAGCAAGTATAGACTGATTTTTATCAATTAATTTTGCCACTTGTTTGGAAAGTGATTTCTGAACTGAACGTCTGCTAGAAACAATTCTAGAAATGTTCGAATATCTAGACTTTGAAATCAGTTTTAATAATATTGATGTAGTAGACAGAATGATTTTTCGTCGAATTGATTAAATTAGACTTTTTTTTACTATGATCCGATTATTTTTAGTTTTGTATAATATTGTTGTCTTATATATTCATTTATTGATTATGGTGAGGATGAAAAGACTGCTGACTCAGAATGTCTATCATTATTATTGATAGACTAGAGTATTACCCGTGAAGGATCACAGGCTTTGTTGCACAAAGTATCAAAGTCGATATTGTTTCTTTTTTTGGTTTATTTCAATGGATGGAGCTTTAAATTATAAAATCAAATTATAAAGTGTTAATCTGAAGCTTCAAAATTCTCAATTGTGGACTGGAGCTACCAGATCATGCCAAAATATCGAGCTTAGACCAACCCGTATTACAACATACAACTCAGTTTATAATCCCAAACAAAAATTTTAATTAAAAATTTTAACTTATGAATGTTTTTGAACTCAAAAATCCACCTGGTCATGCCATTAGATGGAGCTGGACCAACCTGTGATACGCGAAAAATCTCAGCTTATCATCCTAAACGATTTACCAAAAGACACGGAAACTGTTTATTCAGCCGTTCTCGAGTTCTGAAAGTAGCACCAGGTAGTGGCATATGGATAAATAGTCCAAGTACTTTCAAAAATGATATACTTGGTTTTCTGAACGAATTGTGGGATTCTAAGACTTTATTAAAAAATTAGTGCAAAGCCACCAGGTCTTGGCAATAGTCGGAGCTGGACCAACCCGTGACACAGTATCAAACTTAGCTTATCATCCCAAACAATTTAACTCGAGATACGGAAGCTGTATCTTCAGCCGTTCTCGAGTTGTGGTTGTACCACCAGGCAGTGGCACCTGGATAAAAAGTCCAAGTACTTCCAAAATGATATACAGATACTTGGTTTTCTGAACGAATTGTGGGATTTTAAGACTTTTTCTAAAAAATTTGTCCAAAGCCACCAGGTCATGCCATTGGTTGGAGTTGGACCAACCCGTGACACAAAAACAAACTAAACTTATTATCTCAAACAATTTTTACCAAGACACGGAAGCTGTATCTTAAACCGTTTTCATGTTTTGAAAGTACCACCAGGTAGGGGCTCATGGATAAATAGTCCAAGTGCTTGCAAAAATGAATTACTTGGTTTTCTGGACGAATCGTGAGATTATATGGGTTTTTCAAAAAAAATTGTCCTGAGCCACCAGGTCATGCCACCAGCTGTTGGTGAACTCATTCATATGGACCAACTCGTCACCCTGAACATTTTTTTCCATGAAATCAAAACTCCACCTTGACTCAAACTCTCAGTATAAGGTTAAATATACGTAAAACATGTCTTGCTGGATCCTGGCTGGTGACCAGGAGGGTTGTGGAACTGGTCCAAAAATCATCCAGAGTAAATTCTATGACATGGATGAACCATTTGAGACTAAGATGCCCATACATAAGTCGTAAGGATTTTGAGCTATTAGGGCTCAGTTAGCGTTACGCAGACACAAATATATAAATATATAAATAAACAGAACTTGCTCTTTATATTATGTAATATAGGAATATTTATAAATATTGTTGATATAATAACCAGCTGATTAATTTCAGTGTACTTTTAGATTACGTTTATTTTTTTGAAAAACAACACGATATCTACCTAATTGTGTTCAAAGATAAGTCTCACTTTTATTAATAATATTATATCTCAGTTTCCAAGCAAAATTGATAAACTGAGAAGGATTTTCGACACTTTGGCTGCGGTTTTGGAGATTATAATGTTATGTTTTATATTTGTTATCATCAGTCATTGTTTACTGCAGAGTGAATTTTTTTGAAAAAGTCTAACAAATATAATAAATGTTTGGAGAAATTTTTAGTATGATCAAGTTTATTATGATCGAGCTGAAAACAAGCGCTAGCTGTAGAGCTTTCATGGAAGCGCTTATTGCTGCCTCCAAGCATTGAAGCAGTCAATTTTTTTTTCTATATTATATTAGTTAATAATGCATTTGTCAGTCTTTATAGATCCTAAATATATATATTATTATTTTTGATATTATTATTTTAATTTTGGGGCAATAATTCAATATTACAAATAGGTAAGTAAATTTTTAAACAATATTCAATAAAGTAATTAAAAAAAGTTTGAAATTGTTCTTAATATTTTTCAATTATAAAAAGAGTCTTTTTTTGATTGTGCGTCATCATACCGTATGCAAAGTACAAATCTCCAAGATGATTATACCTTATTACCTTGGATTTATTCTATTACAGCGTTTGGTTACTTTTTATGAAATATGCATGTGGCCTGTAGCAGTTGAAAATAAATATTATGTTTATTTATTATACATCATTATATTTTTATTTTTATATCTAAATAGAACCGTTTTACATTTTTCTTCATCACATTTTGAAGCTTAGCATATTTATATTGACAATGAAAGATTTGAAGTGTTCATTAAAACCATATTTCTGAAAATTTTGCGAAAACAGGCCAAAAATAAATCGGTATTTACATAAATGTCTACTTAGGAAGAATCATTCTTGTTGGGGCCCCTTGAGATCAATAAGTGCGGTATGAATGCGAAAGTGTAGTCGGGACTCTAGTGAGTATCCAGTATAGTTCTTTTTTGCATCTTCAAGGGCAGCAATAGCTAGATCAGTCTGCCCTAAATCAATTTGTAGTAACCCAATTTCTACTATAGCGTAAGGTACAATGTAGTGATCCTCTTTTATCGTTTTTTGAAGGGCGATTGCTGCTTCAAGGAACCTTTAAAAAATAAATTAGCTGTTGTTGTTTACTCAAATTTTAACCATTCATACTTGATCGCTTGTAAAGGACTTTTCATATGCCTAAGACAAGCTCCTTTAAGTAACAAAAGAAGCGCACGATCATCAACTCGATACTTTGCTGTGTCAGTTCTTGCTTCCAGCTCGGTTAACTGTTTCTCAATTATTTTATAAACTCCTTCGGCCAACTGAAACCTTTTAGAGAGTATCTTAAAGAGATTCCAGACATACATCAGTTCTAGAGCAGGAACCATAAGGAAGTGTCCTTGGACAAAGAAACGTTCTGCTTTTTTACAAGCAAATTTTTCCATTGGTAATGATTTTCCAGCAATCCGCTGTTTGAATTGGGGTACCTAAAAACATATTAATATTTGTAATTTTCAAATTTTATGCTGTTAATATAGTTTAGGACTTTGTTTTTGATTGATATACTGCGAATTAACCATTAAATGATTCACAAACCTGCCGCATGAGCTGCTCCAAGGTCTTTTGTTCGCTATTAGTTAGCTGATTGACCCCTCGCATGCACATTATAACAGCTTTTTGATAAGAGTAGATGGTTTTGGACCACTTGCTATTTTCCAATAAATAATCAGCAAAGAGTTCGGCTTCTCTCCACTCTAATCGTAAACTGTTAACCCATAACATTTCCCAGTGGCATAAGTGATGAAATTGTCGCCACACATTCTGCGAGTGCCAAGATCTTTTATACCATACTAAAGCTTCAACCAAATTTCCTTGCATAAATTCTAGTCTTGCTTTGAAAAAAAGGAACCAAACGCCGTTAGGATAAATCTAAAAATAAAAAATTAATGATTAACAGCTTATTATAAATAAATGTTGAGCTTACAATAAGTTGTTGAGTTAACAAGCGATCACAATACGCAAGATCACCTTCTCGATGGCTTAATACATAACATACAATAAGATGGTACCCCAAAAGTGTCATCACGCAGAGCACTTGACGTATACCGACCATCTGGGAGCCTAAAATTAGATCTTGCATTCCGTTTTGCTGATTCCCCGAAAAGCCTATAAACTCTAAAAGTTTTATTACGCGTCCTGGCAGAAGACTTATCATTAAGTTAAACGTCCCTGCAAACGAGAATCCATTAAAGTACTGACTCGAAAACTATAATTTTGAGTACCATTGCCCATGCGTACGCCACTTTCGAAATGTCGTTTACTGTCTTCATCTGGCCATTGACGTGTCTTTAAAATAGATCCACACTCTCTAAAATATAAAGGTTTTGTTTAAATTTTATAAGGCTTATTACATCGAAATGAAGAGCTAACTTGTAGATGTTGAAGCAAGTCCTGATTTTCATTCCACCTTTAATTAAACTGCCAAGTGTTTCATCTTCTATGAATGTGAGTAAAGCTCTCAATAACAATGCCTCGGCTGCACAAAGCTCTGCGTGTGCTTCTACTTCTGTAAATTTCTCATAGTGTGGTCGATTGAAGGCACTTCCAAGAGTTTGCGTCAGGGTGCTTTTTCTGCGACAAATAAAAAAGACTTTTAAATTGTGATTACAGATACGTAAACCTCGTTGCTGGGCAGAGGCAATAAAAATAAAAAGCAGATTCTTAGACGTGGTTATTGCATTTAATATTGGTTCTTCTACAAACAATTTTGTCTGGCTGTAGGTATAGTCAAGCTTTGCCAGTAGATATGTTTTGCGCCATTTGAAGAAGTCGTTGGCATATGAAAATGTAAATATTCGCATTAAATTGAGCACTGTACATAAAACTGATAATAGAATGTTTGAACAATCTATTTAATAAATTGTATATCGGGATCATCTTTATCTTTCCCACAAAAAGTGTGTGTCAAAGCCATATTGATTAGATAAGAGATCGTATTTCATATTGAAGCGTTCGGCGATCAAATTGCGTCAAAATAAATAAAAAGATTTTTGGGATCTATGATGACGGATAAATTATTATGAATATAATATCTGTTCATACAAAATATCGCACTTTAAGGGTAGATTAATTAACTTGAATCTTTTACCTTCTCGATCGCTGGCAAACATCGGCACACTGCTTTAATGCTTCAGCAGCAGCAATAATATGAACTGACTCAAATGTTAACATCGCTTCCATGAAACTAAAAACGCTATTTCCAACACTATGATACATGCTGAAATGTGCTTTTGGTTGCATTATCAGCCTTGCTTCCTCAAAATTGTTGTTGAAAAAATGATGAATAGCCATCTGTGACTCTTCTAAAGCAACTGACAATGGTACTTGAGATGACTGGGGCCTAAATCGAAAATGTAACGTTAAGTAAGTTCAAATATTCTTTAGATGTGGGTCTTACATTGTTGTTTCAACGTTTTCGCATGCATCCTCGAACTAAAATCATCAAAACGTCATAAAAATATTAAATATATATTTATACAATAATTTCAAGAAAAACTTATTATTCTACCCTCATATGAATTGAATAATTACTCAATTGTAAAATATAAACTTGAATACTTGAGAAAGATTATCTTAGTTCAACAGAACAAATAATTTTATAGAACTATGTATTGTGAGTATAAAAAATCCAGAAAAAATTTAAAGACAAAGTCATCACCTTTGTTATATTTATAATGAGGTATGATCAGCAAAAACAAACATCAACCTTGAAAGCAGTCTTATTGTTTGTGAAGTTCAGAAATTCAAAACATGCTCTACAAGTCGTCTGCTTTGCTAAAACGTGAAGTTTGACTACAAAAACACAAACCCTCTTCAGTATTCTCAGTTGTAGTGCTTCATTGCATAAGCAGTAGGCACATTGAAGTCGATTCAGATTTAATCATATCTAATTCACTTATATCGATCGTCTTTACCTCATCATCTTCCTCGTCAGGAATTAAATGCAGAGCAGTTGCCATTTAATCTTGAATCACTTTTGCTACGCGGATTTCATTGAATTAGGACAAAATATTTTTTAACTCAGAAGTCTGTTTACGTTGTGTGTTCAACGGTTCCGTGACAACTGATTAGATTTTATACATGAATAACTGAAAAGTACAGTATGAGTGTTTGTAATTTTGCTTTTGCGCAATAAGAAAAATACACTCATTTTAGCAGAGACGTAGTTAGAATGAATTACCTTTGGTATTAAATTAGCTCTACTACGCACACTTATATTGTATCGAAATACAAGGTATAATTAAAATTTAAGACGTGCATAATATTAAATTCTTGGCGTTTTTTATTAAAAATAAATACGTTGAGCAAGATGAGTCTTTGTTACAGCTTATGGAAAATGAGTTAGACATATTTTATGACCAGAAAAAGGACCACTAGCAAGTGGGACGAAATGGTGGCTCCATATTTTATGTTTTTAGACATGTAGCCACCTGATCAAGACCATTCCTACCAGAAATCAACAACAAATTGATATGACGATCTCGAATTTTTGTAAAAAGCCTCAAAATATCCACAAAACCTGAAAAAAATGAAAGATGTTTTTGCTGTTGTTGGTCTCTTTTATTTAGATGTTTTCAATAAAGATTTCGAATAAAATTTTCCAGTGATAATTTGTTTGTATTTTGAGTAGTAAATGATTTAAAGCAAGTATGTTTCTTAATTTTCATTAATAACACGTTTTAGTTCGATTGTTCACCTTTTTATCCTAAAAATACAAATTATGTCATTACAATTTTTTTTAATCAATCATGCAATTTAAATTTAATTTACTTCAAATATAATGATTTTTGCTGTATAGCTGTAATTCCTGTCTGAAAAGTGCTTTTTCCCTGGATCGGCTTTTTTATTATTTTACTGTACTTGCTTGCATGATCAATGCGGATACCATTTTTATTTGATGTTGAAAGAAAATTCTCTTTCCAAAGATGATTTTTAGAAATTCGATTGCAAATTTTGCCCATTTTTAATGTGGCTATTTTTTTCATTACACTGCCGTTAATCAAGGAAAAAACAATAAGCGTTTTAAATTTCAAAACGATAATGTTTTAAATTTTAAGTTTCTAAATGTTAAAAATAAAAAATTTCAAAGTTGTGATCGCCAAGGTGATTTTAAAAGATGATGAAAAAGGGTACACATAGAATGAAATAAATCGTCATCTGAATAAGTCACCTTGGGTTTGCTACACTGTTAGTAGGCTTTTTGCTTAAACTAGATCGATAGTGGCCTACTCGATGGAATTTTGGTTAAATGTCATTTTTCCCAAACAAAAATAATCATGTGGCTGCTTTGAACAAATGTTATTACGGTGGCTACAAGGACAATACTTTTTTTAAACTATAATCCGACTTCTTCCTACTCAGGATACATAACTTATCATCCCAAAATATTATATTTTTTTGTTTAAATATTCTTTTTGCGCTTTTACGCAAACAAATTTCAAATCATTTCCTTTTCTTCTTACATTTAGTTTTTCCTAAATAATTATTACAATTTATATAATTACTTTTTACTTGGTTAAATGACTTGAAATCTCCACAGTTTGAGTTTAACAAAAATATCTATGCTTGCTAAATCTGCCCATTCCATTTTCAGTTATTAAAAAAAGTTATCCTTGCGCAATTTTTCTTATTTTTTAATAAAAAAATTCTAATTTAAAAAGGCTGTTCGAGAACAACAGCCATTTACTACATGCCACCTCAAAATTTTCAATCATTAATCATTTCTGCCACTTTTTTCCACTTTACATTAAATTTACGCCATTTTTTAATTATATTCAATTAAAAGAGGTTCTCTTAAGTTTTATTTGCAGTTAAAGAGGTTCAGCCTGTGCACTGGGCGTAATGCTAGGATTTCCGTGGCCAGCTTGTTAAACAAAATCTTGTTTCTATCCTAAACGAAATTAGCGTTAATGCATCACTAAGTTTCTTAGTATTTTAGTTGCTTAGTTGCCCCCCACGTAGAAGTAGTAGATTAACGCGTGATCGCAGCGCCATATTTAAATTTGGCGTCTTTTAATAATAATTTCTAATTAAAAATTTGAAACCAAATCCGAGTTCTAAAAAATCTCAATTCACTAGGAAATTCAATGGAGACATGAAATGTTGTTTTCGATTCAATTTCAGATTTGTAACAATTGTGGGTGAATGAGAAGACACCTGGAATCCGTGATGCCTGGGGACGGCTCCTAAGCGGCTACTCAAACAAATTGTGGCGAAATTATTTACCTAAAAATAAAATTGTTATAAACTATATCCAGTGCTAAGAATCTATCAAATTTACCTTCACCAGCAACAGCAGATGCAATGCTGGGTGTTTGCTGGGGTTGGGAGTTGTTTCGGGGCCCATTGTTAAGAGGTCCTCCATTCTGGTGGCTTCTTTGCTGTCCGCCACCTCGAATACTTCGGTAATTACCGTTGTTGTTTCCTCGGTAATTGTTACCTCGATAATTGGATGGACCACGATTATAGTAACCGCCTCGGCCTCGGAAGCTAATAAATTTGATAAAAAATTCATTTAAATCATGATTTCAATTCGTAAAGTATTCAAAAAAGGATTATATAAAAAGGTTAGAAAGTTTTATAAAAGTTTATAAAATTCACGTGAATCTATTGACAAAAAATTTTTGCATGGTTTTATAACAAAGAGATAATGTTACTCTCTAATATTAGGATTACCTCCAAACTTTCAATTAATTTAAACATTATTTAGCGAAACAAAGTAGAAAAAATTTTGAAATTAGTGCTTACCCTCCACGTCGGATCAGTGATACTCCAAAAGTTTCACTATTGAGCTTGCGCTCCTGGCGCCAGTCCGTGCGCTGGGTTTTGCCCTTAGAGCGCTCTACAGCCTCGCACGAAATATTGTCAAAGAATGACTTTCGCTTATCATAACCTGGATCATCTTCTACTTCATTATCTCCAGCACCAGTTTCATTGCCCGAATCATCCTTCTTTTCTGTTTCGCCACCGTTTACTTGAGGTTGCTGCTCAGAAACCACCTGCGAAATAAATGAAATTGTTTATTTATCTTTATTTGATTTTATTTGAACATTAACTAGAATCTCCCAGAAAGCTTTGCCCAAAAGTACATCAACTTTCATTCTCGATTGAAATTTGCTTATTGTTCAGTGAACCATCAAATCACACCACTCCACAAAATCACACAAAAAAATAATAATAAAATAATAGCGGAAAGCGTAAATACCTGCTCTGGTTTGACTTCATCGCCCACCTTTAATTTGGCAATCTCAGACCGCATCTCCTCAAATTTATTGTTGGCCTGTTCAAAGTCATAATCGTTCTCAAACTTGAGCGTTGTCTTGGGCTGGCGATTTCCTGGGTTAGGCTTGCCCTGATTCTGATTAGGATTCATTCCACGCTGATCATTACCTTGACCTTGTTGCTGACGGTATCCCTGCTAAAAATGATATGTTATTATAAAAATTCATTAGCGGAATGAATAAACACTCACTTGAGGTGGACCTCGGTCTGAGCGACCTCGCATTGCGCCACCTGGGCCTCCTGGACCAATTGGACCTCCTGGGCCACTTCCTGGACCTCCACGCATCATCTGGTTGTTGTTCTGATTTTGATTCCGATTTTGATTGGGATTTTGATTCCATCCACGATTTTGGTGCATTTGATTGTTGTATTGTTGATGTTGCTGTTGGTGCTGATTCTGGTACTGGTTTGGTCGTTGATTCTACGAAAAAAAGGTACAAGGGAAATGGTCATAAGAAGCACACAGTTTAATAGATAAATATAAATTTTTAAATAAAACATTCAATAGAATAGTTATCATAAACTCACCCTATATCTATTGTTTTGATCCTGCTGTGGGTGCTGATCAAGCTGCTTTCCAGAATCGCGACGCTCGCGTTGCATCTGATTGCCCTGTTGTTGGTTATTATTATGAGGCGGTTGATTCTGACGCTGATTGTTCGGCTTATTGTGCAACTTTTCTTTGGCACCGCCGAGATTATTTTGCTGATTCTGATTGGTTTGCACGCCCATATCGGTAGTTGGACTCTTCCTGCTCATATTATTGGGAGTTCCTGATCGAGAATCTGATTATAAAGTAAAGTTAGTTTCATGGATTATTGGCATCAAGTTGATGCTGTAGCTATTACATGTTTAAAATCTTCAAAGCTTGAACTAAAAGAAATTTACGATTCTGGGTAAATCATATGATTTCAAATATTCTATTTGAGTTTTAACTATGTCCAACAAATAATCGTAATCAATAATTAAATCTATTTAAAAAGAAATTGCAAAAAGTAATTGGTCTTTAGTTCAACCTTTGAGGATTCTCTATAGAAGGAAGATAAAAAAGTATGACAAGTATATTTAAGATGCACATGAGTTTTTAAGTAAATACAACTGAATGATGTAAAGCATGCCAATATACCTTAATGCTGTTAATGTTGTAAGAAGATGAAAATGTAACAAAGATCGATTTGCTCACTGTGAACTTTTGCTCCATATGCAAATTTTTAGCTTTGATTTTATACAATACAATACACAATAATAAAAAGTTTAAAGGTATTTGCAATTTACAATTATTTAATGAATAATCAGCCATATGGAACAAAAATCACGCAAGCGACGAACGGAATAACTGATGAGAATGAAAATAAAAAGTTTTTTAAGTATGAAAATTGAGGCTACTAAAAGCGACTAAAGACTCGTAAAGGTAAAAACTAGAATTAATTAGGGCATGTGCTCTTAAATTTACCGTCATCTGTTTTGTGATGGTGCGCCTGGTGCGATGGCATTTGCTGCTGAGGTTGTTCATGGTTCAAATTGATATTCAACTCACTTTGCTTCTTGTTGCTGCTGCTATTATTGTTGGAAGATGAGCCAGATCCTGGCGCCAAGTTTCCACTGACCATTCCCATGTTGTTGGGGGTCATACCGAAAGGTGCGTTGAATTGGGCATTCATCTGGGGTCCCATGTGGGGTCCTCCTTGCATCGGGAATCCTTGGGGAGGGAAGTTTTGCTGCTGGGGTGGCGCCATCTGTTGGTTTGGCGGTAAATGCATCTGCATAATAGCAGGATCGTTGGGAATCGTGACATTGTTAACGACTCGAATGTCCTTTATGTCGGATCCGCGGAACAGAATGTAATCGTAGATGGTAGGTTGGGGTAAAATTGGGTACTGCGTCTCACGTTCTTCGGTACCAAAAGACCTCACTGTAAATTGAATTGATTTCCAACGACAAAAGTGAGTTATTAAAAATTTAAATGCAATTCGGCGAGTTCAAGCATTAATAAAAGACAAAGAAAAGAGATAAGCAGCACTTTTTTTGTTTGGCTGATTGTGTGAAATATATACGCAAAAAAATTTACTTTTTGTGTGCGTGATGCCATTTTAAATTGTTTGATTTGCCCTTTATAAGCTCGACTGGAGCGCTTGAACTTGAATTGGGCCAATTTCTAAAGCCTTGCAACTCGACTCAATAGACGGCAAAACAATAGATTTTTGAATGGAGGCTCATCGAACAGAAAATTAACCAAATTGATGATGGCTTTTTTTTTGAACAAGTAATGCGGTCTCGAAATTTTCACGATTTGCGGCTTCTATGCTGCACTAAAGAATTTCACAAGTAGCCTGGGATCTTGATATCGTTATAGCGAAAGAGCTGAAGGCTAAAGAACGTGTCTAGAGGAAAAAGAAGACTCACCATTAGCCAGCGCGATTGTGCATTCGGTGGGATCTACTGTAAAAAGTCTTCCTTCATATCTAATATCTGCCTTGGATATTAAACTTATCTTGGAGCCGAGCTCCGGCATTCCAGTGCTCATGGTGGCGACGTTAATTAATTTACCTCGCTAACTCTTCCTTAGAAACCTTTCGAGCTCGAGCTGGAGAGAAAAAATGAAGGCTAATGAATACACTTGAATACTGTGTAGTCAAATATGTCAATTGGTTTGATTGCCCCGCGCGTTCATATTTTTATGTTCAATTAATATTACAATACGCTAATCCATAAAAAACAAGCTTAGTAAATTGTGTAGAATCGTTCAATTTGATGTAATTATAATAATTTAAAACCGGAAGTCTATTATTTGAATTGACAGTTTGCAAGAATACAAACAACCATCGAATCATAGGGATGTACTAAAATCTTAACAGTTGGTGCTTTGTAAGTGATATAGATTGTTTGATTTGAAAGTTTATTCAAAGAAATGTAAAACATTATCAACACGGTTTTTATAGATATTTTTTAATCCATTGATTATGATGAATTTATTAATGTTTATAGTTTTTTGTCCATGTGTTGTAGTCTAAGGTTCATGAAGAGGTGTCCGTTGAAAATATCAGAATACAAGTGAATACTGTCAAGATTTTTTCTTAATTTACGAAATAATCGATCCACATTATGTTTTAAGTAGTTTTCGCTGATTAATTAGCAGTTAATTGATACCAACCAATTAATACTAAAAATTTCGAGGCTCCAAATTTTCATCTGACAGTTCTCTTTAGTCTGCGGAATTTTCTAGTTCGAGGATGGCAGCCACATTTGGGCGCTTTACAGGAGCTCTCCTGAAGAACTCTAACGGGGCATCATTGCAAAAGGTAAACATTAGCTTGCCACATGAACTAGTGTTCTGAAAAATTTGTGGAAAGCTGCAAAATACTAAATGAAAAGAGTTTGAGTGGACGAAAATTATTTTACGTAATCGCCTTTCAAATAAAGTCACTCAAAGATCAGAATCAGAATAGTATTTGAATTTGTGGTGGATCCTTGAAAATACATGACTTGCCTTCCTTCTATAGAAATTTTTGAAAAAACGGGTCTTACGTAATATTTTAATTGTGCGCTGATCCCGTTTTTGTAACCTGCCACCTGACTTTCCAGCATCCTTGAGATTTTTTGGCAGGAGCATCAATCTTGAAAGCTTAAAACCTTATTAACTAGCGTTTAATTTTAACCTGCAATAATAACAAATAATCAATTAATATTTTAAATATCATTTTAGTACAACAACTTGTCCACGTCCACTAGTGGATCTTGGTCCCGAGGCCAAAAAACCGTAAGAAAAAACATGCTTTTATAAAAAGAAGACTACTACTTAGTTTTATTTTAGTTCGCCACCGCCGCTGGTTTAATTGCTGGAGGAGCTGGAGCTCTGTTATACGCCCTCGAGTCATCTGTGAATGCCTCTGGTCCTGAACCCCATCCACCAAAAAATCCATGGAGCCATAATGGACTTATTTCATCTTTGGATCACGCTAGGTAAGATTAGTTTAAAATTGTTTTAGCAATATTTTCATAAGTAACTTTTTTAAATATTGTGAAATATGAATGTAGCATTCAAAAGTATCTTAATTATTAAGATCTTTAAACTAAATACTATCCACACAATTTTTAGTGTACGTCGTGGTTATGAGGTCTACAAGCAAGTGTGCAGTGCATGCCATTCTATGAAGTACATTGCTTACCGAAACCTTGTTGGTTTCTCTCACACAGAAGCTGAAGCCAAAACTGAGGCAGAAGGAATTATGGTACGTGATGGACCTAATGAAGCCGGCGAGTACTTTATGCGACCAGGAAAACTGTCAGATTATTTCCCAAGTCCATACCCCAACGAGGAGGCTGCTCGTTCCGCCAACAACGGAGCTTATCCACCAGATTTGAGCTACATTGTATCTGCACGTCATGGTGGTGAAGATTACATCTTTGCCCTGCTAACAGGTTACGTTGATCCTCCAGCGGGTATCAATTTGAGAGACGGGCAATACTTTAACCCTTACTTCCCGGGTGGTGCTATTGGAATGGCTCAAGTTATTTACAACGAGGTGGCAGAGTATACAGATGGCACACCACCAACTGCTAGCCAGCTTGCCAAGGATGTTGCTACCTTCTTGAAGTGGACATCGGAACCAGAACACGATGACCGTAAACGTATGATAATCAAAGCGGTTGGCATGTTCTCCATACTTCTCGGTTTGAGCTACTATATCAAGCGCCACAAATGGTCAACTCTCAAGTCCAGAAAGATTTCCTTCTATCCCAAGGACAAGTAGACGCGCCAGCTCTAAACCAGCCAGCAAAGATTAAACTTAAATACACAGTTGTTAGCGCATTAAAATCCCCCCTAAAAAATTTGGATCTGGTGGCCCTTGGTGGGGTATTACCTGCCAGGATGATTTCCAGCTAGCTGCTCCGTTTCAAAATCAATTATAGACAAATTAAATTATTTAAATGGAAGATCCGATTAATCTAATCTGTTAAATGGACAAGTGTAAATTTTAACTAAATTTATTTCAAAATAAACATATAAAAGATTAATTGACGTCTTTTAAATTTTTAATCATAATTAAGGAATCTCATTTTACCTGAAAACAGTTGAGGAGTGATAAAAGAAAACTATTTTTAATTAAAATTTATTTTCAAATGCGATAAGCAGTTTTTTATTCTTCTTTAGATTTCCTTTTACACATATGCTACAGAAAGATTCTGAAGCAATCTATTGCTCAGCTATGCGTCAATTATGCGCGCCATCTCTTTCTCTAACGTTGCAAACGATTATAGTTTATAGTTTAAGTAAAAAGATAAGGAAGGTATTTGAATAATTCAATATATTTTTTTTTGCTTTTGAAAAGTGAAACGGCAATAAGTAATCAGTAAATGGAGGATTATAAATGGCTTTACAATAATTGTTTCAATTGAACGTTTAGATACACTGATCATTTTATAGAAATTATCTGAGACCTTCTCAATCCATTTCTTAATCCATTTTAATCTGCGTTGCATCCAAATCAAAAAAGTTGAAATAAATTATGCATTTTACACCTATATGGGCTCTGAACGGATTTCCATTTCTTAGTATTTTTTAAAAATGTTTTCTTGCGTTTTCATAGTTATTCTTGGTATTCTTTTGGATATTTGTTTTGCTGGGCACTCAGGACTTAAAATGCAGCACCTTCTGGTGGCTGAGTTAGTTTTAAGTTATCCTTAAGAGTCATGATGCGACGAATTTCTTGCAGTGTCGCCTTAATCGTGTACTCACGGTTCCATCGAGAAAGCATCGGGACTAATCTTTGATCAATCTGCAATTAAAAACAAAGAAATAAGTTCCTTATTTACTCTAAGAAAGATAACAGCTGTTAAATTTCGAATTCTTTGAAGTAAAAAAAACTCACCATTCCATTCTGACTGTTTATACAATTTATGTTAATCTTAGAGAGGAATCGTAAGATTGGGGGATCATCTGGATATCGCTCTCCACAATCAATTCTCAGAGAATATATTCTATTTTCATATGGAGTCTACAAATAAATTAAACATTACTTTAAATTCCAATTTCGATCATCTTTAAGTAATTCGATGACTCACTCTTGGTGGCCCAATAATCATTCCAGTCCAATTACTGAGTGTCATATCATCGTCATTCTCAAGTCCCCATGATATAGTTCCATCGCCAACGCCTTTCTGTCCAGCCTCCAACTCTTCTAGCAAACGAAAGTTCCTTGGCACAACTGATAACGAAGCAAACGTAAAAGGAAGAGATTAGGCAAAATTCCATGCGTAGTCTCAACAATAGACACTTTATTGAAAGATATACACCACATAAAATGATGTGAATTTTAAATCCAAATAACGAAGAATGTGTCCCTCAAGATAAAAGTGTTGAGCAATTATTGATTATTTTCGTATGCGTAATAAATTAAAAAATCTTTGTTCATTTTTCTCACCGACTCCAGAATTATTCGCCATCTTTGATTAGCAATTTACTGTTCTTTACAACTTATTGAGTGCTCCAGGTGGGTGTTGGAGCTACTTGTTTTGCTAATTTCTGTAGCGATAAGGCCGGAAAACGCTTATATTTCTTAGATTTTTTACAATTTAAGATTTTAATATGCAGTTTTAAATCTTAATGAAAAACTAAGAGTACATTTCGCAAACTTGAATACAATATGCAAGGGGCAAAACAACATAAAGGCGGGAAACTGCTGAATACTTGATTTGAAATGTCCGGAAGTTCAGGTGAAGAAGGATTTGAGATGGATTTGAGCAGTTTTTATGAGATTTTAATCTTTAATTTGTGAAGTTTCATCCCTTATTCATCATTCATTATTGATTAAAACCATCATGAGTCTGCGATAACAAAAAATAAGATTGCTGTACTGAAAAAAGATAAACAAATTTTATGTGATAAATAAATAGATCGCAAAAAAGCAAAACCTATTAATCTTGAAAACAGCGTAAATGCAAGAGTTGGCAATTAAACAATTGTTAATTAACATAATACAACAAAACACAATAAATTTCCGACCGAAAAAATTCTATTTTTATCTGAAGTGAATTTATTCTTCTCTGTAGTTTGGTTTCAGTTTTCATCTAAATTACGGGAGACTCCTTAAAATCTTTAGAAATATGGGGTATTTGGATGAAACTGATATTCCTCATCTCTTTGGTGACTTCTTAAGCCTTATAACAATAGGGTCATGTTTAATTTCAAAGATTCCGCAAATCCAAACAATAATCAAACTGAAGAGTACTCAAGGTGAACATTTTTCTCTAATTTTGATAGTTTGTTTCTAATTTTTTCTTAATTAATAGGGGTCAGTTTAAATGCTTTGCTGATGGAGTTGTTTTCGTACTCGGTTTCTACTTTGTATAACTACACCAATGGTTATCCTCTGCTAAATTACGCCGAATATGGTAAACTAACAATAATTACGTTTGATCTGGAATGTTAATTCAATTTATCTTTCAGTTATTTTAATTCTACAAGAATGGGTACTGGTACTAGTGATTCTCTATTATAAAGGGCTTTTAGTAAGAAAGACCTACTATATTGCAGCAGGCTATGCTATCTTTAGCTTAGGATTTGCTTATGGAATCTTACCGAAATTTATTTTACTTTGTTTAATGGTAAATTTTTTAACTAGAGTGAATAATCTATTGTGATATCTTATCTATTGATGGATAATTGACATTTCTAATAACATGTCAGAAAAAATACCAGAATCAAAAGTGTGTATAATATATTTATATTATATTTATTTTGTTATTCTAGTATTTTTCCTGACAGATCATTAGAAATGTCAATTATCCATCAAATAACCCAATGGTTAAGTTATCTTAATAGAATAATCACTCTATGATACAATCAAAAGTCCGTTTAAATGATTAACATTTAATTATATTTACAGCCCCTTGGAACTCCCATATCAGCTACCAGTAAAATTATGCAACTTTATGAAATAATTCGTACTAAAGATTCGAGCAGTGTTAGTCTTATAACTTGGTTTATTTCTGCATTCACAAATTTGAGTAAGTGCAAAAAAAAACAAAAACAAAAAAGCTTATCTTTGCTTATATTTCCACCTGGGTTATACTGACAAATATATTTAAATTTATTTTAGCCCGTATTTATACAATTTTACTGGATTCTGCTGACAAGATGTTACTCGCAAACTTCGGAATATCCACTCTTTTAAGCTCCCTCGTATTTTTGGCAGCGATGTTTTATAAAAAGAAGAAGCAAGCTTAAATCTAGTCAATCACAATCAGCAACACCAAACCAAAACAAACGATAACTTACCAAATATTTTGACTCCTTCCTATGGGTTCTTTTAATTATAATTAACGATGAGATTTCTGATAAACTCAAGTTTTTTTCAAATCGAGCACAAACCAAAAATACTCAGAAAAGTATAATTTTGTTGCATTTCATATTATTTTATGTTGTGTTTATTTATGTTTCTATTAATGTTGAGTTTGAACTTTACTATGTTATATAAGTTCAGTACATGTACTGTCACAGATTATTTTTAAGTTAAATATTTTATTTAAACCCGTCATCATCTACCATATCAATTTTTGACCAACGAAAACATATTTTAATCTAATAGCTAGACGCTCAAAGAAAACAACCAAACATTATTTTTAATTTATTTTATTTGTAATTTGTGTATTAGTAATTCCCTAATTAATTGAAAATAAAGTAGCAAAAGAAAATTTACACCTAAATTTACAATTTCATAAATTTTTTCCGTATAAACAGCCTAAGCGGATCTCGAAAAATGGTATAAAAATTTTAACAGAGTAACACACAAACTGTATGATATTTGAAATTATTTAAGAATTATCAAAAACTAAAATGAATTCAGTTCAGTCTACATAAAATTTATTTTCTCATTTTCGCACATAGTTTACTCATTCTCAAGCTCCTCCATTTTCAAGCAGACAGATAGTCAACAATAATATTTAAAAAGCATAAGTCTTTGAATTTTTACACAATCTTTGAAATTCTGCCCCTTTCTTAAAAAAAAAACATTTTCGTAGAATTAAATTTCTTGCTTGATGGAGTTGCTTTTTAACGTGTAAAACCTAATGCAATTGTTTGTCGCCACTTTTTAAACAAGAAAGGATATTTTTTCTGGCCATCATGAATCGGAAAAAAATCTACGTATATTTTTACAAAGTATCTGCAGGTTTAACTTAACAGATCTCGTACATAATGTATCTGCTTTGTATAAAACTAATGCCTTAAACAGTAAAAACTAAAGGTTAATGAAAGTTTTTCCTGCTTGTTTGCAAAAAAAATCGTGCGCGATCTTGAAAGAATTAAAAAGTTGCTGAGGCGCACTTTTTGACTATTTATAGAATTTTATATTGTTTGCTAGTGTTTAAAAAGCACTTTTATTCGTTAGTGACCGGTTATTGCAATCAAAATACGAGTCGAGCATAAAATACCCAAATAAAAAAAAACTTTTGACCTTAAATAATTAAAAATCAACATAAATTTAACTAAATTTTAAATAAAGCAAACACAATCTTTGCTTATAACTTGCCCACTCAAAAAATAAACAATCGCCAAAAAAAAATAGTAAAAGAAATAATTTTTAACAATTAAATATAAATTTTTCTTGTAACAACAAAAAAGTTAAAATTTAGATCGAAATTTCATAATATTCGACCACAATCGCCAGAATTGCATACAATCAATGAAAATAAACCCAATACAATTTAAATTTAAATTAATGTTCCTTGATTGCATTACTAAGTAAAATCCTGTTGACCATTGGGCACAGAAATAATTAGAATTGAGACAACACCAAAACCAGAAAAAAGCAAGAAGTTTTTAGGTGGCCAGAAGAAGAATGGAATAACTTATGAGCATTTAATACAGGCACCTTCTACATCAAAGTCTAAAACCATCAGTTTGGTCTCTTCTGTTCCATTTCGTGACCCAACTGCGCATATCAATTTGGTGTCGTTGGCCCTGAAATTTTAAATGAGATTAGTAACAGATGTTTTAGTAAATCAATTTGACTTACCTTATCCTCCAAACAACACCGCCTGATCCCCCAGAGTCCAGAGATACCAGATTACGAATGTATTCACCAGTTTTGACATCCCACAGCTTCACAGTTCCATCATCCGAGCTGGTTATGACGAACCTGTTGTTGAATTGCAAACAGGTCACTGCCGATTGGTGTTTGTTGAGACCTGCACGAAAAACAAAAGATAAGAAGTCATTTTTAGAAAATTCTCCGATAATAATAATTTCAAGGTTAATATATATTTAAAATAAAAAGTAATTCTTACCCGACAAAGTTTGCAGGCACTGACCAGTGAGAATATCCCACACTTTAACAGTTGAATCAGCGTTTCCACTCACTAATATGTTGTTCTTCAGTTCCATCCCTGAGGTCAGGCTTTGGTGGCCCATCAGCGTATGTTTACAAGCTCCTGTATCAGCCTCCCAAACACGAATAGAAGTGTCCAATGAACCGGAAACTACGTGGACTCCGTCAAACTAGTTACAAATAATTTCTATATTAGTTAAATGTGCGATTATAAGATGATTGCATACAATAAAAACTGAATCATTGGTGTTAAAATATAATTAAAAATGTAACTTACTTGCAACGAGTAGACACGATTAGTATGGCCCTGTAAAGTGTGCAAGCACTCCTGACGTTCTGGGTTCCAAACTTTCACCATGTAATCATATGCCCCAGAAACCACCAACTTTCCATCATATTGAACACAACGAACTGCTGCTAAATGACCAACCAGTATATGCATGCAGGTTCCTTTTAAAATGTCCCATACACGTAAAGTTGCATCACGAGAGCCACTGACCACTCTAAAAATAAGGAATAGAATTTAGAAACATTGTACATTTGAAGAAATTTGATAAAAACTAACTTGTCACCATGCAAATGCATGCATCGAACAGTTGAGGTGTGGCCAAAGAGTGTGTGCAAACATTGTCCACTATCAGCATTCCACACTTTAAGAGTACGATCGGTACTTCCTGAGATGATAATACTTCCTGCCATCTGTGAAGACCAAACACCGCCTGTGTGTCCTGTCAGCGTTCGAAGGCACTTGCCCGATACAGCAGACCAAAGTTTTAACGTGTTGTCATCGGATCCTGACACTATTCGATTACCACAAAACTGCAAGCAAGTGATAACGTGATCATCATGACCTTTCAGCACTTTAGGATCTCTAATAGCATTTGTGCGCCAATTCAACTCGATTGTCTGGTGACGCATGTAAGCTGCTTTCCAAGGCGATGCAATTGGAGGCATTGTTCCAGTTCGCCCACGTTTTGGCTTATCCACAGTGTCTGTGATAATGGCAGCTTTTTTGCACTTTTCTTTCCATAGCAAATTGTCGTCAGCCAGGAAGCGCCAGCTAATGCAAGTTTGAGCAGCTCTCAACAAGTCTTTTGGCTCCAAGTAGGAGAGAACTTGCAAAGCGAGCTCCTTCGGTAAGAGCGATATGAAATCACGCTGGAATTGAGGCTCTATTACTTTCATCATGTGTCGAACTTGCGTTGGTTCGCACTGCTCGATTAATTGATCAATTGCTAACAGACGTTCGGCATTTGTCCAGCGCTGGAACTGAAGTAGCCAATCCATAAGCTCTGGTGGTGGATGTTCTTTTGTTGGAATTAAGCGGGGAGTTCTTTTTTCACTCAACTTGAATTGAAAAAAAAAAGGTAACGTGATTTATTAATTTCAAAAAAATTAGTGATTCAAAAATTTAAGAAACTTACCACACTGCAAGCAGATTTTGGAGTGATCAACAAAGCAGGTGACAGTAAATTTGTGCGAGGCGACATAGTGAGTCGTTTGCGCAGGCAATTAGGTGTATCGACTTGAAGCAGAGAGTGTTCGGTGAGTTTACGTTTGCGTGGAATTTTAGGGCCACTCTCTGAGCCCTCTTGGAACAAATTATCGGAAATAGAGTCAATTTGTGTGAAACTAGATAAATCAACATCTCTTGACGGAAGCTCATCTTCGCTACTATTATCTTCCTCATCAGTGTATTCACGACAAGTGCAAATATCTTCATTACTAGATCCCTCTTCACAATCTTGCCAGCTTTCATCATCATGCTCCACTTTAATAGACTCCACCATATCTAAACTGTGAACCATGTTGTGCAAATGGTTTTCATTAATTTTGATGCAGCTGACCTTTTCATGAACTTCAATGGGGTATACACTTTTGCTAGTCGAAGGCATTTCCGATGAAGAACTACTTGCAGTTGGTTCTTCAGCGCTTAACTTTTGCCGCTTGATTTTGAATGTATCATCCAGCAGCTTAACTTCAGAAGTGTGCTGAATGACATGAACTTCAGCAACATTTTCATTTGAATTTAAAATTTTATCTAATGGGTCCTCGCCAATAGGAGCATCTGAAGTGCTACCCATATTTACATATTTTTCTATATTTACTGATAAATTAACTTTAGCGTTGGAGGATTTTATTGTACTCTTGTTGCTTGGCTTATTTACACTATTGTAGCGACTGCTGGTGGGTGTGGAGGTTAACTTGGACTGGCTTGAGGCGCTGAAATAGAAAATCAAAATTTTAGAGACAAAAAGTCTAGGACGTAAATCAATCAAAATTACCTGCTTGTCGCTTCATCGTCCAGCTCATTATCTTCATTGCCCCCTCCATTCGGTTTATGATTATTTATTAACCCTAGATTCAGTCTATTGTTATCAGTTAGCAGGGACGAGCTCTTGATGATAATGCCACCAGTCAGCTTCTGCTCTATTTCAAAGTCCCGCCTTTCGATGGCATCCATCAATTGCACTGAGTGATTAAAGACCTGGGCACTGCTTCCCAAGCTGCTACAAGATGAAGTCTCCTCACTGAGTGGATCCGAATTGATATCAAAATCATCAACGAGGTTTCTAATCTCAGAGCTTGTTTTGCTGCTGCCACTACAACTGGCCACCACATGCTTCACTGTGCCTCCACCTACTTCATCTTCTTCACAATCGTCGTCAGCCGAAAAGAATTCATCGCTGAGCCGCTTGGGTTTCACTAAATTGTCCGCCATTTCCGAAATATGAGAGATATTGTCGTCTACCAGTGGGGTCTCCAGATTAATATCCACCAGATTTTCATTGCCCAGCTCATCGGGCATCGTTGTGCTCATACTAATTTGGCTGGGTGTGCTTTCGGACAGCTCGCTATTTTCGTCGGCTGTTCGTGATACTTCATCATCATCTTCCAAATTATCTAATAAAGTATTTTTGTGATTCTGTAGGGAGCACTTAACATCGTCGGACATTCTTACACAAGTTTCCAGTAGATAAATCTGCAAATGTAAAACTTTGTTTGAAATTTTTGTTGTGTTAACTAATGGAATTATTTAAAGTGTTTTTCATACCAAATAATATGAATTAATATCAGAGTTATCTTTATCAAGTGAATAATTGTAAAGAGGATTTTCAACTTCTTTTCGTTTGATATTTTCATTTACAACTGTAAAAAAAATGTGCTACTATGTTTTTTTAATTACTTCAAAGCTCGTTCAAAGCAGAATAATTTCTGTCATTTTAAAAGTTTTCTTTTTATAAAAAACATAACAAAAAGAAAATTATATTAGTAAAATTTTAGTAAATTGCTATTAAATAAAGCTTTTAGAACTTCTCTAAAGAAAGTGTAAATTTCATTGTATTTATATTTTAAGGCATCTGAAAACCATCCCTTTATACATTATTTGCGACATGCAGTGACAAACCGATAAAGCTAAATAATTTTCACACACAAAATACGGCAAAAATCCATTTATCAAAATATTTTATTACACCTCGACCTTATGTATGTATGTTGCAGTTTTAACGAAACGTTTTGGGGAAACTTCTTCACATGATCGGGCCAAATAGGAATTTTTACCTGCTTAACATCTCACATAATTGATGTGTGTCTTTCAGGCGAAGGAACATAATCAAAGAAATCGTGAACATTCCCATGTGTTAGTAATGCAAACAAATGCACGGGATGAGCATAAAGAAAAACTCGAATAAGACACACATAAAAACAAGGATGCAGTTAAAAACTTGAAAGCAGGCATTATCATTTTTTTGTTGTAAATGATGGGAAAAAATCCGTGTAATGTAATGCATTTTGTGTCTTCTTCTTGCGGGCTGAACGGATTGAAAGTCTCTCTAATGAAGGCCCATAAAAGTTTGAAAATAAAAAACTGGATTGATTAAGGAACTTTATATCCTGAAACAATTTAAAAATACGGGAAGGGTAATGATTTCTTTGATGTTCCCACAGAAAATGATGAATTTCAACAAAATAGTAGTTTAACAAACATAAAACCATCATAAAACTGATCCAATAACAATTTCCGACCTCGCAAAATAAGTATTTTCATACATTTTTGTAGGTTTGTTTTCGAGTTTTCGAAGAAAAATTATGTAAATGATGGAATGCAAACATGGAAAAGCTCATAATTTGGAAAAGCAACCACCAGATGGTAATTAAGTTGAATGAGCTTTATATGCTGGTTAAAGTGGAGCTAAAACCTCGGAATAAGCGATAATTATTAAATTTGAAACGCAGAATTTTTTCTGGGAGCAGCGGATAATTAGACTTCAAGAAAATGTGCTTACGAAATTTGATGAAGCTGTTTTCAAAATGCATTTACATTGTTCACCTTGAAATGTGTAATTAATACAGTTCTAAGTACAACAGAAACTGCTCCAAAGATGTTAATCCCATGAAATTCAATTGACTTGTTTTTCTTGAATTTTTTTTCAACAAGCTAAAATTAACTCACATTTTTTGCTGCTTCTAGACGTCCAGCTTTATCCTATAGTTGACACGAGTTATAAACAAGATACCACGAGCATCTTGAGTTATACGCCACTGCTAAGGACTCACTTAATTAACAATTAATAACCATTTTCAACATTCAACATAACCATTTGACTGAAACAAGAGTTACATGAATACAGCCATGGAATACATGTTGATATAGCTGGCGATGTCATCAGAACCAAATTGATTGATCAGACGTAAACCGTTTTTATTCAATAATCGCAAATTTATCGAGAAATTTATACATAATAAAATTTTTTTTAAAGTTCTTTGAAAAAACAATAGTTGAATAAGATACTAATAATTTGTAATAATAATTTTCAAAAAAATTTTGAACAAAAGTATTTTTGAAATTATCAAATATCTATGTTTTCTTAATGTATTCAGCTTTTTAATACCATAGCTGTCATAAAATTGTATCTACTTTGTATCTACTCTGTAGCGATCGAAAAAAATCTACAGCATCTAATTTTCATTGAAAAATTAAATTAAACTCAAAGTGCAGTAAATTAAAAGACCAAACTTAGTTCTACAAGTATCTTGAAGCCGATTGAGCACGTCCAATCATGGGCTTCCGCTCTTATTAGATTTCAGGTGGCCTCAGTTAATCGGAATATTTAAATCTCGTGTGAAAATTACCGGTAGATTTTTAGGACGCTCTGCAGCATCAACTTTAACTTACCAAGATGATGTTCACAGTAAGTGGCTGCTAACAGCTCGAATTAAAGTATTTAATGAAAATTCAAAATGTCACCAAAATCCGCATTCAAGAAGTAAAACAGCTTACTACCAGCGCTCCTTTTTATGTACTACACTCAACAAAATCTTGTACAAGCTTTCATTATTATTTTGATAATAAAAGAACAGTTTTTCCTTCTATAATAGTAATAATTGGAAGCGCAATTATTAAATTAGGTTATGTGTCCAGCTTCTGGATCTTTTCTTATCAGTAGCATCTTTTCCGATGTTATGTTTGGAATTATTCGAAACATTAAGAATTGTTTTTTTTCAGGGGACTACTCAACAACAAGACACTCGTTTCAGCGACAAAGAAAAAAAGCTAATGAAACAAATGAAGTTCGGCGAATGTCTCAGCAAAAGAGTGGATATGTCCAAAGTGAAACTGGATGTTCTTCGTCCGTGGATTAGTCAAAAAATTACAGATATTCTGCATATCGAAGATGACGTGGTGGTTGAGTTTGTTTACAATCAGCTGGAAGAAGAAAAGTTTCCCTGCCCCAAAAAAATGCAAATAAACATGACCGGCTTCCTAAACGGAAAAAATGCGAGAACTTTTATGGATGAACTGTGGGCTCTATTGTTATCTGCACAAGACTCTGACTCTGGAATCCCCGCCGAATTTATTCAGCAGAAAAAAGACGAGATTTTGAAACGGGAAGAGGAAACTTCAAAATTCAGGAATAATCGTTCCAAATCTCGCTCTAAGAGCTTTGATAGAAACGCTTTTAAAGAAAGACAAACCTCCCCAGAAAGCGCCACTGGTCGTCCACCAAAAAACGACGCCAAAGTGGAAGTTGACAAAAAAACGGATAATGGCACCTCTAATAAAGACTCCAACGAAAAAGTCAAAGAGAAGCCAGAAAAGTCTAGAGATCAGTCCAAGGATCGTAAAAGATCCGTTGAAAGGAAGAGAAGAACTCGATCTCGCTCTAAAGGGCGCGCTCGATCAAAAGACAGATCTAATAGACGCCGCAGTCGTGATAATCGAGATACTCGAGATAACAGACGAGAAAAAGGACGACGTAGCAGATCAAGAGATAACAGAGACAAGAATCGCCAGAGCAAGTCAAAGGACACAAAAGATAAACCAAGACGAAGCAGATCTCGAGATAATAAGGACAAGAACCGGAAAACGGAAGTTAATGGAAAGAGTGAAGTGAAAATTGATCCAAAAGTGGAAAATCGAAAGGCAGCCATTGAAAAGCTCACAAATATGCAGTCTAAACTGCTTGAAATGGCATTGCATAAAAAACGATCGAGCAAGTCCTCTTCACCAAAACCAACTGTTGCGGCTGTAGTCCCATTGACAAAACCGGCAAGCCGTTCTCGATCCTCCTCTGTTAAAAAATCCAAACGTAAGTCACGCTCTAGAAGCTCTCGCAGCAGCTCTTCTTCATCCGATTCTGACCGAGACAAAAAACGTCGTAAGCATAGATCCACCTCTAAAAGCTCGTCGTCTAGCAAGAGTCGCAGTGGCTCCAATACTGATTTTGAAATACAGAAGAAGGCAAACAGTGTGCAGAAAAAACGACATTATCGATCCAACAAGGATTCGTCAGATAGTAGGTCACCTAGCCCAAAGAACCAGCGAAAGGGCAATGACCGAGGAAGAAATAACCGTTCTAGAAGCAGAAATCGCTCTCGAACTCCTAGACGTAGATCAAGGTCACAAAATAACAGAAACAATCGGTATGTTTAGTATTTCTAGAATGAAAATAAAACTAAAATAATTTTATTTTTAGATATGGAGGCGGAGGCGGTCGTCGTCAATCACCAGCTCGTCGTCAAAGAAGCCCCCAACGTCAGAGATTCAACAGTAATAGAAATCGCACTCCCGAAAGATTCCGTAATGATCGCTTAAGAAATGATAGAAGGGGACGTGCTGATAGTCGAGGAAGAGATCAACCAAAGCGAGTGGTTAGCAGGGATCGAAAAGATAGCAGAATAAGGGACTTGAACAAACGTGAGCCACTTAAGCTCATCAGCAAGGACAGAAATGGAAGTAAGGAGAAGGATATTCGAGATGGAAAGCGCGCAGATAGTCCAAGGGATGTTAAAAAGCGTTCAGATAGCAGGGAAAAAAGCAAAAATGCTGATAAAATAAAGCCCAAGAAACGTGATGTCTCTGAGAGTCCAGAAAAGAAGATTGAAAAGAAAGTTGTCAAAAAAAATGATAAAAAAGATTCAAAGATCTCTGAAAGTGAGAAAAAAGTTAAAGAGCCGGAAGTAAAGTCTGGATTCAGTTCAAGTTTGTCTAGAACTCCATCACCTTTCCTTAAAGCTTTTGAAAGAGATCAACCGCCAACAGAAAAACCGACCACCAAACAAAATAAAAAAGATGATAAAAAGGTAAAGGACAGTAGTTCCTCCTCAAGCGATAGCGAGTCGGACTCTGAGGACGATCAACGCAAGCGAAAATTGCCTGAAAAGCCTAAAAATAATGTAAAAAAGGATTCAACTGAGGATGTAAAAAAAAAGGTGTCTTCAAAAAAAGTAGAGAGTCCAGATGATGGGAAGAAGACCAACGATTCTAGAAAACGAAGATTACCGGAAGAGCCTGAGCTGAAAGCCAAGAAATCTAAAGATGATGTCACTGAGAAGGTAGATTTGACCAAGGAAAAGGAAAAAAAACTAAAAGAACGTCCTAAAAAGCCAGCCCCAGTCTCCAGCTCGGAATCGGATGAAAATTCTCGTAAAAAATCACGTAAAGAGCGAAAAGCCAACGAAGAGTCCTCCGATGAGTCTGGAGACAAAAAGAGGAAGCATAAAAAACTTAAAAAACCCAAAAAAAAGAACAAGCGTCACAAGAAAAAGAAACTTAAGGAGAAATCGCGTTCACGATCTGCTAAACGAGATGACGATTCTGATGATTCCGAGGAACATGCAGTGAACGATGATTTGGAGAGGCAGTTAAGAGAACGTGCATTAAAATCAATGAAGAAGTCTAGCATTTCCGAATAGCGGAGTTTTGGAGTTTAGCTGTAAGAATTTTTGGAGACGTTGATTAATTAATTAAATTCATAAAATTTTAAAGATTTTTGAAAGCAATATCAGTTTTTAGAATCTAGAGTGATGAAGTGAAGTTGGACCTGTAAAAAAGTAAATTAAAATTGACATTTTGATAAATAAACTAAAACAATCAAGAAAGTTTATGAGAGCGACTGTCTGAAAAAAATCTCTGCTGTATAATAATATTTATTGTTCTACGAAATTTTGGACCATTTGTCTGTTGAATCATTATCGTCTTGATTTCATAAAAAACATTTAGTTTTTTGTTGGTTTTATGAGATGTCATTACTTGAAGGGCCTTCTTAACATCACCTTATAATTAACAGAATATTTACTTTGAATCAACGTCTCAATGTATGAATTTTCAAATTGATTGAACTATTAAGTCCCCAGTGCTAGTAGCCGAATCATGTGAATTTTGTAGGTGTTTGCGCGCATTGGATTTTTGGAAGCATGTGTCTGGCAGGAAATACTAATTAGTGCAAAACACTGAGGACTCAAAGCAACAAATTAACGTCATTAAATCACAGAAATAATGTATTGATTGAGTAATTCATGAATTTATGAAAATTCTCAAAAAGTCAGCTACTTGATCACTTAGAACTTTTGTTGTCTCATAAATGGAATTTTCCCTAATAGTGTTGATTGTTCTGATTTTCCCAGTTCACGACTTTTTGTGCAGTAATTGAGCGTATTTGTCACACTATCCATAACTTTTTAAATGAACCTATGATTATTAATTCATTGTAAAATTAATTGAATTTGATGAATTGTAACATTTTTCAGACTATATGTTATTTTAGAAATACAATAAAAACTAAATAAAAACCTTAAATTTTAGAAATTTTTAATGAAGGTAGGTTCCATAAACTTCGGGATTAACAAATTAATTTTAACTAAAAAGTAAAAACATATGATTCCCGGATTATTTTGAAAACTAACTATTACGAAGTTAGTAGTTGAAGCAAACACAATGACAGTCCATAATTTTTCGATCAACAAAACAAATCAAAAGTTTTTTTTTTAACAGCTCAGATTTGCTAATTTACAATAATTAGAAGCTTTAATTAATATATATATATCGATAAAGTGTAAAAATTGATCTGCAGATAATAAAACAACTGAGGAAAACCTCAGAAAAACCCTTAAAAATACAAGTTCATGAAAAATATCTGACTATCATTGTGAGCTTCTAAAATACACAAATTTTAGTGATTAATATGGCAGCTAGGAGTTTCTCCATAGCAGATGCATTCGAAGAAACTAACGATGAATCAATCAGAGTGTATGGAAGCACAGTTATAAGCACACCTATCCGAAATAAAAGAGATGATGTCAGAATTTCAGTGAAAGATGCTAGAGACAGGTTGTTTTTCAGATAATTTTGTTATTTAGTATATCAATACCATCAAAATTTTCATTTCTACAGAAGCTCCCTCAAATACCAAGATGACTCTGCGTCAAGAGATAGCGATAGCCTGATCCAAGATTTTGAAGAATATGACTATAGTAGCTCGTATTGGTGGCAGCACCAAAAAGTCCAAGATAATTGGAAAACAGTGGTTGCTGCGATAGTGCTGTTTATTGTGGGTCTAGGACTACTCGTCATGGGCGCCTACTCGTTCTCCCATTCAACAAATAGTGGCGAATCAGCAGTTTTTTTCATTGCCGGACTTATCTGCTTTATTCCTGGAGGATATCATGTTGTTTATATATACCTAGCAGCTAGAGGTTATCGTGGCTTTGACTTTTATCATTTGCCACTATTTACGTAGTTCACGTAGTTCTGGTCAATTCATAAGTATTTATTTAATTTGCTGCTATATGTGTAGGTTATTTTTTGTCATTTTCTGTTTTTGATAAGGCGATAAGCAGGAAATTTATAATTTTAAGATATTTGATAATATTATTTTCTCCCTTGAAGTGTTTGATAAAAATTAGAAACAATTGTGCACTGTAAGTGCTCACATTGAATTATAAAGTCGTAAAGACTTTAAAGTTTTAAATAATTTAAATTTAATAAGGGTCAGATTCGTTTGCATATAATTTCAATTGATTCACGGCGGTGAACTTTCTTTCGATTGTATACATTAAATTGATTTTACGCAAGGCTATATATTAATTTATTTAACGTTATATTTGATACTTATTATGGGAATGTTTCAATATCATTAATTAATTATTCAATATATACTTATTTTGGTGAATGTAATTCCTTACAAAGCTAATTATTGTTGATAGTTTAATTGGTGGTTGGCAAAATATTGATGAAAGCCAAGATTTTGATCAATTGATAATTTTACTTGCAAAAATGAAGTTCACATAAGTAATTCATTTATTTGGTACACGAGAAAATTCTATTAAAATAATTAACTTAATTTAGATTCAAAGTTTAATTCCCTTTTAGAAACACATTAACTTGAATATAATTTCTTTGAGATTTTGATTATTGATTCAAATTTGTAATTAAATTCATAAATGAATTTCATTCCAAGCTTAAATTAAAGTATTATAATTACTTATGACTAAAATATTTGAATTCCAGATTTCCACGACCTTTTATATTAAATAAATTTTGGAAGCACAATCCTTTCAGACTAGTGCATGGTTTGTAGAAAACAAAACATAATAAAATTCCATTAAAAGATAATCAAAATATTAAACATTTCTTGATAATACCAAGAATTTTAGTAGAAAGCAAAAATACTCTTCTAAATGGATTTATAAACTTCTGACCAAAAACATTGATTTCATCTTAAAGGAAGTTGAATTTCATGTGCAGATTATTGCTCAAGTTTGCATATATTTTCTTACATGATATTCAAAATCTTGATCTCACCTATTCATGCTCCAACAATGAGTTTTCTACCATTTTTTTAAAATAAATAAATGGCTGCAAACATTTTCTGAGCAGCTTATATTGAATTTTTATGTTAAGATTATTTAAGATCTTTTCAAGTTAAGAAAAGTTCAACATTCATGAGACAGAATGGATGATTTAAAAAATAGTTTGTAAACTAAATCTTTGAACTGCTTTTAAAAATAATTTTTATTAAGAATTTTAAATATAATGAAAATCTACTTGAAAAATAAAGGTTTATGAAAAATATGGAACTTATTCTAAAATTATTGTTTAATAATCGCGCAGAGAAATTCTAATATCTTTATAATATGGTATTTAATTTGTGAATTGATTATTCAAAAAGCTTGATGGTGTCCTTTTTCAATGAAAAATAATCCTTGGATACATCATAAATTTATTTCAGATGGCTGGCGTCAGATTTTACAATATTAAAAAAATTTGAATTTTAAATCATTCAAATTTTTATTTACTCAACAATTTGTTCAGTCAATTAGCACCAGCAACTTCACAATCAATTTTGATCATCTGTTGACTCAGGATCTTCTTGGTCATCATCTTCAGTCAAATCAGATCTTTTTCGTTTTTTGCAGATCATTAATAGTTTTCCATACTTGCACTTGACATCGAACATGTTTTTAACATTATTTTTAGGATGCTGCATCTTTTTGAAGAGCCACTGAAATTAAATTGATCTTTTATTTGTTTGTTGAGCATATCAGGAGTCAATTGTTTTAAGAAAATACTAAATGCCTTTCATATATCGTTAAAATCTCAGAAATTCTTTTGTTTGTTGGTGTATTTCCTTGGTGCTCCTTTCTGGCCCAATAAAATGATCAGAAAAATTTCTCATTAAGAAATCTTCTAACAACATCAACAATAGTAATTGTTTATGAATATGAGTGAAACAAAGAATCAAAGTATAGTGACCACTAACAAAACTGAAATACATGATTTATGTTCTGTAATCTTCACCTTTTCAAAAGCATCTTCATTATCCATATTTTTTATTTTTTTCTTCTCTTGCGATTTTTCTTCTAAAAAAATGAGAGATTATTATGTTATAAAAATAGAAGTTGAATTAGACTTTTATACCTTTTAATTGCTTCAAATGCACCGACTTTTGAACTTTATAAAAGAAATTCGAAAATTAATCTTAAAGCTCAAAGTGTATAGTGTATTGGAAACTTACGATTTAATTCTTTCTTCTGAAGTTGCTCCTGCGATAAACCATAAACTGAGTTTTGACCATTGTATCGTGGCAGTTTCTGAATGTACTCATTGCTGTGTTTATGTTGACAGCACGTTTTTTGTTTCCTTTCTTTAGACTCATCATCAGAGCAGGTTGGGTTTACTTTCCCACACTTTTTGGAAATTTTCTTGGGAAAACACTTTTGTATGCAATTTGGTTTTTTAGTTTTGTGTTGTTCGCAGCACGGAAGATGAACTGTTGGTGTGTTTTCATGCTCTTCAAGCTCTTCTACAGTTAAATCTGACTTGGAACTTCTTTGACTGTGTATTTCATCTTCAACTTCATCTAATCTATCTGTTTCGTCATCGCTTTTAGCTTTAAGTTCTTCAATTTGCTCGCATATTTCCGATACATCATCCCCTGTGTATTCCATATCTTCGTTATTTTTTGACAAAATTTGATCGATTTCTTCTATATCCAGATCGTCGTTTTCTTGATCAATTTCATCGATTATTATTTCTTCTTTTTGCTTTAGATTGCTCAAACTGCCCTGACTAGAATTTTTTTCAGTGTGCTCCTCATCACTTTCTTCTGGTTCAAAGTCTTCTAAATTTTCTCTGAAACGAACTTTTCTATTAGCAGCATCAGTATCTTGATATGGTGTCGAATATAATTCTTGGTTAGCTTCTTTGATGCGCTCATTAATATTATACTCGTTTGGGGCAGGTTGCAAAACTAGAAAAATCAAGCATATCATGTGGTTATTAAGTTGATGTAAAGGCGAAAGTTCGCATTGTATACTCTAATCGATTTATTAACCAACAAAAGAAAAGTCCTCGTTTGAAATTAACATATTTTAAGGTTAAGTTTTTGAGGTCGCTGACTGTAACGTAAAATTATAATAAACAACTAAACAAGGTTGCATTACTCAGGCATGTGTTATAATCGTTTTTATTCCATATGGCTCAAAGAGTGATGTTTTATTTTATGAGTTTTATTAAAAACTACATATTAAATAAAACACGCACGAAACACCCATTTTAAAAAGTTTTAGCAATTAAGGAAAAGTTACAAATACACAACAAATCTCAATTAAAAGTTAAAATTTTTCAAGCACAGATTTTATAAACTGATAGTAAAATTTTTCACATGCAGTTACTCACAATACTCAAAATCGTCTGAAGAATCGTCTTCCTTTAACTCCCTCGGTTCGCTTTTCCGTGACATATTTTTACAACCGATTCGATGATTTATTGTTCATGCGATTTCAATTTAAGGTATTCCACCGATTTCAGCTATTTTTGAGCCACGCAGAACATCCAATCACATCAAAAAACGATTATCCGGATTTATAAAGGTTGAATTATAAGCTGATTTTCCAATTTTCCAATCGTTACCGATGTAGCTGCAAGACGCTTCCACATGAAATGAGGCACTTCACTTGCATTTCTTGTAGACTCTGTCGGCAGGCATACACAAGTTTTGAAGTTCAGCACTTTTTCAGAGAAGGCTTAGCTGCATAGTTTGATATTGATTTATAATGTCGTTGCTTTGGACACATATAAATAACGGCAAAATTTTTGAATTCGTGTGTAAAATATGTTTTTCATTCAATTTAACCAAAGGGGTGCTGATATAATTTTCACAGCCATAACGATATGACTCAAGAGACGGTGAGTATTTTTCTTATACCTTGAAATTTGTTCAACATCACAATAATTTCTACAAGTCACAGGTTTTACTGTAAACTGTTTCTATGCTTTTTTATACTAAAAAAATTTGCATATAATTGTTTATTTATGTCGCATATCAATAAATCGGCTAAATTGGTAGTGGAAAAAGTGAATTTGATGGTGGTTCACAATAAATTTTAATCAAAATGTTTGAGCACTTTATAGAGCATTTATACATTCCATTATTTTCGGATAGTGTTATTTTTAAAGTTCATTCTTTTAGTCAAGCTTTTAAATATTTTAATAGGTGATTACAATAATGGAGCACTTAATAGTCTGCTTCGAATCGATTATCATTTTCAAATATCACCACACTTTTCAATTTTCATGCAAAACGTGCCGCCCTGCCAAAAAAAAAATTCTACACTCGTAATCACTTTGTGAGATTATATAGGCTCTTGGCGCGGGAGCTTGTCGAATTAAATTTGTTGCTAAATTTATTTTTGAAAAATAAATTTATCGATCAATCGAACGGAAAAAACAGCTTAATGCTTTTTATCAGAAAATTGCTACAAACTAACATAGCTCTTTATTAATATTTTCGTTTTCAGATTTTATAAGGTAAAATTGTTATTTTTGTAAACGAACAAAAAAAGGTGTTGAAGCAATAGATTATCTGTACACTGATTTTAGCAATGGTAATTTATCCAAGTAATATAAAATTAAACAAACCTAATTTGTAGAATCAAAAACTGAAATATTTTTGAATAACAATTAAAACAAAAAAAAATTTTTTGACAAACTTATAAAAATAAATAATCTATTTTGAATCAAAATCTTATAATAAAAAAAACTTAATTATAGATTTCAAAAGCAAACCCATTTTTAATTACTGATATTGTTTTTTTTGTTGTGATTTGAACGTAACCATTGTGAATAAGACCACAAATTGAGCATTTGTAACTAAAATTGAGTAATCTTATGGAAATATTATTTTGAAAACTTATCTAAACACATTTATCGCTATAAAATTTAAGAATAAATGTTTAAGCTGATGAGTTGAGAAAGAGTTATTCAGCAACTAATTTTCCTTTCATGTTATGTGGATTGAGAAAAATTGGCTTATCGTCTGAAAGTAAAAATAGTAAGAATAGTAAATATCAAATGGTCAAATTGCCGAATAATTGAAAATCTACCTCGATTTCTTGCTCTTGTGGTGATGTTCACGACTATCCTCACGTGAACGTTTTTTGTCATTGTGGGATGATTTTTTGTCACTACCATGACGTTCTCTATCCTTGCTGCTCTTGGATGGATGCTTGGATGGGCTGCTAAAAAGTCGAAATATTCAAGTCAGATTTTTGTAATATTGATCAAATTTAATGAAAACACTCAAGCAGTATTCAAATGCAAACAAACATATAACAAGATAACAAACCTAGACGTTCCACTTGATCGCGACTTTTTCTTGTCGCCAAAGCTTCTGCCATGATCACTTCTATCTCTACTGGATAAATTACGTCCAGATCAGGGATAGAGAGTTAATAAACGAGACAGCACAATTACCCTTAAATAAACTCACCTGTGCTTCATGCTTTTGTGCTTGGATGACGAAGATGCAGGTTTGAAGCCACTCCCTTCACGCTCACGATCTTCTTCAGCTGCTTCACGCTCCAAATCACTCCAATCTTTGCCAGACTCCTCATCAGAACCCAGATCTTCTTCGCTTTCGCTGTCATCGTCTTCGGAAGCTTCTGAGAATTCAGAGCCTTCTTCAGATTCATCTTCCTCAGATTCAACCTATAATATTTAAATTATTAAAAAATCTAAAAATTATATATTTATAAAACTCTTACATCAGTGGGTTCAAACTCTTCGTCTTCCTCATCTTCTGTTTCATCTCCAGCCCCACCTTCACCTTCAGATTCCGGATCCAAGAAAGTCCAACCACCATTATCGAAGAATCCTTCTGAATCATCTGTGATGGTTTTCATAATCTTGGCCCAATTGAGAGATTGGATACCTTCTGAATAGCGGATGTCACAAGAGCTGTAACAATAATTAGGTAAATTAAAAACTCATTTTAATTAGATTTGATTGCTTACTTAAGCCACTCTTTAACGTGATCCAGCATGTTCATTGGAATGGCGTTAATCATTGCAATTTTTTTGTTATAATCCTTAAACACGAAAATCATGTCAAAATTACGCAGATGGAATTGAACACGCTCAAAGTGAACTAGCTCTACATCCTCTAAGGAAATGACAAGAGGTGGCCACTCTGACAAATTAACCAAGCTTCCAGAAGTCGGCTGCAAAAGGACAGTGCTACGGAAAGGAGCTCCTGGGAAACCAAGCTCGCGGAAGGGAATATCAAACTCAACTTGTTGCTTTGTCATGGACTCAACCTTTTCGCAGAAGCTTTTGAAAGCCGTTTTCAGTTTATCTCGTAACTCTCTTTCTGACTGCTCAGCAGCCAAATCATCTCTATCGTGCATGTGCTGATGCTTCCCCAAATCTGTGGTGATTTCTCCAACTTCAGTGTAGAATTGAACATCCACGTGTTTTTTTTTGCCAAACATTATGGCATGTTTCAAGTGGAAATGCAAAAGAATTATCATCTCGCCATCACAGGGCTGGAAAAAGGCGCTCTTGATGTTGTTGTAAAGAATGTCAACTTTGTCGCCTCGTACTGATGTATAACGGAATCCATTTGTGTGGGCCTCCAAAGAGCCAGTCATACGTTTGCTAACAATGTTGGGACGGATGTACAAATCCTTTAATTTGGGATTACCCTTATTTTGAGACATCAACAAAGTATCTTGCTTCACCAAATCTTCCTTTTCTCTTTCTTCTGCCTCTCGAGTCTTGAATCGCTTCTGCACTTCTTTGATTAACCTGAAAGCGGTGTTTAAGTTGGAAGATGGTGCCGCAATTTCACCAGGCTCTTTTGAGTTGGTGCTGCGATAAGTAACTTCTTTAACATAAGTGGCATCGGGTTGTGAATACATTCCTCCTTCAGTTCGGCCCATTGTAGCTCCAGGATGGAAAAAGTTGATACGTAGGTAAGTATAATCTCCCTCAACGCTTTGGGAAATATTTTTGATGGTTGAAATGTGGAAGGGCACTGGAAGACCAAAAACTGGCATGATAACAGTTTCATACTTTCGGTCCACATACAGTTTCAGATCTTTAACTTCGGGTTCACGAGGCATCTGATTGACACTCTTGTAAGAAATTGTAGACTTCCTGACTTTCTCAGCTTCTTTACCGCCAGATTGTTGAGCCAATCGTTCTTTAGCCTTTTCGTTCAAAGCAGTTGCCAGCTCTTTTTGATGTTGTTTCCTTTTTTCTTCGGAGTTGTGCTCAGATCGCAACTTATTCTCCAAAACAGCATTTCGTTTACCACGAGCTCCAAGTATCTCTTGTCCTTTGCTGGATTTTGGCTTGGGAGCCTCTTCTTCTTCGCTTTCCTCATCATCTTTCAAGAAAATTCCAATGTTCTTCATTTTTTTCTTTGACATTGTCAAGATGCTGGCGGCTGATTCATCGTTCACGAGGATAGTATCACCAATAAACAGTGCGTAGTTCTTGCCTTCTTTATCAGACGCTTCCTTGTTCTCCAGACCAGACAATCCAATGTTCAAATTGAAAGTCATTCCTTTTTTCAGCTGAGCAGTGCATTTGGGTCCAATCACTAAAGCGTTATCACGGAATTCTAATCCCATGGCAAATCCAAACGTTTTGGTTAGTTTATCTACCAAAGCTGGTTTCTCTTTCTTGCAGTAGGCCATGCCAGCATCAAAAACATCAGAAAGTTTCTTTCCAGGAACCATTATCTTCAAGATCTCATCCTCCATATTTACCAGAAAATTATATTGTTCCTGAATCTTATCAGATGGATTAACCAGCAAAGTTCGCACAATGTTGGAGCAGTAAGACTTGTAACGGGCCCCCAACGAGCATATAATTGAGCCAAAATGTAGGTGATTCTTATCACTCAATGCGCTAAACTTGAGACTGTAGTTGCCGCCTGATTGAATGATTGCTGGGTAGCACATATCTAATTGCGAATGATCCACCCCTGACACGTACTTTTTGTCAGTTAGCGCTGATTCCACACCTTCAGCTAGCTTTGCATGCTTCACTTTCTAAAATATGTTAAAAATAAAATATATTATAGTTTTGATGAGCTGCAATCAACAAGTGTAATTTTTTTTGACATTATTGATATTAGTAGTCAATAGCTCTGTTTACACCGTCGGCGTAAATGAGGCGTACGTAAGTCCGGCGTAAATTTAACTCTGAATTTACATCTGCCCGTATATGCCGTGCAGATTTATATCTCAGATTTAAATTGACAGTTGCCAAAAAATATGTCCTGACAAAATGAAATTTGGAGCTCCGCTATTGGCCCAGTTGGGTGATTTGACTCTTTTGGCTTTAATTAAGCTATAATCTCACTTATTTCGCCAACATTATGAGGAATTTTTCACATTTTAGTACATAAAATTTTGTATAATTGATTCCAACTATTTTAATCGATGGCGTTGATTAATCACCAAGAATTTTTAAAACTCCAATTCCCATGTTTTGGCATATTTATGATCCAAAACGCATTCAAATCTTAGTTTTTACAAGTTTATATTCTTTAAAAGGTTGTTTCGCTTAATTTAATGCAATATAATGAGAAATCAGAACAAATGATTTTCCATCAAAAAATCGGGACAGATGAGTTTGACATTTCCAGGCATAAATTTTAAATCTGTATTTATATCTCAAATTTAAGTCTGCACGGCGTATACGGCCAGACTTAAATTTTTCCGAGTTAAATTTGTATTTACGCCTACGGGGTAAACAGAGCTATGGTGCCAATTTTACTCAGTCGATCGACCGATTGTTATTGATATTTATTCAAAGTGATTTATATTGTTAAACCAAATAAATTGAATGTGAAATGCATGTTATTATGTTCAAAATATTATATAAATTCTCAATAAATTATTAGTTCAAAAAATCACCTTATCAGCATCAATAATTTCCATAATGTGATCTTTCAGGTATTTGGTAAATATGTCCACTGTAACGAGACAAGCTTTCTTGATGGTCATCACTTCAGTGTCCTCCTTTTCACACATGACATAGCCAACAGCAGCACTAACATCAATCTGCTCAAATTCCTTATCCTTAATGGTGGTACGCCAAGATTCGCAAAATTCTCCAGGGAAATTGTCTTTAATGAAGACACCAACAGATTTTCCATTCTTAGAAGATTTCATTGCTTCGATAAGCTTATCGAAGTTGGCTTTGTCTTTGTCGGTCTAAAACAAATAAAAAATTTAAATGTTGTTACAAGAGATATTTGATTATTCTTACCTTATCTTTCACCAGCAGCTTAACAGTGGGAACATCCTCTTCTTTATAATTTTCAATCTGCTTGAGAAACTCAATCTTCTTTTTGCTAGCCAGAAAGTATATTGTGTCAGCAGTGAACACTGTGATAGTATCGGTGAGCTCATAGCCCAGTAGCCAGGTCTAAAAGTTAGGATTATATATGAAACTTTTCGAAACAAAAGATATCACAACAAGATACCTGTAGAGCAGTGGATTTTGAGTAAAGAACCTCTTCATCTACACCTACGGCAGATACAATGCAATCCACTTTTGACAACGAGTCATCGTGGGTGAAATCAGGATCCTGGAAGACAAGTAATTTTTGAAATTAGCTTTTTAATTTAGAGGTTAGCGTGCAACAAAAAAATGTCTTTAATTGAAACTCTACTGACTTAGATTGCTAGTCAAAAGGACCAAAATTATGTTGACAATGAATTTTAGCCAAAGAACTTATAACTATTTTAAAACTTACTTTCCAAGAACTGTAGAATTTTTTGATTCGGCGTATGAATATTGAAGTGTCTAGCGAGATGCTCGACATCTTGGCAATAATGTAATTGTTAGCCTGTTGCTCTACACAGTTATTGAACTATTTCTGAAACTGTTGTACAATTAAAGCAAGTATTAGGTGGTGAATTAACGAAAAACTTCAGACGCTTTGTATCTGTCAAGAAAAGATGTCAAAAATTGTATCTGTCATATTTTTTATTTGGCGGGAAATTATAAATTTTGGTTGACGACCCCTTGTTTACTAATATTTTACTAATTTCGAGTCACGTTTTTAAAATGGATTTAATAGAAGATTTATTTGATGAGTATCAGGAAATTGCAAGATGTGCATTTGCTGACATGCTACATGACAACGAACGAAATGAAAAGTATTCAGAAGGAATTAAGGAAGCAATTCAATCTATGCATTCAAGAGGATTAAAAGCAAATGTGCTGGATGTTGGAACGGGAACAGGTCTACTAGCAATGCTAGCAGCTAAACATGGAGCTGACACAGTACATACGTGTGAAGTTTTTGGGCCAGTTTCTCTAATTTCTAAGAAAATTATAGAGAAGAATGGATTCAAGGACAAAATAAAGATGATTGGAAAACATTCAACAAGCCTAGTTATAGGAGTGGATATGCCAACTCGAGCTAATATTTTAGTAGCTGAAGTACTGGACACTGAGCTGATTGGAGAAGGAGCACTAGAAACTTATCGGCACGCGCATGAAAATCTTTTGGAAAAAGATTTTCTTTCCGTTCCTGCATCGGCTGGAATTTTCGTTCAAGTAGTAGAGAGCTCTCTAGCTTTATCTTGGAACAAACCTAAATTGCTGGCCAATCTAGACGGTGAAGTACAGCTCAGTTGTCCTAAAAATGTAAGAAGTATTTTTCGATATATCTTGTAAGAATCTAACTCTTCATAACTTAAATTTCAGATCCTTAACTGCTCTGGAGCACCATCTATTCATGACATCCAGTTGAGCCAATTTCCAGTAAACAGCTTTAAGTCGTTAATAGGTCCTACTAAAATGTTGGACATTGATTTTTCTGGTTCCCCAATCAAGAAAGAGTCTTTGCATGTCCTTCCACTCAAATGCGAAACTAGTGGAGCAGCTCAAGTAATATTTTTTTGGTGGGACATTAAAATGAATCCTAGTGGTATTTTATTAGACATTTAGTTTTTTAATATATTTTAAATAACTTATAATTTATTTTAGGCTCAATACTTTTGAGCTGTGCACCTCATTGGTCTCATCCTGACACCGAAAGCCTTTTGAAGTTATCTGAGAACCAGCTTACACCTAATGTTGTTCCATGGCGTGATCATTGGATGCAAGGAGTTTACTTCCTGAAAAATAACGTTTTTTTGGAAAAAGGACAAGATATAGAAATTGCTGCTTTTCACGATGAATTTTCATGGTGGTTTGAGTTAGCTGCTGGGAAAGACAATACTTTTTCGAACTTGAATCGACCAAGCTGTGATTGCTGGTTTCATTTAGTTAATTCCCGGAACAGAATAGGACAGTTGAATGACAATTTGAGGAATAAAAAATTTATGAAGTATTTCGATCATCTGAACCTTCAAAAAGAAGATTGTGTTCTGGTGTTGGGAGATAACAGCTTTCTCGGAATGTCACTGGCCAAAGCAACTAGCAAAGTTTATATTTTAGAAGAAAATAGTTTGGGAAGGAAAGTGATGGATAGTTACATTATGTTCAATGGATTGCAAGATAAAGTAGAGCTTTTGGAAGATTTAAATAAATTGGAAACGTTGAGCAATAAAATTACTCATATTTTTGCTGAACCATATTTTTTATCAGCTTCTTTACCTTGGGATCATATTACCGTTCTATTGAACAAACTGAAAAGCTTGGAATCACTCTCACAACTACAAAATTTTGAGATAATGCAAAGGTCTCTTCCTAAAGCTACAATTTATGCAGTTCCCGTTCACTTTCTGCATCTTTACAAAATTCGTCACCCTCTTGTGGCCTGTGAAACTTTCGATCATCAGATTTTTGACAATTTTGTACAACATGCTTCTTCTATGGCTGACAAAAATGTTGAAACATTTAATCTTTGGGAATACCCATGCTTGGCTCTTGGACCTCAAGTTAGTCTTATGAGCTTTGATTTAACTGGAAAAGAAGAACAGAAGATGGAAGAAAGAATTGAGTTGTTTGTGGAGAGGTAAATACGATTTAAAATAAGTATTTAAGATAGTTTAAATAAATTTTTTTTTCTAATTTCAGTTTATCTAGTAAATGCAATGGCTTGGCTCTTTGGGTGGATTTTGAATTTTCAAAAAACATTATTATCAATAATGGACCAACATCAGCAATCCAACTGGACAATTTGATTGAATGGAACATAAACGCTCGACAAGCCGTGCATTTAATTCAAGACTGGGAAGATTTTACAATTAAATCAATCTCTAGCACTTGCGAATTAAATTCAACCAACGAAATTCTAATGAATTTCCAAAAAAATAATTCTGCATGTTAAAAAAATAAGGAAAATAAAATAACATTTTTAATATAAAAAAAAACAAACTATTGTTGGAAATATTTTTTATTCTCAAAATGCTCGGAATCACTCCAAGCTAGGGCAGCTGTTTTTGCTCATATTACATTAATTTATGCAACTTTGGAGGCCATTCGCTTGTCTCGTTCTTCGGCCACGCTCAGCTTAATACCTTTGCCCTTGGGGAGCGAGATGTATGCCTTAGCGCCCTTTCCAATCATGAAAACGTTGCTTAAACGGGTGGCGAAGGTGTGACCATTAGCATCCTTCACGTGGATGATCTCGAAGGAGCCGGGATGTTTCTCACGGTTCACAACGGTACCAACACGCCCCAAATTCCTTCCTCCGGTGATCATGACCAAGTTTCCTGGAATACAAGAATTGAATGTAATTGAAGAATTGGTTTGTGGCAAAAAAGAGTTTATAAAATAGTTTAGTGACAATTTATATTGTTTTCTATTTTGGAAGCCGGCTTGCACACTTTTAAGTTGCTAGTCAGGGCAATTAAGAAAAATTGTTCTACGAAGTATAATTATAAAATGTCACAGGAGCGAAAATCTCCAAACGGCATGATCAAGCTTCGCGGCATTTGTAAAATGCTTTGCTATTGAAATCTTCTGATTGTAACTTACCAGTCTCGAATTTAATGTGGTCGGTGATCTTGCCGGTTCCGATATCAACCTGGATGACATCATTGACACGGATCATTGGGTCAGGATAACGGATGGTGCGTCCATCTGATGTGACCAAGAAAGGTACCTTCTTTGGTCCGATTTGAATACGCTTCACCTTGCAGAGCTTGTACTACAAAATATAACAAATAAAAATATTGTTAATGATGTTGGTGAGATTTCATTTGAGGATCATAATTGAGAAGAGATGCAATAAAAATGTCTTCGACAGTAATGTTACTGAAGTGTCATTTGCAAACCACTAGGGCTCGACACAGCAGTGACCGTATTGACGTATTTTATTTAGGCCTCAATTTTGACTCGTTTCTTGTGAACAGTTGCATCACAGACAAGCTTCGATACAGGCCAAATTTTAATAATTATTGGGGTGGGTTAGTTCACAGCAAGATTTGAACCGTTGACCTAAAGTATATGAGTCGTGGAAGTTATCCACTGAGCTAGGGGCTGTATTTGAGGTACATATGTTAGAAACTTACTTTAGATTCCTCAACGGTGATGCGATGAACGGTAAAACGTCCCTTGACATCATAGATCAAACGGAAGTATTCTCCAGTCTTCTCGATTGTGACAACATCTGAAATATAATATTTGAAATGTTAATGTAAATTCTGAATAAAAAAAATAATAAATGCGAGTTCCTAGAATATAGACTTTAGAGCTTCAAACGTGTGGCACTGACATTTTACTTTTTCCAAAACTTTTATTTTTGTGTAAAGATCATTGATTACTTGAATGGTGGCACTATTTTTTATTTACATGTTTGATGATTACGTGTGATCTTCAACAAATTGATTTTGGATCAAACAAAGTTGCTTTAAATATGCTTCTAATCAGCTCACGAGTTATGTTAATCTTATTTTCTATTTTGGAAGCCGGCTTGCACACTATTAAGTTGCTAGTCAGGGCAATTAAGAAAGATTTCGTTCTGGGAAGTGTTTTATAAAATGCCACAGGAGCGAAAATCTCCAAGCGGCATGATCAAACTTCACGGCAATGCACAAAACATCATACTAGCACAAAAACTCACCCATAAACCCAGATGGATAATTGATATCGGTGCGCACTTTTCCGTCGACCTTAATGTGACGCTGCATAAGAATCTTGGTGACTTCGGTGTTGGTCAAAGCGTACTTCAAACGATTACGGAGGAAAATCACTAATGGAAGCGACTCACGCAACTTGTGTGGGCCAGTGGACGGACGAGGAGCGAAAGCACCTCCCAATTTGTCCAACATCCATGCCTTTGGCGCGGCTAAACGCTTCAAATGCTTCTTTGGGCCTCGGGCCTAAAATTAAAAGGGAAATATTAAAATCAGTTGTTAATTCGCAGCTTAATTAACTTATTGGTGGTTGTTTTGAATAAATTGAGGTTATAACTTAATCGAACTTTGAGATTTGTTCAATCAATCTTTATGTGTACGTCTTGATGATATTCCTTCTAGAACTTAGCTTATGAACGAAAACATGGTGTGTAAATAATTTTATAAAGTTGTTTGTTCTAGGATGCTCCACGTTTTTTTGAGCAAATTTAAAACACTAGTTTCACCTCAATTCACCATCAAAACAGTCACCGATCCATGATTAATCGATGGAGTCAATTCCAATTAGTGGATTTCTTACCATCTTGTTTAATTCTGTTCACGAATTAAAAGAAGTTTTAAAAATTAATTTAAAATTTCTTCCGACGAGTTGAAAGAAATTTTTGTAAAGGCTGAAATTAAGTTTAATCGAATAATCGATCATTATGTGACAGCTCAATTCTGTATGCATGAAGTTAGTATCGGATTAATTCAAATATATAACCGTTAATATGCATCATGCGAAGAAAAAGATTAATTTATTTATGTATGAATTATCATCAACACAATTAACATATGTTCTGTTTTACGAAGTGAATTATTTAATTTAAATATCCAAATATTTTGTTGCTTGAATTTCTAAACATAATATTGTTCGTTCCCAAATTCTGAAAATTCTTTGACATCCTAAGTATAATATAATTTCCAAAGCTGAATGGTTTTATAAAAGGATTCGATGTATATTTAATAAAAAATATTGTTTCAGCAAAAATTCATTATGGCATAGTGTTTTTCATGTATGTAACAAATTAATCAGATGTGTATAAATTTTTTACTATCTATGTGCTATAAATATTTAATTTTATGTTATTTTAAACATGTAGATTTATTTCATTTAGCCGTAAAAGATTTGCGAATATAATAAGATGCATTATTACATAACAATAGCTTGCAACAAAATTGGGCCATCCCTGTAGTAGATCAACAAAGAGTTAAATATGTAACAGTTTTGATCCAATTCGAGACACTTTGGTTCAATCTTTAATACAACTATTTATAGACATCTTTTGTCAACTTTCCGCACATCAGTCATCGTGAAATAGTCTTGTTATCAAGATTCTTACATAAAATCATAGTAGCCAGAGCATTTTACTTGAGATATTAAACTTTAATCACTTGTAATCATAGACACTATATTAGCCGACCCTCAGAGCGCATATAAGCAATGAAGTTACTCGGTTTTTAGTTATCCGCTAACTTCATTTATTTCATTTTCGACCCCGCGAAAAAAAGGAAAGGTACTGAAATACATGTTTTAACAATTCAAATTTTTTTTTTCGGTCTTTTCAAATTAGAAATGTCAAACAAAACCGGGGTTGGGCCATCCAAAAAAAGTTGCATGTATTTTCTTTTATGGTGAAATCAAAGATGAAGAGTCCAAACAGAATTTGAATTAAACGCTAAAGTGGTATTTAAGTGTCTATTTTTAAATTATGTTATATTATGCACAAAATGCTGTATCAATTTACATATTGGATTTTTTTCATCTGCTATAACTTTTGTATCGATAAATATGCATGCATGAAGCTTTGTCTGGAAGATGATTCTCCATTGGTGGGTAAAACTTTATGTTAATATCGAAACATTGTATTATTGAGAAAGACTAATAAGACAACATGTAAAAAAACTCATAATTTTTCAAGAAAACAAAAAAATATTGACAAATTCAAGTTTTTGAAGTTCTGTGAAAAATTTCTAGGATACAAAAAACCCCTTATCGATACGTGGCTGCATAGTCATAAGAATTTGAAAGCTTTTTTGCCAATGCTTGCCATTGTTATGCCATAAGAAAAACAAAAATAAATTACAACGTGCATTTATAAAATATTCACGCTTGCTATTCAAGCGGCAAAACTACACAAAACTACATAGCACAAGAGAAATAATGCATTCACCTTTTTAGAAGTGAAGTGAATTGAAGTGTTATATGCAGCAGAGAAAAATAACATAATAGAAATAATGAAATGTATCAAATAAAATGAAAATATATTTCATAAGCATAATATAAAAAGAACAGTCAAATGCATTATTGAAATATCGCAGGGGTTGTATACTTATAAATTTAAATATGGTTTGGTGCAATGGAATTTTACCTGGCGCTTCAATAAATTCACTGTTGAAAAATAAAAATTTTTCGAAGAAATATTTAACTGAATAAAAAAAGTAAAACTTAATTGTGACGTCTTTTAAAACTCAACTGTTTAATAAAAAAAAGGAAAACTTATCAAGATCAGAAAAAATAACACTTGTTGTTATTATTAGATTAAATTTAGTAATATTTTGATTTTCGAAAGCGGATTTACAAGTAGCATAAACAAAATATAATCTCCAAAAAAGCTCTAAATTCTATTCAAACCTCTCCCCCACCGTATTCAGAAATTCGCTTTAGGGAAAAGAACAAGAATTTTTCGCTGCCTCTTTATGGATGTATATTTGACTAACAAAAGGAATAATGAATGAAACCATTTGTACAAAATGAAGTTTAAAGTGCATCAGAAACATATGCAGGAAAACGAAATTTAATCTCAATGTATTTTTCGGTGTACATAAAATTGTTTGTATACGATGCAAAGAAACTTTAGATTTTCCCCAAAAATTATTGCCATATGCAAACTGCCAAGACGGTATTACCAAACATTAGGATTGAGGAGCCCAAAAGAGAAACATGACATACGAATGCATATAAGTTAGGGGAATACAGTAGTACATCATCACCCATAATAGGTACATATTAAAAACTTTCTATCAAAAAACTTTCGTGCTAAATGTTATATTAATACAAAAAATGTATACATTAATGTATATTTAACATATATCTAAAATAATTCTCATCAGTTTCCTTCTAGATGAAAGCTACTTATAGGCTGCTACTACCTTTACTAAAAATTTAATATAAATGTAGGTACTGTTTGTATGCTTTTCCTTGAATATTTAATGGCACTACAGATATACACAGAGTGCAAGGTATTATATATAAAATTAAATTGTTCCATTTTATTGAGAAGAAAATCGCTCCAGCTCTACATACTGTAAAGTGTATTATGCCGTAGCTGAAAATGTATTTTCTATTTACTCTGACTGACTATCAAAATTGAATGTTTTGCTGTAAAAGGCAGAAATAAAAAAACTAGCATGTAAAGACATTATACATGGAAGCATGTATAAATTTTCATGTAATATTGATCAAGGATCAATATGTGAATATTTATTGACTATGATTTATACCTCATTCGAATGTTTCTACGAGGATTATCAGATCAGCTGCACGATAAAGCATAGAGAATCCGAAGGCAGGCCAACAAGATTGTTCATTTTAGAACACATTTCATGTACATTTTTCAAAATTGAATTTTTTCTATGAAAAAAGCTATTCGATATTAATCAAGTTCGGGACTAGAAACTGTAACTATGCATGTACAATACATTTTTCACTAGTTTTTTAATGTTAAAATAGATAGTAGATTTCTTAATATTTTGCCGGTGTGTCCGTATAAAAAACGTTGTAAGCCAACAAGTAATTTATTACAAAATAATGGAAGATATAAAGAAAATATATTTAAAAAAAAGACAGATCCGTATAAAGTAAAATAGGTTTGCAATGAAAATTTCTTTCTGATTCTGAATAAAATATTTTAATACACGGTACTTGCATAACTGTTTTGATTTATGTTTTTAAAGTTGACTTTTCTCTGAAAATCAAATCTAGCTTTGCAATCCTGCCAGTATCTAACAGTTTTTTCTTCTTATTATACTACTCTGCCAATGAACAGTTTATACATATTCTACCAAAAAAGTGGATCTGAATTTTCTTTATTCTCCATAAAATATTGTTTAAATTTTAATTAATTTTTTACCTTTTTTTGCTTCTATCTAGATACTTCAAAATTTTCAGAAATTCTACTTTAAAATTTTTAAACATAAATTTCCTGGATGTTTCCGAAAATCCATCAGAAAGTGTTTGCTTAGGATGGATACTTTTTTGCCATTTGATCATTATTAATAATCATTATTAAAAAACATTCTCCAGCACACAAGCGGCAGATACCACAGCTTTTAGTTTTTGCTGAAAAATGTATGTTAAACAAATAAACTTTAATGAGGTTTCGGCTCACTAAATATATTATATATATTTTATATTCTCTGTAATAATAGATAAAAGTGTAATAAAGTTAACTCGTCTTGGCACCATCAATATTTGATGCTATTATGTGTGTGGTGCAACTAACCCGCCGCTAGTGGGAATATCGATAACAAAATCAACCAGCTACCAATAATAAACTACTCCGCATCGACCATTTTGCTTGGAGTAGTGCTACGGTATACCTCTCTATTATACCGGCTTCATACAACCGAATAATATGTTATATTGATTGGAAAATTATATTTCATTATATCAAGCAGGTATGTATATAAAATTATGAGGAAATTCGGAATTTTATTATTATGGCACTAAAGAAGAACATTATGGTATAACCTAGGACATTATATGATATTGAATAAAATTGAGAGTTGGTAGAGGATTGCAAAACGATTCTTTATAGATTGATATTTTTTATTGCATACTAAATTCTTGGCATATTGCACAGAAGTCAATAAACCATGTGTCCTGTATACATGTATTGCCTTTATATAAAACAACATATAGAATGAGAGTGTACCAATCTTATTGAATCTTGCTATGTGGACAGTCTGACATAAAAATGCATAAAAGAGTTCCTCAAAAACCCATCTCCTTGTCGTTTTATACGTTCATTGAACACTTCCTGAATGAACTAAAACTCTTGAGATTTAAAATCGTCTAGTGTAGACTGTATGTATCCAAGGATTTGCTTTCAGTTTATATTTTATGAATTTAGAAAAAAAAAGACTTCCACCATTAAATCCCTATATTATGTTATTATAAGAATAATAAAAAAGAATGCGTCATAAAAGTTTAATATTGAAAAGTACTTGAAGATAATCGGGAAGGAAAATAGAGAAATATTTATTTTTCATTGCAAATTAAATTTTTTACTAATCAAATTTGCAATTTCCACAGAATTTATATCGTCATGTTTTCTCTGTCAATGTGATATTTCTTACTATTAAAGTTTTGAAGAAAGTGTACATAATATTGTTTTTGAAGAGTGATTGTGACAACGTTTTTAAACAAACAATGCAGTCTATTTTTCTTAAACTTGGGAACCGGTAAAACTGTTTTAAATATGAATTGAGAAATATATTTGAGAAATTTTTTTGAATGAGAAAAAATAAAACATTTGAAATACTTTTCATTTACAAAACAGTACAATTTTTATAAAAACCTTTTTAATACATTTTTATAAGTTTTAGAATTTATTTTCACCAGTGTTGTACACTGTCTTACATATACAACATAATTTCTTTTCTTCACAGTTTTACAGCTTGAAAGTTTGAAAGTTTATCCAACGCAAAACCTCTTCATGCGATTTAACTTTTGAGACGATTTTTATTTAAGCACTCGTATAACATAATATATATACTTGCCTGCAATACTTTGGCAATATTTCATTTCAGAAATTTTTGCCAAAACTTTTTTGTAAGGTAAATTTATCCGAGAAAGATGAATCTGTTACATAAAGCAGGGGTTAACCACAATAACTGTACAAAAACTGGCAGCCTGGCTCCTATAAATTATTAAGAACTGAAGCCAGCAAATGTTTTCAAAATCAATCCCTGTCTTAAAGTTTGGCAAAATTTAAATGGATTCGCAGAAAAGTGGAAAAGTAAAAGTGTTTAGTTGAGTTTTTACTCAAAGTGAAAAAGTGAAAAAGTCTTGTTCTCTATATTGTCTTTATGTTTAATGCGAAAAACTCTTGACAGTGGAAGACTGTAGCATTTTTGTAGCAAGTTAGGTGCCAAAAAAACAATTCAGTTGTTTTCGATGTTAAATTTCAAAAAATTTGGGAAACAACAATCATGTACTTGCATTTTTATACTTGAATTTGATTCTATTTCAAAAACTAGAAAACATAAGTTGTATAATCACTCGATTTTCAATTTTGCATAATTTATACTGATTATTATTAATGACACGAGAACATGTTTATTGAATTGCTTATTAATTGGGCAAATAAATTAAAATAATATTAATGTTATTATTATGCAATTTTAATTAATAACGTTTAAATTTAAAACTTTTTCACGAGTGCTGAATGCCCATGTCTTTCACATTTAATTGTTGCACATTAACAAAAAGCTTACAGAAAAATTATAATATGAACTTTTGTAGAATTATTTATGTTTTTCAAGTCAAAAGAAAAGTTTTGGCAAGAAGAAAAACCGTACATTGTATCATCCAATTATTTCAAGAGAATTTAAAATTTAGTAAATTTAGATCCGAAAATGTATATCATGTAGCGAACTTTTTATATTTTCGAATACATTTTCGCTTTTCATGCAAATAGCAACAAAAGTTTTGAGAATTTCTTTTATACTTATTTAAAACAATGTAAAGTTCAATGAAAATCCAGCATTGAGAGCGACGGAATATTGTGGAAAATTTGTGGGAACAACTCATCATGTGCTTTGCTCGGTAAAATTCCTCGCCGAAAGGATTGAATGGAAAAGAGAGCGCATTTTCCAGCATTCTGCTCAAAATGCTCTCTCACGTTGTCTGAAATTCTGATATTTTTGGGAAGATTGTACAAAATTTCCCCAGTCTGATGAAAGATGAAAAAATATATTTGTATATCTTTTTTGAACAGTTTTCGGTTTAGTTTGCCAACGAACATATCTTCTTTCATATCTGTTTGTATCCGTTGAGTCTGATTTTGCTCTGGATGGTGAAGCAAAACCTAAAAGTATTTTACCAACTAATTGCCATTAAAAACAGTTTTTAGTTTTTTAGTTTTCCGAGTTATTTTCGAGTTTATCGGGCGACATAAAAAAAGATAAATAAACACAAAATAAAACTGCCAGTTATCAGAAACATAGTGCACAGATTGAAAATGTAAATTGGTTAAATTATTTAAGTTGTTTGTGATATAAAGCTTCAGATTTGTGAATTTGTGGATGTTTCAGATTTTTTTAAACAACTGCAACTGATACAGCATATCTATCAAGCATATCGATTTTCAACAGTTGAATTTTAGCTTTTTAAGCTTTTTGGCTGTATATTTGGAAAACTCGCTACTTGCAACTTTTAAACTTTTAAAACTTTTATGCGAGGAAAATATGAAAAAATGAGCAAGTGAAAATAATAACTGCATCAAGTGGTGTAGAGTTTATACAATATTGTGAAAAAAAGCAGGATAAACGGATAAAACGAAATAATACGGCGAAAGCGAAAAATACACACGAAAACGTTGAGCAAAATGAATTATAGTTTTTTTGTCATTAGTGATAAATGTGACACATTTGGATTTATGTATTATTCTATGAAATTTTATTAAAGAAAATGAAAAATGAAAACAAAGTGAAAATGAAATTAATAATGCTTTCTAATAAATCATAATCACACTTGGGCTAAAAGAACTTAATTCCCGGCTGAGCTGGAATAATCGCAAGAAACTTTTTCGAAATTTATTGTTTTAAATTGATATTGAAAGCTTGATTCTTGACAATATTAAAAGTTACATTATTTTTGAATAGACCAGTCTCAATTTGACGACAAATCATTGAAAGAGAATTAAAGGACAGCCTAATTATATTTTGAAGTACATGAAATAAATTCCCATTACTAAAATTGATTTTACGATAAAACAAACATAGTGTTAATAAGAATTGCGTTGGCCTTTACTCAATATTTACATTCAATAAATTTTGCTTGGTATTTTAAACAGGTATTTTAAACATGCTTGCACTAAATTCATAGTGGTTACACTAAATAATTTTGCAAAATATTTTTACCTTCAATCTGGAAAATTTCTATAAATTTTGGTAAAGGCCATGTATTGTGATGTTTTGTTGTCATTACGTTCATAAATTAAATAATAATCGCCTGAAAAAATTATTAATTATATAATCAATATTTTTTTATTACTCAATAAAACAATTTCATCCACGGGTTTTTTCGGTTCATTTTCCATAACTGACAAAAATTCAATTTATATTTATAACAAATATCCTGGAGCGAAAAGAAAATAAATTATGGAAAATATTAAATTTTATTGCGACATCTCATACAGCTTTTTTGCATGTGTGATTTTTGGTTTAACATATTTTCTCTCAATGAAAGACAATTAAAATTCTTTTTTAAAAATACAGTTACTTTAAAAAACATGATTTTTTATTAATATCATTATCATAATTCAAGTTGATCTGATAATAGATTTTATGAATATATTTTAAGCAGAATTAACCTCTACTTTCAAAATTTTCACAAGCTCTGTATGGGATTTACCAAAAAATTATAATATCCCAAATATTTTCAAAGTTTTTATGCACATTAAATTTATGCTTGTTTTAAATTTCAAAAATGCCATTTACCGTTCATTATGTGTATACAGAAATACAAAGCATTCATTGCAGTTTTTGCGCCATAAATATAAACAATAATTTTTATTGGTGCACAAATGAAAATTGATATAAAAAATTTTGTGCTGTTGAAATAATTAAAAATGGAATATTTACCAGCAGAGAACAGATGAAAGTTTGGTGCACAATTTAATGGCATCCAGGCAAAATTCGGGCAAATTATAGTTTGCATCAAACAAATGCAGTATTTTCACCCAAAAACTAATGGAAAAATCAATGAAGAAAATTTTACATGAGAGATAGGGCAGAATTATATTTTGCCTCTTTGTTGAAGTTTTAGTTCTAGCCTGGGAAATTCAATTAAATTTTCATTTTGTACAAAATATTTCATGTGATGTATTTTGCATTACTCTACTTCTTGCACTTTGCTAGAGCGCACAAGGAACAGTCTTACGTTTTGGTTTTCTGTACAGTTCTAGGAAAAGCACTTGTTTATAGAGTCTTCTCCCAAGTATTTAATATTTCAACATGTGCTATATTTCATGGAGTTATTAATGCATTTTCAGATTTTAATAAGGGTTGTCTTCTGCATAGAACAGACGCAAGTTTTTAAGATGGTGATTTCATGATTGCAAATCAAGATAAGATTGTTATCGGAATAAATGTATTCAACGATTCTTTAAAGGTGATGCAATAATATTTGATAAGCAAAGTTTCTGTGAAAACAATTTATACATTATCAACATTTTTTAATCTAATAGTTTTTTTGTTGAAAAAAATGAAAGCTTAACTCCTCCTTGTTGACATTACAAACAATCATATGATAAAACAATAACAAGAATCAACAATTTGATCCCATAATACCAGACAATCACCCTCTCAAAGTCTCACCATTCTAATAAAACGTTTCCGATGAACTTTAACGAAAACTTTAACAAAAGGAAATCGAATCAATTTCACACAATTGATCAAATCATCTGATAAGTTTGCTCAACAACTTTTAATGCCACACATTTATAAACCCAATAAAGATATGAAAGTGATGATTATTCAATTATTTTCTGATAATGTTTCAATTAGCATTATTATATGGATTCATCCTGCCAATAAATTCCCCAATTGGTTCCAATAAGAGAAAAAAAACTTTTTTTTATTTTATTTTTTGGGATACAGATATTTTTGGCAAATGCCATTGATACCGGAACATAATTTCATGTGAAAATAAAGTTGTTGGTTTACGGAAAGTCGGAAAGCTAGCCACAACTATGCTATAAGAGCTAAGAGCTTCGGTCGATGGTTTTTAGATGTAATGGCATTGCTAGGGCCAATCATATTTTTTGCTATTTAATGGCTCTTGTCAGTAGATAGTAGTTGATAGTTGGGAACAGTAATTGAAATGTTCTACATTTATTCTGCAGTGTAATTAAGAAAGCTATGCCAAGGCAAAAGTGCAAAATTAGCATTTTATCTCGATTTTATCCTTACAGCAAGCGCACCAGTTAGCTTGGCGAAATGATTGTGATTGCAGTTCTGCTCTGTAAAGATGAGACGCAATTAAAATTTCAATTAATTTTATAACTTTTTCAAGTTTTTGCACGCTGGAGTCGTTTATAAAAATTAAATTTTATTTGATTACAGTAAAAAATAATGTGAAGCATTTAAATAAAATTTTATCACTTTATTCCTATATGGTGAAAAGAGCCAGAATTTAATTTTCCCAACCAACGTTTAAATATTGTCAGTTTTTATTAACGCACTGGGAGCATTTGAGCATTGAAATTTACTTCGGCCACCAAACCGAACCCTTTGCAAACAATAAACTCGCAAATTATTTTCCACACCGCTCTCAAGTAGGTTGATGCTTCGGTTTAATTTGAAATTCTTTCTACTGCGATAAATAGTCAGGTGGCAAAAAGCTCTGTGAGTGCAATATTCTTATTTTGAAAAGATAAGTTGCAATATTTTTTCTATGGAACCTTCAGAAATTTTATATTTTAAATTCTAAAATTGATTTTGCAAACCCTTGGGAACCTTTTTTTGAAGCCCATTCAGTTTCAGACTTATTAAAATATCTGCGGCATTAAAATATTCCACCTTTTGCTCATCTTGGCATCTTAAGTAATATCTGATTTTAATTCCATTTCATCTCATTATAATTAGAACCCTTTGTCTACATTCAAATTGGTCAATTAGAAAATTTATTTTCCGGTCGTAAAGCGAAATGAAATTCACTACTTAAATTGTGTAGTCTGTAGGACAACCTTAAAGACTTGATACAGTTTGCTTGCCAAAGCACCCGAGAACTCTTCTTGAACCGTAAATCCATTTATTATTGCTCCGAGCAAATAAAATGATTTTATAATGTGAAAAGCATAAATTTCATGTACTTCATTATATACGAATTATAGAATTTCGAGAGCACACACACTCAGTGCATAAGCAGCAAGCACAAGAGATGTAAACACTCACCGTACGGCTCCTAATGATTATAATATTGTTGTTAAGAGGGTGGTAAAGATGTGAAAGAAAATTCTCAAGTGATGGCAATTTATAACGTGGTGAAGATGGAGAATATGTTCTGAGAGACAATAATACGAGACGCACATATAATATAATCATGATTTAATGCTACAAATAGCATAACCAAGATAAATATCAAAATAGTGAATTTAATAATATCATACATTAAAATAAATTTATCAAGATGATGTTGTTACTAAACACAATTAAATTAATATTAATAGCTTTAAATATATTACCATATCGCATTACACACAGAAAAATATTATTTATGATATATTTGGGAACACTCGTTTGCAATGGTGAGTTTTTCTGCTTTTTTACTATGTATTTATTATATTGTATATTACGTTTTTATTATAATTCAGGGGCTTTCAAATTGGTAGAGATAACGCCTTTATTGTATTTAATTTGTGTTAGAAAAAACCAAATTGAAAGCCCTGATGTTACATTTATGTACAATCTAATATTCGTCGTTGGTTGATTTCTATGATATATGCTATGTAATTTGTATGATATCATAAAATAAGTTCTCCAGATATTTTACAAGCTATGGGGTATAGTTATTGAAACAATTCATTTACATTTGCACCAAATCCAATTACACCATTTTTTGAACATCAATGATTTTACATCATAAATTAAATTATGATTTGATAAAACTCTATGATAAAATGTATCGTCATGGAAAGTCACCCATGACATCGTTATTATACATATACACACTGAACATATACACGAATGCTTATTACATAAACTTGAGGATTGTTATCAAATTACCACAAGACAGTGAAGAGGTAGTTTGCTATTATATTCATTTTCACATTTTCAAGAGAGCTTCTTGTTGAACATTTTGCAGGGAAAATTTATGAACGTTGTGTCGCAAACATCACCCGACTCAAACAGCAGAAAAGACCAAAAGTAAATTCACCAAGGCGAGCGCTTCAATTTTTAATTGAAATATCGTTCAAAATGTGCAAGCAGTGATAATCCGGTGGTAATTAAATATAGGGAAGCATGGTAGGGAAAACCAGAAATTACAGTTGATAATATCGTGCACGAAACCATTTTAAAATATGATAAAAAAATTAAAACGGTTTTATATTGTACACATTCTTTTTTGTGGGCCGATGTGGCTAAACAAACTGATACAGCGTACCGGGATGACTAGCTGTGAGACTATAGTCTATAGATAGCTAACTATGAGAGTGAGCGATATAATATTTTACGTTTTAGTAGGTAATTTCTACTCAATTTTAGAATAAACGGGAAAATGTAGGGAAACATTTTGAATAAATAATTTGAAACGCCGAAAAACAATTTTTGCCATGTTGAATGGGCAAAAACTTTCTAACAATATGGTTTTGATGGAAAAATTATAATTTAGTTGGCTGAATTATTTAATTGTGGGAAAATTGGATGTATATATTAGAGGGTAAGCAAACTTCATGAAACTTTTTTATGATGTTTGTGTTAATTTTTGAAATAGGGGTTAATTCATTATGTTTTTATTTGCACACACTGTGGATGATAGAAAAGTTTTTTGATGTGGAAAAATGTATAAAATTTATTTTGTGTGCTGTGCGGGGAAAAGAGATTATTTACATATAGGACGATCATAGGTGGAAAAAGTAATAAAAATTATTATTGATAAAAGTTTAATTAATTATTTAACAAAACTCACTCAGTGTTTTATGGATTCAATTTTTTTTCCAATATTCTATTGACTTAGAATTTATTGAAAAAGTTTCCGTCCATAAAGATCATCCTGATGATTTCTGTGATATCCTTAGGCTAAACAGACTGAACAGATTAATTTTATGGCATCATTTTGTGGCGCTCTTTTCTTGCCCCAAGGTAAATTTTCGAATGTGTGGAAAAAGCCAATTAATTAAATTTATTCAAAAACCATTTAACACCAATTTAACTTTGGCAGCACAACTTTTACGTTAAGTAGAAGCAAGAAAAAGCAAGTTAAGCAAAAGCGCTAAAAACGCTTCCAGCCCAAAAGCAAATTGTCTGCAGAAAGAATATGTTCAACACATTCTTCTGACAGTGTGATAAAAAAGTTTTGCCAAAAGCTTTTTTTAAACTTAAATATATTTACAAGCACCGGAAAAACAATTATAAAAGAACAATGGCAGGACTTATATTCCTCTCGCAGCTCCCTTGGCTGAGCTGCTGAAACACTCTCAGCCAGTACTTTGTGTTTGCTTATATGATTTGCATAAATAAGAAAAATACACAGAAAAACTGTTTGCCAAACATTAAATTTTAAAAAATAACAATGCCATAACAGCTTTTTGAAATTGTGCTCTTGTTCCATGGCAAACAGAAAAAACAAATACCAGAGCAAAAACAAAAAGTTTCAGTTCTCGTATTTGCTCATTCCACTTAATGCAAGTTTAAATATCATAAATTAGAGTTATAATACACTATTTTTAATTCTTTTCCGTCACATTTCAATTCAATTAGGAAAGAATATATAAATAGTGCAGCTGCATGTAAATTTTTGAAAAAGATAGAGGCGGACATGTTGAATTTAGAGGTTTTATGTGGTGAAGTGGCGATTAATTGGTATGCGGTATCATATATATATTTATTTTTGTTGAATTTTATGTTTTAACTAAAATTTAAATTTAAGATCATTAACATACAATTTATCAATTCTAATAGCAATTTTAAGGTATAGTTGTAACGAAAACAAATTTTATTTCGGGACATCATCCTGACAAAACATTCTGTGATTCATTTTCTCTAATTACACAATACTCCCCGACTAGAATTGAATTACAGCGCAAACACGGCGGTTGAGGCAAAAATATTTATTCAAGGCAGTTCATGTTTTTCGGGGTTGTGTAATTTGATGTGAATCGCAGTTGTGGAGTTTATTCGAATTAAAATATAATGATTTATTTACAAAATCAAATTGTGCAAACATTTACCATTTATTCTGCCATGGTTATCTTTTCGTTTTGGGTTGTTGATGAAACAATTTTGATAAGTAATTGCATAGCAAACACAAACAAATTAAAGTACAATATCATTTCGAAAATGTAAATGTGTTAATTGAGTGCGATACGATCTATAAAATCTTTCAATTTCAAACAGTGTTTTCAAACTTTGTAGCTCTTCAATTGAAGAAAATCTTTTTTAAACACATAAGGAGAACATTGTCTGTTGTTTGCTGGGTAATTTTCTAGGAAATGATTACAATTATATTTTATATTAAATATATTATTTTTTGGAAAAATTCATTGCAATATTTTCATGTGCTAAAAACTTAAGTCATTTCATTATCTTAAAACTTTGATTGATGAAACCAAAAATTTATCAAAAACTTTTAAAACTTGGTATAATTATAATAGTTCATTATAAAACATGGTTGCAAAGCCGCCAAGTTCAAAAGTGCAGAAATTTAGAAATTTAATGTGTCCAAAAGTTTTTTGATTTAATTAAAATAGAAAAACAATCTCTGGGTTTTCAAATTAAAACTTTCACCCAAGAAACATTGGAAAACCACATGCAATTGCATTAAAACTGCTAGTTCTTGTGTCGGAATGAAAAACTGCTGCATTTCACACTATATTAAAATCTAAACAGCAGAAATTGTTGGCAACAAAAACTTTTTTATTATGTTTTAGGAAATTTTGTTTTGTTGAAAAAAGTTTTCTCGTTAAATTTCTTGGATAAATTAACTTAAAAAACTTTGCCATCATGTGGAAAATATGAAAATGCATCAGAGTCAAATTCTTCGCTCTATATTCACTAGCGTGAAATACATCATTGATTTTGTTGCTGTAACTGTGCTGGGGTAGAGTAAAAGTTTTCTTACTAGATACTATAGGGCTCATAATGTATATCATGCTTTGATATGACCTTTTGCTTTACCCTTTCTGTGTAAGATGAGAAACTTTTTTAATACATTAAATTACATTATGTTCTGTATCAAAAGAAATTATGCATCGAACAAAAGTTTTGGTGGTTTTGTAGATGTTTCAATAAATGAATTACCATTAGCTGGTTTCTTTTATCCAATTGCAATAGGTAAGTGAATTTACTTGGCTTCATTGCTTAAAAATGTAGTGAGAACAGGTGAAGAGCTTAATTCAACCGGATAATAAGGCCAGGGGTTCAAGAGCATTGAAATTCCAGGTGATTCCAGGAAAAAATAATGAAAAGGTCAACCACTGATGCTCGTTTACTATAAACCCTTTCTAACTGGTGTAAATGTAACACTCTAAACCCTGATCAAAATGCATGCAGTTTAAATATACTACGCTGGAAGCTTTTTGTTCTCGTGTCTGGAATAAAGCGTTATGTGGCATACATATTATCTGATTAAAAACTTGAATCTTCCACTTGCTGCCATAATGATAATGTTACTGCATAAACTATGCATCGTTGATGTATGCTGTTAATGCACGAATGTGCTGAATTTTAATAACAGTGAAAATTGTTGGCCATATTTCTGCGGAATGTTTGCTGTTTTACAATGGCAAAATCATGGAAATGATAATTTTTAACGTTTGTAACCTGATCACTGTGCATTTTTCCGTTTGAAATATAATGTCTAGTAAAGAGTGTAGAATATTAGAAAATCTCTACGTTTATGTAGCATGGTACTGCGGAGGCGAAATACATTTTTATGATAAATTAATTCTACTAAAAGTACAGAGCATTATCATAAATTCGGAGGGAGCAAAAGCTGGATAATATTTTGTGGTGGAATTTTTACGACAATTTGGATAAAAATATTTAACATTTTTTTCATGATAATTGGATGATACATTGATTATCTTTGTCCTATGTTTGGGGTCATATTTAATGTAAATTAAACCATGATTAATATGCTCAATGAGTTTTACAATGAATTAACTTGAAAATTTGAAATTAACAAGAAATGAGCCAAAAAATATCCAGGAATGATCAAGAAATTGACCAGAATAAACAGAATTAACAATTATACTACGATTATACTATAAGAAAACGTTAAATTAACAAGTTGTTGATTGAATTATAGCTATTTTATTTTTCCTTCAATTGTAAATTTTTTTAAAACTTTTGGTTGATTTCTTAATAGTTTCTCGTTGATTTCGAGATCGGCTTTCAGATAGTGAATTCATTTTTCATTAAAGAAGATTTATCTACATTACAAAAATATGTTAATTAGGAAAGAACAACAAGTGAGCTTTTCATTCTATTCTTCATTGTTGGCAGATGTATAAAAAATATAAAAATCTCTTCTTGAGACAGCGACTAGAATAAAAATGTATAAAACAGAACATCTTTTTGTAAGAAATACTGTAGAATATATTTCCCTTCTTTCATTTTTTGCCTGTCATTTAAGTTTCCCTTTGTAGAAATATATATGCAATAGAATATGCGGTTTTAATGAAAAAACCAAGTAATGCAAAAAATAAGAAGATTTTCTTGATTTGAAAAGAATGAAAACGGGAAAAATTGTTTCTGAAAATTTCATTATTCTCTTGTGTTGAAAATATCTTATTTTAAAAAATTAGGTTTAAAATGCAAGAATAAAGAGATGCATTACTCTCTGCAGAAGCTTGGAATGTCGCTGTCATTTGCAAAGATATTATGCAACTAGAGATAATAGAAATAAATAAATTAAACAATAAATTTCATATCATCAACTTCACTTGCAAGTTTTCGTTTGCAAATGTCATTTTACAATATAATAAATTAATTTTAATGAGACAATATACACAGAATGTATACACAAAGACAATCAAAAAATAAATGTTTTTCTTTGCTAGAGAGAGAGAAGATTGTGTTCCATTTAAATTCTAAAATTGTAGAATAATAATTAAAAACTGTCTTGTTGACGGGTTTTTGACGCAACTATTGAGAGGTTAAATTACATAAACTTTAATCAGTTTCAGCTTTATTGTCGGAAATTGGAAATTTGAAACCTTTTTGTGGATAGAACGTGTTTAAATGTGCATTAATTATGTAAATGTATCATTATCATATCATGTCATTAATATAAATTATGCATGCGAAATTACTTATACATACGTGTTAGATAATCGAGATATAATTTTTCGGAAAAATATGGGTTATCGCATATCTGATGTGTGTATCCTATAATTTACGATCCCCTCGTATATGCTACGCCACCTTCGAGCTTACACTCAGGATAAAAGATATTATTTCAATTCGACTGAGTGAATATCAAATATATGATTTTCAAAAATAAATATTAATATTTTCTAAGGTGCTTTCAACTCACATGGAGATAAATTCAGCACACCATAATAATTTGACCTGAATGCTTGAATCAAACAAAAAGATCGCAAAAATTGATATAATCGATTAGTTCTTTTCCCTGAATAATTGGCTTAAATAATAAATCAATTACATTTACGAATAGCCCCCCAAACGAAATCAGACAGGGAAGCTTCCAATACGTTAAGCAACGTGCGCCATAAATTGTAACAAATAGCGCTCTAAATAGAATAATTTACGATAAATAACACCAAATAAATTCCCTATAATTTGATAAATTAATGCCAGTTTGTTATTTTATCCGTCAGCTCTAGCCAAAGCGATCTTGATGAATTCAATTCTTCTTGCATTACGCTTGTCTGAATTTCGACGGCAAATGATGCATCAAAATAATAATTAAATTATTTAAAATGCCAATGTTCAGTTTTTACCAACAATAAAGCACATTAAAGCTTTTTGTTCCAGCAAGACGATAATACGCTCAAACTCGGCCAATATTTTTAATTCAATACCGTTGTACGCTATTCATGATTTGTTTATTCAAAATTTCCATAATAACGAATTTCTCGCTTTGTAAAAAGTGCAATAATAAACAACAACAGAAAAAATCACAAAAGCTTTCAATGATAAGTGCTTACCATTAAACTATTTTGCAAAATATCAACAAAAGAATGCAGATTTTGAATAAAAATGATTCTCCATGAATTATTTATGAAATATTCTTTTTACGTGTTGATAATATTCATTTTAAAATTTTTGACAAACAGCGAAAGCAAACAATATTTTCGTGCTTTTATAATCCTTTTCAGAATTGAAATGTTTGTTGAAATATGGCAGTTTTGGGTAGAGTTGTATGGAAATTGAGAAAACATGAAAAATGACAGTGATTAAATTGATTTAATAAGCTAATCCATCAATGATCGCTTTAATGGCATTTTGACAAGAAAAATTAACTGAATGAAATTTAATTTAATTTTGACGATAAATTTGAAATTTCAACAATGTTGAAAATATTGTAAAAAAATTATCATTTCATTTCAAGATTTCATAAATAAAAATAATGCCTAGAATTAACAATGTCCAGAAACCAAAAAAAGCAATATGTTGTCAAAAATCGGTCAAATATTTCCCTATAGTTTTTCTTTAAATAAAAAAGTAAATTGCTAAATTATACTGTAAAAGCCATAACTGGAACATCTGTCAATAACAATGAAAACTTTACAGACTTGCTGTCAGAAACTTTTTAAACGTTCTATTATGGTGAACGCAAAAAGAGATGTATATCACGAGAATTAAATTCAGACAAGCGTTTTTATTCCAACATTTACCAAAATTTCCCTTTTAAGCAGTAAAATTGTTTGCGGGTTAAAACAAAAAAAAATATATTTCTTTATGCAAACAAAACGTGAGGAATACTTTTTTGGAGATAATAATATGTAAATGACGTATCTTTGACCAGCTCAATCCTTTTTCATTTCTGGATAGTATAAGTAAGCATAAATAATTTCAGCATTTTGCTGACCACGTACCATTTTAAAGAAGAATGGTCTGAAAAATGATTCTTCAAATTGGCCAGATCCGTACATATAAAAAACATAAAAGCTTCGGCTACATTCTATACCATTCAACAATAAAAGGAGGAAAAATGTCGTAAATTTCATTGTATGATTATAAAAAAGACACCAGCAAATATTTACACAAGTTTTTCCTGATCAATAAAAGCAAAAAGGTATGACAAAACATTCTTTTCAATTTGGCTCTGTCAACAATGTATTTAGAGTAGAGCAATTTTATTTCACTCGATCCATCCTCATAAAATATTTATTATTGCTCATTGTGACCATAAAAATTCTATGAGCACAATGCATAAACTGTGGATGAAACTGAATTCAGTTATTCAGTCATCATAATTTTATGGTTCCTCGATTAAAGCCACATATTTTTTAAAGGCAATTCAATTTCCATGCACTTTGTATACTCGATAGTTTTCTTGATAGTAAATGTTGTTCCAAGAAGCATTAAACATTTTCATGCAACTATTATCTATAACAATAATAATATTCTATTGCGGAATAGAGTAAAGGTAAGTTGTTTTTTAACCTAAAATTCTTTAATTTTGGGTACAATTTTAGTACAGATAAATTTGAAAAAGTTGATGGGAAGATGTTGAATAATAATTGAGCTTTATCAAGTTTAAAGTATAATATAACGCTGCACATCAAACACATGGAGCCAACACATGAATCATCGAGTTTGAACAATTAAATGAATAAATCATCTGCGAAATAAAATTTGTTTTAGTAATTATGAAAATTTGCATGAGTTGCATAAAAAGGCATACGGTATAACTTTATGCAATTTATGTTTAGGGGGAAAGTAAAGTAAGGAGATTTAGCCAAAGTTGTAGCTGTTACAAGTTGTCAAGGGAAGAAAACATGGAATTCAAGGGGATTATGGTGATTGACATCAACCTGAAATCTCTAATTCAGAGGGAATATCTTTGTCAAACGAAATGAAAACCCTTCTCACTTGGAGCTGAACGTAAAAATATATTTAAGCAGCTGGGCTTGCTGTATAGTTTCAGTGGACATGATTAGGCCTTATTTTATTTTGGAAATGGAGATTTGTAAATAGAGTATTGAAATTAAGAGCACGTTTTCTAGTATCATTGATATTGTTTACAATTCTAAAATAAAAATTAAACTTTTCATCGTATGAATTTTTAAACTGTATAATCTGATAAGTTTGAAACTGAAATTAAAATAAACCTCCGAAAAAAAACACTATAAATGAATAAAGCCACACACTTGCTAGCAAAATTACATTGTTTTACTCTGTGCATTCTGAATAGAATAACAATTTCAAATTGTTCTGCATTGCAAACATGTGAAACATGTAAAATATGTTTTTATATGTGCGGGATCGTAAATACAATCGAAATAAAACCAAAAAATAATATGATATTTTTGCGAAACCGCATTTAAGCTTTTTAATGACTATTGATATTTTTATTAGTATTTCCATAGCTAGCATACCGAAAGCAGTTTGCCAACTTTGCAGCATAAAACTGTTAAACAGAAAAGGATTTCTGTTTCGATTTCAAAATATTATTATTGCCATCATCTTTTTCTAAATGAAAAATGAATATTTCATGTTATTTAATATATAAACTTTAAGACTTTTTTACATTTTGAACTACGTGATTACATCAAAGACGAGTATACTGGCACATGTTCATACACACACACACACCAGATAAATTTTCACAGAGAGTTGGTAAATTTTTGAAGTAATTTCGTGAATCGAATTGAAAAAAAAACTGGATTCGAAAAAGGAATGATCTTTTTTCCATGAATAATAAAATATTTTATATTTACATAACTGTGGTATGCGATATGATTACATATTAGCTCTTTATGTGGAAGATGTGTCCATGTGTGCCATAAAAAATATTAAAAAAGAATTCCATAGCAATTGTACGATTTATAAGCGAAAGAGTAAAAAATTTACAAAATGAAGCTTCATCATACTTTTTCTTACCCCGGCATCCAACGATTCGACATTTTCACTGCATTGAATCTTAAAAATAAACTATAAAAAAAACTACCATCTGTGATCCAGAGTAATAAAACGGATTTATACGAATCTTTTTGTTGCTGAGTGTAAAGAAAACGAGAATGCTGCTAAAGCACAGCAGAGAACTGGAGGATTAACAAAATCTTTGCTATAAAGCTCACAAGCAATTTCTACGGATTCTTCTTCAGAAATCAAATTGAAATTAAAATAATATTGGTTTTGGATGCAGCATTGTCTGACAACCTACTTAGGAATAAATTAATGCTCAACCTAAGCACTTCGTCAATATTGAGACTCATCTGAACAGTCACTCAATTTGATCTCAGTTTAATCTTTACTTGATTGAAAATAAAAAAAATCTGAAGTACCATTTTGCACATTATCGCTAACTGATCTGATCTTATCGATGAACTCTCGGCTGTTTCAAAAATGCCAAGGGGCGGATTGTGACTTTATCGATTTAACAACGGCTTTATAGTGGTGTTTACGTTGAAAATCTTACAAGGGAAGCATAAGCAGATACACCAAGAGATACGTAGGATATTACTGAGCTCTGTGAACCGCAAATGATCCGTATATTTTTAAGTACGTGTAAATAAACATGGCACTGAAAGAATTATTTTTAATAATTCTTTTTGCTTCAAAAGAATTTAAGATTTTTTACGATGAAACATTTCATATTCAAATCAAAAAAAGATTCCCAAATAATTGTCATACTTGAGCCTCCGCAAAATGAATTCCCCTTGAAAAACACTCCACGACCCGAGTACCAAATACTCAAAACCCGAGCACATATAAAAATACATTTCATCCAGAAGTGCCTTATAAAAAGTGTATCTAGCTATATTATGGAAGAGATTGAGTAGAAATCTGTTTAATAATAATATTGTTCGCATTTCACATTTCACAACTTCACATCGAGTGAATAAGATATTTTCATCATTTTTCCGTTTGCGGTTTAAAAAAAATAATATTATGTGTATAATAAACTCAACAGCAAAAATACTTTACTGGGAATTCCTTCGCTGTTTTCCCTTTTTTTGCGGCACTTTGGGTTGTGTTGTTATTGTGTGTACACTGTACAGAAAGCCATTGTTATTGAGCACATCTTTGTTCATTCGATTATACACTTCTGAATTGCCAATAAATTCTTGAAAAATTATCTATTGGAAGTAAATGAAACTTGTTGATTAGAATGCTGAATAAACTTTCTGTGGAATGTATGGATAGAATGTTGATATAAATACACTTTATATAGATGTATATAATAGTATGGTAGAAGTTTCTATGCTTTTTGGTTATTTGCCAAATTTTCGACCAGATTTTATGATGTGGAAAACTTTTTCTATTGAACGAATATTAATGATTGTTTTTCGCTTGTAAACTAGGTTGTCAATTATAAATTGGCCATGTAAACCCATTATTTGCCACCAAAAAGTGAGCGGCACAAAATTTATTATTTGTTGACCAGTGTAGTGTGGCTGTCTATTATGAATAATGATGTATAAAAGTCCAATGATTTTCAATCAATTAACTTTGACATCAATTAAAATTTGTGTGATGATAAAAGCCAGAAAAAATTCTGACATAATGTTGGGTAAACCTTTGGGCAATTATGGAACAATTAATTATGTGTGAATAATGAATTGTTGATTGGCTTTGAGAAGTGTGAAAATTCTGAGGAAATTCCTGGCCAACAAAAGAAAATATTGTACTGGGAAATGATTGCTGGCATTTCGAACATAACTAATCGTCTAATTGTGAGATTTTAATGTAGCGTGCTTTTTTCTGTTCTCATACTGAATGAATAAATTAAGTTGATTAATGGAACAGTTTACCCCAAAAAAAACTGTTGATGATTTATTGTTATTTGTTGTACATCGAAATTGAGTACCGGAAAGTCGATTAATTTTCCTCCAAATTTACCGCATAATTGCAGTTTGAGTTTGCTGGAAATCCCCCTCTTTACAGATAAACAAGATAAATGAAATCAAGAGATTATGCTTGCTCGCATAAACGTGATAAATGTGGAAAAAAATCTTGGTTGACGTACTTATTTACCTGGCAACAACAAATTAAGTGAAAAATAAAATTGTACCTATAAAATGTGATTTTGAGATTTTCAAGCTGGATTGGCAAGATTGATTTTAAAAATATACACCATAAATAAATAAATTTAATTATAAACTTACAATGATAAAACCCATAAATTTGCTATGAGGCCTTTAAATCAATCAATGACTATATTAAATTAAAACTTGTTTCTTGAGTTTACTGTGAAGATTTTCAATATAATGAAATATCAAGGAGAAGAATGTCAATTAATTTAATATTGATTGTGGTCACAACAATTTATCAAATAATAATAAAAATTTACAGGCTCTGATTAATTAGTTTTCAACTTATTTTTAGTTTTCTTAGTTGTTATAACGCCCTATGTTACTGGGAAGCTAGAACAAACAATACTTCAGCCAGGCTCAAAAATAAATATGCGGTTAAACACAATTTGACCCATTGACAAAAAGCAACATTTAACTCCCACAAAAAAGAAGAAGTATTTATACATCATTGCCACAAAAGTCCACCCCTGTCCTTATTGAGCTTTCTATTGCAGTTTGATTCCTGACACAAAAATGTTTGGATACACCATTACAGTAAATTTATAATGAAAATATCATCCCATTGTGTATTGTGCAATTTAATACATAAACATATTCATTCATGTTGCTGCAGCAATGACATCTACAATGAGAATATTGTTTTATCGCTTTGTCTGTATGCATAAATATCTGTCATGTCTAAATGATAGTAATTTATACCATCAATTTTAAAATACACCATTCACATTCAGTGTCTCCTATGGTGATCGAACACTCTTGTTTTGTGTATTTTTATGGTTATCGTTGAATATGCCAAATTTACAACATTTATTAAATAAAAATATAATGTTTGTGGTAATTTTTAAGATAATATATTTTATTGATGCATTTAAAAAGTATGTTTTCTAAATTCACGTAACAAGTATCCAACATTCAAAATCGTCCAAAACTGTTTTAAAATTTACAGAGCAAATTGAATATTTTAAAGTGAAAATAGAAGCTGACAATTCAGGAGTACCAAAATATTCACTAAAAATGTGTTGCTCACTGGAAATTGGAATGAAATGGGAGAGGGGAAATTTCTCTCTGGCGATTAAGTTTGCGATACTGTCACTAAAAGTTCTTTAATAATTCCAAAAAACCAAAAATTGATAAGAAATCAAGATTTAACAGAAAGTTTCAATAATTCACCGACTTATTCGCAAAAAAAAACAAACAAGAAATTGCCAAACAAAACAACAGTGTTTCTGGTCAATCCGCATTGTAAGTTTCGTAATTGTAGATTTATTCTTTATTAATTTCTAATTAATTTTTGATTTCTTGGTTAATTTTAATATATAGCACCTAAGTGCTATTAATATAAAATGTTTACTTTATCAACAATATGTTGGCTCAACAATTCGTTAAGATTTTATCGCGAGCAGCCCCTTTCAACTTTTACAGCATAAACTCTTGGTTGTGCCATTGAGCCATAAAATGTCGTGAAAATGTGTGTAATACCGTAATACTGTATAATATGCCTAAAAACGCAAAGGAGATTTGTTCACAACATATTTTAATCTCTTCCTTGATGAAACAAAATTAAGGCAGAAAGGTGGGAAAATGCGGATCCGAGGATAAATTGAATAAACACATAATAAAATAACTTTTTTACATTTTTTAAATCTCGTTAAATTGAAAAAAGTTAACTTTTTCGACTTAGCGAGAATTGGAACTTTCTCGCTTTATCAATGGAAGGTTTTCTGCTTTGAATATTTCATGATTCAATTTCAGGAATATGCTATTTCTACTGGATAAAGTTTCTTACTTAAAAAACAAATGGTTAATAAACTTTTCAATTTGTTTGTTTGTCTTCTTTCTGTCTTATGTAAAATTATCCAAATTTTCAGTTGTCCTTTTTGTCTTGCTTAGAGTTTTTGGTATTATGGAAATGACCATTTTTGAATTACTCGAAATTAAATGTCCCGGAAAAGCTGTTAATTAATGGTAGCTCATAAGAAAAAAAGAACATACACTTAAATTTCAAGCATGACAGGGTTGAGAATGGCTTAATTTATAAATCTAACAGCCTTTACACCAATAAAGCACTTCCACAAATTAACATGTCTATAAAACTTGTAAAGTTTGTCTGTATATTTGCTGTATAAGCTTAAATCAATTAGTGTATTGATAGAAAATAATAAAATGTCACAATCATCACATTCTTGTGAATCGGTGATTTTCCGTAAACAACAAATTAACCATTTAGTTGAGTTTTTCATTCTGAGCTAGAAAGACTATACTAATACTAATACTAAATACTAAAAGCTGATTTTAGTAAATTAAATTAAATGTATAAATTTAGGGTATTAACACCTTTATTGTTTGTTGCTTTTGTTTTTTTTCTTCTTGTTTTTCAACCCGGTAAGTTTATAAATAGTAAGAGAGAAATTTTATTTGAATGGATAAATTAAAAAATCTCATATTTCATCTATTGGATGAAATTAAAAATACCTGTGATAAGATTTTACGTGCAAATAAATAGGCTTTCTGGCTTTGGAATTGTAGGTGATGATGGTTAAAAACAGTTCATATTTACTATTAAACACAAATTGACTTTAACTTAAAATTTAAGTTGAGTCTGAATTATGTTTGGATCAATTTAACGAATATCTAAATATTATAACAAAAGCTTCAACTTTATGAACATATTCTTGTAAACCACATATTTTATAGTATTTATACAATACTATGTTATAAAATACCTTAAAACCGCACATCAAAAAAACGATTTAAGTCTATCATAGTCATAAAATATTATCTCAAAATACCCTATCAAAATACTCCATTTTAAATTCAAAAGCAAAATCTTTTTTATTTTCTGATCCGCAAGCATAAAATATACGCTCGAGTCTTCCTGCATCAGTAAAGAACTGAAGAAGTTGTTGTCAAAATTTATTAATGCATATCTGAAAACTAGCTTTAAATGCAAATTAAAAATAAATTATGCAATTAAAAGATATCCTTTGATCTCTCATGCAATTTATGTGCATTTCATTCCACGAAAAGGCATTATAGAAGGATGTCAACTTTTTGATGTTGTTTACGGCATGAATGATCATGTTTTATACATTTCACCATAATCCTACATCATTACCAGCTGCAGAAACACTTTGCTATACGTTTTCTGAATGGGTAACATCTTTTGATGCTTTCATATTCTCTCGTACTTGTACACTTTGCCTGGCTTTGCTACTTTTGGTAATCCCTGAGCGTAAGAACTGGAAATGTGCAACTTTTTCATTATCCCTCAGACAACTTTATATTAACAGAATATATTACAATTTTTATTAGATTTCGTTTCCACAATTCATGTCGACTTGAGAGGAACTGCAAAAGTATGTATATATGAATATATGCAACATGACAAAAAACAGTTTATGTTGATGAAATGGCTTTTTAAATGAAAGTCAAAGATGAATGTTGTATGGAAACTGGTGCATGAATTTGAAAGGCAACTTATATGTGCTCTTGTATATTAACATGTCTAATTTATGCTGCAGTTTCCTTGACGATTTATCGTCTTTTTGATGACGAAGATGAAAATAACCTATAAAATCCGATTTAAAATTAAAAAAAATTCTTTTAAAATGTGTAATGATGAGATATGAATTGAGATTGAGAATTGATTACTTTTGTGAAATACCGTAATTAGATTATATTTTGGTAAAATTTTTTAGTTTCAGATATATAATAAAATTTACAAACGCAAAAATACTATTAACTACAGTCAATGCATTGATATTAAACTGAACAAATAATATTTTCCGTTTATAAAGTCAAATATATGCAGACAACAAACAAAGTATGATATTAATTTGTACACATACAGAGATCAATGTAACACAATACAAATATTTAAAGCTCATTGATTGGCAGTTTATTTGATTTAAATTCGATTCATGGGTTCAAAAGCCCAATTTATTTTCTGTGTACATTTTTAATTTTTGTGGCCAATAATTGTTAAGCACCCCATTTAAAATCATGAATGATGGTGACATCAAATTTATGTATTTTACATGCATTTTTTAATTAAAAAGGAGGCACTTAAAAGTTGCATATGATAATTGGAATAAATAACGGTTAAATATTATGAAATATACTATAAATATATGCTGATTTTTTTTTTGCTATAGGAATTATAAAATTCCAACTATTTTTTTATGGTGTTATCTGCGAAAACCATTTAAATTTTGCAAAATGAAATTAGTGGCGAAATCATGGAGGAACCATAATCCAGCTTTTTAAATCCTCTAGAAATGTACCATAAGAAGAAATTCTTTTATCTTAAATTTATTCATCTAAAGTTTTTTGGGTTTTTTCTTCTCGACAAAATGGTGCAAAAAATATGAATTCCATATTCCCTAACCCATATAATATATAACCCACTCAGAGTATATATACATAAATATTAGAGGTATGAATAAATGAAAACTAAAAATTCCGGATAAAATTTACAACGTTTACTTGTGTGTCTATGTAATAACGTAAATTCTCTTTGAATTATTAATATCTCATTCTGTTCGAGTTAAGGCACAAAAAATGTAATGATACTATTTATACAGAATTAATGATGATTACTTTATTTTAAATAGTACGACGGAATATTCGAAGGAAACACAGTACATAAATATTTATTCTTATTGAGCTGACATTTAATGGCTCCAAGAATCTCCTAGCATTATGGTCGTTACGGCTTGTCGTCGATTATAACATCACCACTTATTGTACTAGGTTTTTGATATTAATGCATAAAGGACACATTACAGTATCTCTCTATCTGTATGTGTAGGGGTTAAATATTAAATGAATTGAAAGACGAATCTCTAAGAATTAGAGCAATAAAAATTTATTATTATAGCAACTGACCTTTATCAAAGAGCATGCTTTTGTAAGTCTCTTTAGTTTGCTTATACTTTACGATTTAACTTCCATTTCCGATAGTTTTCGGTGTTATCTGAAGAATGTGAAGAAACGTGTTTTCAAGTACAGAACAGCACAATAATACAGATATTACAGATATAAAATATAAATTAAGGTATTAGCTTTGCCTTACTAAACTTTCTGATCACATATTAGCAATTTGTATCAATTACCAGTTAATACCTCATGTAAACCATTTGTGTAGTTTGTAAGATTTATATAATATTCTTTCCATATGAAATTTGGACAATTTCTTCATGGACAGTTTTAGGGGATATTAAAAATAAATACTCTCTTGATTTTAATCTGAACAACTTTTCATCACTCATTTTAAAATTTTTAAAGTAAAATATTTTGCATTTCAGTTTTCCGTAAAAATATCTAACCATTTAGAAACCCAACAATTGATCTCAATTTATTTGAAGTCTTTTCTACAGTTTCAAAGAAATTCGGATAAAAAAAAATTTGAGAAATGTGTCTCTTCTCACTTCTATAGCTAGAGTATTTTGCAATAGTTTTTCTTCGTTTATGCATCACTTATGCATAAACTTATATTTTTATTAGTTTTTGTTCCTTTGAATGTTGGAGAAAAGATTGGAAAAGACTGAGTTTAGCTTCTCTGCTTTAAACATTTCATGCATAAAAACTTATGGGATTTTCCACTGTTTCCCAAAGAGGTTTTGCTCAATTGAAATTCATTTTTACTCATGTGAAAATAATATGCTTGCATAAAATATTGAATGTGAATAACTCTACTTCTGCTTCTATAACTGATATTAAAATACAATATTTCATGAAGAAGCTGTAAATAACGAATTTCCACTTATTCGTACGTGTTTAGTTTTTTTGTGTGGAACCGACAGAATATCACTTTTTAAAAGGATTCAGAATTCAGATGTGTAACTGAATATATAAGTTTTTTTATTGATTTAAATGTAATCCAGAGACAAAAGTTTTTTGAACTGATAAAAGTCTTGAAAGTTTGAAACAATGAACCATTTGCTCGGAACTGTTGTTTACCGAATATATTTAAGTTAAGGGTATTGGGATGTATAATAACAATCGGCTAAAAGTTTATGCAGATACTGAAATAGTTTTTATACAAATTGGAAAGCTTATTATTTTCATTTTATTTTGTACGCATTAATTTTATAATTTTTGGGAAAGACTTTAAATTTGAAGTCTGTGACTAAAATAGACTCAACTAATTTTAAACAGATTTTGAACTTATAATTTGTGTAAGAATTGATTTGTGGAATGTTTTGAATGTTTTGTTCTAATTATGAATATATAAAGAGGACTATACAGTTCAGATGTGGAGTGTTTTAAACAGTTTGACAGGTCGGATATTAAAAAAAGCCCAATCAAGTTTTTATATCCAAACAAAACAAGTAAAGTAAAAATTTACAGTTGGCAAGTATCTATCAAAAGCGAGAAGAAGACATTTTTACTGAAAAAAAGTTGATTTTGTAAAAGAACTTTAAAGTGTTTAAATTTAGCTAAAACCAATTTGTTTATAAACTTCAAGTCAGTGTGGTGGCCACATCTTTGCAGCTGGTACATCCACCTTCACCATCTGTTTGTGGGGTATCTTAATATAGGACAGTACACCGTCAAAGTGAACGTGTTTTTCTAACAAATAAAAACTACCATAAATGGAATTAAAAAAAAATAGCTTTAAAAATCCTGCAATAGTTTTATTCTACATTGAATACTATCTACATAATGCAAAGTAATATCCTTTTAAAACTGGTTCTTAAATTTTGCAGAGAATTCTCTAATTTGATCAATATTTGAATACACTGACCAGTAACCACCATTCACTGTTCTTTGAACATATTTCAAAAAAGTAATTCTTTTTTTGGATAGCGTGAAGCTTTATTCCAGAATGGTATATTTGAATAGCTAATGTTTAGTCAGGTTTGATCACACTAAAATCTAAAATGTTTTCATCCCTAAATTTCCGAGAATATGGAGCTAAAGAAAAATGAAAATAAATTTAGTCTACCTGAACATATTTTCCCAGAGTGGCTGGTTTGTAATATATATATAGCGATGTATATTATCACAAAGCTTTTACATCACAAACAGGTTGAATAAAAAACACGAGCTTAATTAAAATTTTTATTTGGGTGTTCTCTTAATTAAACATGTCTTAATATTAACAACACAGGTTTAAATTTAATTCCATTGGGAAAGCGGAAAGGGGATATGGAGGGTCGACTGTTTGGAAAACAGGAAAAGTCAGTAAAATAAGAAAATATGAGGAACGAAAATGTGAAATTTATAACCAAATTTTATGATTTTTCATCAGTTTTGTCAATTACTCGACCCTCTTGAATATTTCAAAAACTCGAGTCTAGCAACTTTTCCAACAGACGGCCCTTTCTCGAAAAGCGCTGTCAAAATAAATTTACATACCTTTAAGTTTCATGGAATTATTCTTTTAATTTACGTTTATTCTTTAAGAAGTATCTCGGTCTTTTATCAATGTCGTCGAAAATGTTGCCTTGCCGTCTTTTGGTTGTTTTGTGGAGAAAATCAAATTTTAACAGCGCGATGGATATATTTTTGTAATGAGGAGAGAAAATGTGAAAATGAGAAAATATAAAATTATTGGCAAATCTTTTGCAACTACTGATATCCCATGAATGTAGACCAAAGTGTTCTTTCATTAACACCGCAACAGAATACAATACGCTTAACCAGAAAACACACATGATATCACGATTTTTGGTAGAAAAATATAAATATATCATGTTTTCATGCGCTTGGCGAGAGCATTTTTTATTTATACATTTTATTCACGTTTTACAGTTATGATGGATGAGCCAAGATTTGCGCAACCAATTCCGAATGTGACAGTCGCAGTGGGGAGAGACGCAAATTTACCATGTGTTGTTGAGCATCTAGGATCGTACAAGGTGGGTGGTTTGAATGGCATTATGCTGTTACTAATACACGATGAAACAAAACCAAATTAGAATTTTCTTTGTCTTTTTGTGTTGTGGGTTTATAAACACATTATAGTAGAAATATCGTAAAAGGTGTCGAAATGGAATTGGGGAAATTTACGCACTTAATATTCATTAAAACACTGAAGATTATACAAATTATGTCACGTGAAAATGTTTGATGATGATGGATTTGATGTACCATGTATCGTTAGATTGCCGTTTTATATTCTTTTTTTTGTGACTAATTTGTTTGTTTTTTGATGCGTGTTGCCAGATCAGTATTAAATTAAGCCTATTTAACAATTAAATATCTTTCAAACGGCTGAATGTTCAGCTTTGGTACTTTAATTAAAATGAAGAATAACTTTATGGTAGATTTTAATATTTTAAAACTTTAAATATATGCTATAACACCAATTTGAATATCAAAAATTTACCTTTTCTGTAGCTTATATGAAATAAATACATTGATTATTATTATATTGATTTTTCATCTAATCTTTAACTAAAAATCAACTCTATTACTAGGTGGCTTGGGTGCACATAGACAGGTAATTGCAATGCAGTATTGCATTATATTGTATTATGCACTTGCAAAATTTGAGTTCATTAACCTAATCTGATAAATCTACCCATTCTATAGACAAATGATTCTAACAATTCATCGCCACGTGATATCTAGAATTCCACGGTACAGTGTTACCTATGATAATTCTAACACCTGGCTTTTACACGTAAACCAAGCTCAACAAGACGACAGAGGTTACTATATGTGTCAGGCAAGTTTTAAATTACATGAAGATGTTAAAAAGTTTGTCTATCGATAATATTTTATTTATAAAACACACTTCATTGAACACTATATTCTCTTTTCCAACATCTCAGCTAACACTTCATTCTCCTCCATTAGGTCAACACAAATCCAATGATCAGCCAAGTCGGATATTTACAAGTTGTTGGTGAGTTTGAGTTTCCACTTTCCAGTTAATGAAAAAGTTGGCCAAGTAAATGCAATTTCAATAAAACTCAACCAAATTAATCCATTATCATAATGTAATGAATTAGTTGGTTGGATCTCGCATATCAACATTTTCCAAGCAGCAAAAGTTTTATTTGCAAAATTAATTAGAAAAACTTGTTAATATCTTTGTGCTGCCCGCAAAACTTTGAACCTTCTGCCGTGTTTTTATTGGTAATGAGCTGAAATGTGTGCACACCATTTTATCACTGTTTGCTTGCTGATCTTAAAAGGATTTCTACGGGTGGAAGATTTTGTATAGATTTTATAATTTATTTCTTGTAAAATACTCTAATTGAATCTAAACATTCTAATATAATATGAATCAACTTAAAGCCTATTCGTATTCTGTTCAATTAAAAGCTTATTTTTGGTCATAATAATGATATTATATCATAACTCTTCTCTTCTCTAAAACAATCTGAATGAAAACTTGAACTAGTTTTGTTACTTTTTGTGATGTGAAATAAAGAATCCTCCACCCGTTAATGCCCTCGATCTTCCTCCGCACAAACTTTCTGCTCTCAACTATGAGGATAAGTCTACTCAATCATATTTTTGTGTGTTTACACAGAGCATAAAAATGATAAATAATGTAGCGTAACTTCGTTTAATATTTAATATAACACGAACAAATGCTCAAAAACGTAAAAGATGAGAAATGGCAGCACAATGTGTTTCATTATGGATGAGTTTGTTCCATTATTAATGTCTTTATCATGTAATTTTGTGTTCGATTCCAGTGCCACCAAATATCCTTGACATCGAGAGCACTCCGTCGTCAGTTGCTGTACGGGAAAACCAAAATATTAACATGACTTGCAGGTTAAAATCTGAAAATGCTCAATTACTGGTTATGTTACTTGCTTTTGTATTATTTTTTGTACATTTTGTTTGAATAAAATGTCTGCTGATAATAAATCGACGACACGTTACACTTTTTTCAATTCAGACTTCAGTTATACTTTACGTACTTATGATTTTTGTATTTTTTTGTTGAAAAATAAAGTCGGATTGATAAACTCGAGTTATTTATTTTTTATGTTTCTTTCTTAACTCCTTAAGAGCATAATGTTTATACTTACTTGATTGAACTTTCAGGGCTGAGGGATTCCCATCCCCAAAAATAATTTGGCGCAGAGAAGACGGCCAGAGTATCACAGTAGAACGAAAGAAGAAAGGTAAATATCATGTGACAACTACGCCACAAAAATAATAACAGAAAATAAAGGCTGTGATTAAGAAAAGACGCAATGTTTTTGGGAAGATTATTAGAATTTTTGTTGCTGTTTTTGGAACAAAATATTTGGAAAACTCATCTATGATTTTTTATATTATATAATCTTCATTTATATTTCTTAAATTAAACCTGCAATCTTCTATTCAAATTAAATATGCAAAAGAAAAATTCTTCATTATAAAATATTTGTTCTTTCAAAGTACTTAAGAATTGTCGCTGCCACAAACCTTCCAAATCCCCCTTTTCATAAAATCTTCTTCTGACATCACTTGCTGATGATCCCCAACGAAGAACTTAATTAAAATGATGAGCGGGAAAAGCATGCGAATTTTTAATTAATACCTTTTTCGTTTGTTGGGAGGACGTGTTTTTGCTTAATTTTTAAAATTTAAATTCTAAACTCAATTTCCCAGCCAACTTGCGTTGCCTCTCACTTTGAATAAATAATGTATTTACATTTTTGTGCCATTTATTTTACAGTGATGGTTTACGACGGCGAAGTGTTACACTTGACTAAGGTTAGCAGGAACGAAATGGGCGCGTATCTCTGTATAGGTTCGTATACATTCTATTCACTAGCCTGCCAATGCATATCTATTACCACCTAGATATGTTTACATTGTATGTGCTTTATAACATACATCGCAGTTTTGTACTGTGCAATTTGATAAGACAGCCGTTTTTTGTTTTCCACAGCAACAAATGGAGTGCCACCCTCTGTTAGTAAACGGATTATTTTGGATGTTGAATGTAAGTATAAATTGATGTTCACTCCTTTTCATTCAATCAACATCATTCACGCGAATCATGAGATTAAAAAAGTATTACGTGACTGTTTTTCCTCTACCTCATTGAATTTTTTAAGTTTGGCCCAACAATTCAATAAAATCTCATCTAATCAAAGTTTTCTGAAATTCATCTATAGAGTCGATATTACTTCATTTTAAATACTAAAAGTTAAATGCATTTTTTTATCGTAACATAGTTTCGCCTATGATATGGGTACCAAATCAACTAGTAGGAGCACCATCTGGTACAGATGTCACAATTGACTGTCATACTGAAGCGCATCCAAGGTAATTAATAGCTTTTAATACCATAATATATGTGTTTTAGTTGATATTAAAATAACTTTAAAATTCCTGAAGAAGAAATGTATGAGATTTTAAAAAAAGTAGATACGTTATTTATAAAATTTAGTTTATGTGATAATACATTTGCACAAAAAAACAAATCTATCAATGTTTTTTTGTAGTCAAAAAGAGAATGTGACTGATTCCAAAAACTCACTATGCCTTCATAATATGAATTTGCGTTTATGTAATATTTCTGATATGATCAAAGTTACACAACTAAATCCAAATTTACCAAGACCAGGATGCTTTTGTCCACTAAAAAGTTGCACATGAAGGGCAAACATTTGTGACTGCAAACATCCAACATTTTCACTAAATTTTTCCGTTTTTGCTATTTTTTTGCAGAGCAATCATTTATTGGGTCTACAATTCAGTGATGGTGCTGCCCAACAAAAAATACATAATCGAGTACAACGAGAATTCTTATCGGTATGTATGCACGGCACTGGGCCTTTTTTGCAGCAAAAGCAATTAAAAACTGCATTCATAGTTAGTTTTTATGAAAAGAATACAAAAGTAGCACAATACACAAAATAACATAATTTATCTGTTTATCGCAGGGCACATATGAAATTGACGATAAAGAATTTATCGGCTGGCGATTTTGGAAATTATCGCTGCGTATCGAAAAACTCTTTAGGGGAAACGGAGGGATCAATTCGAGTTTATGGTAAATAAATTGAATGTTTTTTAACTGTTTATTTATAATTTCTACTATACAATACTGGTATATAGTTACTGCACTGTCAGATATAATATTATATAACTCGATGGATATTACATGCAATGTGATCGTTTCGATGCTTTTTTGTGCAAACAATTTATACACTGAGCGTTGTTATCAAAAACATAAACTTAAATAATTTATTTTTATCGAAATAACAATTGAAACTTATTTACCACATACGTGTTCACGTTGGAACAAAAATGTACATTTATTCAAGCATATGGGGATATTGCTATAAAAACAAACCAAATTGGATGAACATTTCATGCAAAAAAGAGGTTTCCCGCAGATTATAGAATGACGAAGTGGTGTATTTTAATTTTTAACTACTGCTCATAAAATTGAAATTTAACTGATTGAAAGTTTAAAAATAAAAATTATTAAATTCATCAGCAAAATTGAGGAAAACTAAAATATTAAAATAAAATTTATTTTATTTGAGAACATCCTTTACTTATTCTTTTCTTGCAATTTTGTAAAAAATAATAAGAATGAAAATTGATGTGACCATAACCTAAATCTGTCAGTTTTTATATTAAGCCATATAACAGTAATTTGGGCGACAGTTGGGGATCCTCAAAAGTTCAAATTGCTGTTATAAATTTTCAACAATTAAATTAAAATATGTGTGTTCTATTTTAATACCCCAACAGAAATTCCGTTACCGGCAGCTCCATCATCTAAACAGATAACTCATGTGGTAGAAACAAAAGAGCGTAAGTTAGCAAACATATTCATTTCGCATGCTTCAAGACGTAAATATTTTATTCACTTTCTACCGAGACATATATTTGACATCATGTCATTTTTAATACATCTTCTTGTATTGTATGATGAATATCGAATAAAATATAATGACTTTACATAAACATGACGTGTATGCTAAACCAGGCCATTTGCAACGCGCGACATGTCAATCGATATTGAGCCTTGGTTATGATGTTCGGCAAAAGTGTAAAAGTCAGGGAAGAGTTGCTGGTTTAGAATGCAAAACGATGGTGAAACGACGAGCACAATTTATTATTTGCAACCGAGAGGAGTTATAGTTTTTGTCAAACAGCATAAAATTCATCATAATTTGTGTAGTTTCAACATTTTAACAGTAGTATTGTTACATTGTTTTCGTGATAATGTCAGCTGTTATAAAATATTGATTATTATGACATAGGTTATCGTTTTTCTATGATAAACTTGTATTAATACAAAATTAGAAAAATTCATTAAAGATTATCACAAAAATATATTCTAAAATTTAGATAGATACGTTCATAAATCTTGTAGGCAAAAACCATTTATTCTAAAAAATATTTTCCTTTATAGCAGTTCGTCTGAACGAGACAACAAAAATTGCTCAGCAAGAGATTGCATTCCCAGCACGACCTGAGACTAGCCACAGTGAACGAGACCGCACTGGGCCGAACAGCATACCTATTGACCGAAAGAACACATTAGTAATAGGACAAACTTTCTCCTACACAGACTCTCCATCAAACGATTTCAGCTATTCGAAAGGTACATTTGGTGAAATATTTTGAGTGTTGTGCACTAAATGACATAATTTACCCAGAACATTAATTCTATTATGGAAAAATACACCTTAAAGCGAAATAAAGTGTATTCTATCTAATTAGATCTAGACTTAAAGTTTCATTTCTGAAGTTAAAATAGAAAATTTCAAAATACAATATTAATAAATATTTCGAAACATCGATTTTAATTTTGAATTAACAAAATACTTCGAAGCGTTTTAAATAAATAATTTATCTTGAAAACAAAGTGTATGACTGCTGATCTTACTAAATAACGTGTAAGTTAATTAAAAACTGGAGTGTGCAGGATGATTTAAATTTAAAACATTATAAATAAACTTTCCTTGAACTAAGCAGAGCTCTGGAAAACTCTGGGTAAATCATGTTATTATGTCAAATTTACATTTTCTGAGCAATTCTAAGGTTTGAATTAATAATTTTTCATTAATTTTCATATCTTCTTATTTTTCCCAGGTATCAGTCTGCCAAGTGGTGTTAATTTAATGAAAATTTTATGCATATCAGTCTTGATACTATCAGTTTTAAGCACATGAGTGTAAGATAGATAAGCTTTTAGTTATGAAATAATATTGACAAGTCGATATAAATTTAAAATAATTGTAAATATGAATCTAATAAAAATTGGATTGCAAAGACGAAAACTTGCAGTGAAATACAAGTGATGAAAATGTTAAAAAATGGTTGAAGTTATTGACCAATTAGGGAAGCTTTAAGTTTTTGCCATATTCCAGTAATTAGAATAAAATTACAAAACTACATTTTCTTTAATGAAAATAATATAATTAGCGAAATTAATTTTATAATTTCTTAGGCAATTAGTTTAATGACTTTTTGTTGAAAATTTAAAATTCGTATTGTAATTTTTGTGAAATTGCATTGGAGCACATTTTTTGGCTATTGAAAATATTTAAAAGCTATTTAAGTTGCATGAGAAGCAAAGTGTTTGCATTTTGCATTCATAAAATAAATTTCTCAAAATGTGTAAATATTGATAATGCTCATTGTTTAAAAATAAGATTACCATAATATATATTTGTTTTGTTATTGAAATCAGTTTCCAGAACCCTTTTCCATATGTAATTCTTGAAAATAATAATCTCTAAAAGAGATGAAAAATATATTTAAATTATTATTCTATAGATACTGCATAGAAAAACTAACGAGAATTTAACATAATATAAAAGTAGTAGCATAAACTTGATCATTATTGAACTTTTCGTTTTGTGAATGCAAAGCAGAAAGTTGCTCATGCATCAATTTTCACTGCAGACCAATATTCTGTTTTTGTTTCAATAAAGTGTAAAACTGGCAAATATCGTAAAAGTATAAAACTGTATGAAAGTGCTCTTTCTGTGCACAAAATACGATAAAGGTACATTAAGACATAAGTGAGTTGAAGAGTCGAGGAGTAAATTAGACGTACTCTGAATATTAAGTAGGGATGATCACGAAAACAATCTTTTCACATTTTAATTGTAAACACGATTAACATTCAAGAGTGGTTTTACTAGAAAGCGTTTTCAAGGAATGGAAAATTTATTTTTCTATGGAAAATAGTATTTTATTAATAAGAAGACATTTGAAACAACTTTTTTTTAAATATTTTTTTTTGCTTAAATAAGTTCCATACAAAATAACAATTTCCACTATAAAACTTGATTTCGTATGATATTTATTTCTTACCCAACAAGATTCTCTAGGATTGATCAGATTTGGGTAAACTCCAATATAATTTTAAAACGTGAAAAGTGGAATATCGTATCATCAAAAGAGAATTTTTCAACGTCAGGAGCCACAATGTCTCTGGAGACATATTTTTCCCGGGTCTGGTTTTGATAATAAAAGTTGATAGAATTATTTTTGATGTTCCGAGCAGTCAGCGCTAATTGACTTGTGATGAATACTCGCAGAATGTTGTTAAAATATCAAAAAGCTTCATGAATAAATATTCAATAAGAAATTTTGTCAAAACATCGGTAAAAGCTTTTACAAGATTGTACATCAATTTTATAAACCTCCATAGATCTAATAATTTTGTATTATGTATATTATTACAACTAGCATTTGACAGTGATTGGTGGCTGGGTAAAATAAATTAATTTATGAGTTTAAATGGCTTGATGAACCCAATGAAAATATTGAAACAATATGATTTTCAAAAACCTGAAGAAAGGAAGAACGCAGACTACAGAGGCTAAATACTTGAATGAACTCTGCATCTCTATTGAAGTATTGGCTGAGTGGACGAAGTCAGAATTTTCAATTATGTTAAATTGAAAATATAGTCGATAGATTGGAATCACAACCCAGTTGTACATATATAATATAGATTAAAGAATATCTAGGAAATAGTGTTGGAACGGAAGAGTTATATTTAAAAAATTTAAATAAAGAAATAAAATTATTATTATGTAAAATATAATTGCATTTTTATTAACTGTTAATTTTTATGTGTATGATGATGTTCAAAATCTTTTACATTCAAAAACTTATTCATTCTTAAATTTTATGTTTGAGCTGCTGCTTAAGTTGACAATTTTGCTGAACAAATTTAAGATAAAAGTCAATTGTTAAATATGATTATATATCAAATCATCGTGTTTAAATATCGTTGCTCAACAAAATTGAGCTTTTGGAAATTGCTAAAACTCTCTCAAATTGTGTTCATTATGCTATATTCCGAATTCAACTCTTTTTTGCGGCTTCTACCAACGCCATACTCTTGAAAAAGTCAAAAAGTTTAAGGAGACACTGAAAAAGCCTCTCAAAAAGAACGTAAATTTTATTGAATACAAATGCGATATAAAATACACCATCAAAAATTTATGTATTTTCAATAAAAAATGAGAATAAATAAAGTCTTCCAAGTTGTTTTGTCAACAATGTATTTAAAAAGCAATTCCAATAAATTTCTTATATACAACATTGCAAACTAACATTATGTATGGCAACAAATCTTTACAAATTTCATTGCTCCGTTCAGTGAGAGCATGAATTTTTTTCAAAGCAGTGAAGAATGTATCAGAGCGATTTGTGAAATTGTATTTTAGCTATTGAGTTGGGGTCGTTTCCATACTTGAAATTTGTTGTGTTTGGTAAAAATGCCATGGGAGCATTTAAGACTTCTATCTACATTTTTGGTTTATAAAAATGAAGATCTAAGATGTATTCAAGAACATCGATTTACATAAAAGGAGATTGAAAGGAACTTGGAATGAAAATTGAATGTATAATTTTTGTAAAAAAGTAAAATAGAAATCAAATACACATTTTTAAGAAATATAATAGAACATTAATTTGATTTTTTTAACCTTAATTTTTAAATATTTTAGATCGTAAAAATTGCAAAATTTTTCGAATTGAAATTTTTAATCTTGCGTATCAAAACGGTATGGAATCAATCATTTGGCTTCTAAAAGTTGTTGTAATTTTCACTTCAAGTTGCAGGATGGATAAATATTTAAAAAATTAATAAACCTACAAAACAATTTAAGATGTTCCGACAGACAAACAGTTTCTCAGGAATTTTTGATGCAGTATGTATAGACTAAACTAGCTATACGGTAGAAAGAAAGTCTTAACAATAAATTTGAACATGAAAATTTCAGCTAAAATTTATAGTGTTCTCGTGAATTGTACATCTGAAATGTTTTGTGAAAATTTATTTATATTTGAAGAAAATGCATGAAACTTTAATATCGATTTTGTAAAACTTGTTCAAGGAAGATGTTGCATTAAACTCGAAATTTTTATGTTCACTAAAATATTTATTAAAGAAGGTTGTGTATTTTTTGCTGTGCTATAAAATTTCATGAAATATACATAATCATAAACTTTAAATTCAAGCTCATTGTTACAAAATCTTGCAGAATTTGAAGGAAAACATGTTTCGTTTTTTATGTTTCTTTGGCAAACTTCAGGAGCTTCAGAAATTACAGCAGAGCAGCTACAGGACAACACGTTACACTGGGAAATCTCAAAAGTGACGCTTCAGCTTATTTGATTCAAAACAAATGTTTTTACGTCAGTGTTCAAAGTGTAACCCTTTTCAAAGTCAAAGAGGCTTATAGTTCTGGTATCAAATTGAAAAAAGGGAATTAGGAGCTGACGGGATATGTGTGAAAGGCCTCTGAGAGTGTCAATATGGATGTTGTGAAAATTAGGATTTTTATAAAATGTTCTAGGTACAAAGTGCTTGGATTATTAAAACTTTATACTGGCAATATGAGGTAAAATCTTTGATTACAAATTTGTTTCAAAAGTAAAAAAAAGTTTTTTCAATCATTATAAAATATCAAACCCTGTAATCAAAATTTTACTTAAGCAAATTATAAAATTTTCAATTGTTTTGAGTTTTTAAAGCGTTTTGAAGTTCTACATATGCAAATGGCAACAATTTATATTATTTAAATATTGCTTACGTTTCTGAAAACATTGTTAAGAAACACATGAATTAGGTAAACGTCAAAAAAGTTTAGCTAGATCCACTAGCACAGGTTGGGTTTATGATATAACACTTTTTTTTGTCATCTACTATTTATGAGTTTGATGTCACATAATATGTACGTAAATAACTGCTGGTAGCTGGTAGCAGGAAGATGATAGCAGGTTAGGTAGAACATTCTTACTTTATCAATAAAAATATAAAACGTGCAAAAAATTCTTATGAATTCATTATTATCAACGCATATGTATAATTTCACATGAAACTCTTATTTTATTCTTCTGGTATTACCGTATAGTCATCTGTACACCAGGTATGAAGTAATGTAATAAAAATGAACAGAAACATAATTTTCTTGAGCTTACCGCACATTTATATGACGACAAAACAGATTATTCCAGGATACACTTGCTTATGCACCATAAAGTTCGCATACAGGTCTTTTGAGAAAAGTGGGGACAGATAAAAACCGTGAGGCTGAAAGATTTGGTTGAATGCGTTATTCAATCATTACTTTGAATTTTTATGTTGTATGATAATTTAAAGACACACGTTAGTTTCAATATTTTAGAAGTTATAATCTCTATAGAGAACTTCGGATTTAATAATGCGGTCTTACAATTAACGGAATCTTCGGAATTATTAATGCAGTTACTACCTTACTTACTGAAACTTTTGCTAAGTAAAATTTCTGAATATTTGATTGTTGATTTTTGATAATTTAAAAATATTTCTGCAAAGTTCAAAAATAAATATCTTATATTTCAAACATATATATGTAAAACTGAACATATGTGATCCGTTTCCATTGTCATTGTTGTTCTAGAATCACTAATCCTCATACAACTGTGATTTCCAAACGATATCGAAAAGTATACACAATTCAAATTTATTTTTACTTATGCGAATATAATATGTATATATATAATGTATTAAATGGGTACCAAGGGAATGATTCTACTGCTTTTAACTGATATAATGTATGCACATTTTAAAATACAAAATTTTCTATCTAAAAAAATGTGAATAACAAATTTCCTCTGTTGGTACGTGTTGGATGTGTTTTATTGTGCTTTTTGCCAAAGTTGTATAACAAAGTAAAAAACATTTTCCTGCAAAAAAGCTGCTTGCGAGTATTAAGATATCTTTCCGTCTTTCAATTGAAATGCGAGAACTTTGTTTCTTTTGGGGAATGAAATAAAAACATTGAACGAATATTGAATACGGGTAAAATAATTTGTGGTCTCATAACGATTTCCAATAGATACTAAAGAAACGTGAATACTCTTTTTGTGTTTATCAGCTCAGGCTTGTTGTTTTGAAGGATTGTATATAATGTAGCTTTTTTATTTAAGTGTTTTAAGTTGTATAGATCGAGAAGTTTGAATACAAATAATGAAATTATTTGGAGAGTACAGTTTATTATCCAGATAGAGTTTTGATGAATAATATATAATGAATAATGACCTCAATCAAATTCGAACAAACTCACATCTGTAATGAATTCACAATAAAGATTCAATGTATGCTACTGTGAAAAAACCATAGTAGAGATAATTTTTTCTAAAATTAAAAATTCTCTTATAAACTCTGAAAGCATCATTGAATAACTTTTATAAAAAAAAGAATATTATAGAATTCTCATTTAAGTATTTTACTTTGGTTTAAATTTCATATCTACAGAATAAAAAAATCAGTTTTTAAAATTATTTTTGGATTACAATTTATACATCATATATAGTGGAAAACTCTATCAGTTATATATTAATTTAGATTACTAGACAGCAATACAAATTTTACATTAATTATTGAATTTTATGAACATACTTATCGTTGTTGAGAAAAATGTAATTTTAGAGTATCAGAACATTCAGAATATGTAGAAAGAGCTCACCGCATAACGATTCATAAATTATTAAATCTTATTTAAATTTCGACAAAAATATTGGTTCATTTTCAAAGACAACGCGTGAATACTGCATATCCTGCTAACACATTTTAAAGAAACCCAACAACTTGTTCTATTATGCTCTTCCAGTTATTTTTATTATACATTTGTGGGCAAATGGCAGACATTGTTTAACCAGCTTCAACTTTTTGTTTTAAAGTCAAACAATCCCATGTGAAAATTATTTGAAATAATACTGCTCAAAATACATCAACTTAATACATTAAAATATCACGAAATTATGGAATGTATAGTATTTTAAAACACTGCTTTATACTGCTCGGAACACTGTTCATATGTGTAATTTAATGCATTTTGAACAGTGTTTTGCAGTGTTAAAAGAGCAGTATTTCTTATGTATTTCGAGCAGTATTTTGTAATATTTGGCAAAAAAGAAATTTTTGTATGTAGGAATTGAACTTCGAACAAATCTGAATTTTTTTGGGAAGTGAAGAATTGAACTTGATGTTGCTGGTGCGCGCGGCTGGTACTGCTGGGTGAAGGAAATATTTTATTGTAAAGCAACAGGCTTAGGTTGAACTTGAAAAGAATTGAATTTAATGTAAATATATTAAAAAAATCGGAAAAGCTGAAGCTTTAGCAGGCACTTCGGCAACATAATACCTATGCTTCATTAGAATATTTCATTTGAATGAAGCAATAACATTCTAGGAAATTCAAAAATATGTAACCAAAACATAAATTTTCGATCAGAGCGCCGAGCGGGAATATTGTGCATTATTGCTGATAATTCTGTTGAATTCAATCTTACCACTTTCTGATCGACTTGAGTTGGTAGTTTCTTAACGAAAAACACGTAAAACTTGTTTTCATATAAAATTCAAAAAAAATATATATATTTTTTCCAACAGTTTTTTAGATTCTTTGAAAAAACACAAGATATATAAAATACAAATTTTTGCACTACAGGTACTAGATGGCGCTGTATTATTATCAAAAACTCTTCGTACGTCGCTGCTTATGGTTAAAAAAAGCTTATTTTGAAAATTTTAGATCAATCGGTCCGATGGGTTCTGAGATTACGTCAACAGAAGTTTTTTTTTCCAAAATTTTTGTAAGCATGACAACTTGGTCATGGTACAATATTTCTATAAAATCTTCTGGAATCGATCATTTTGGGCCAAATACAAGGTTTTTGCATATTCAAATGTTTTAAAATATTCTCAGGAAAAAAAAAATTTTGTATGGCAAAATGGTAGTTTGCACTACAGGTACTAGATGGCGCTGTATTATTATCAAAAACTCTTCGTACGTCGCTGCTTATGGTCAAAAAAAGCTTATTTTGAAAATTTTAGATCAATCGGTCCGATGGGTTCTGAGATTACGTCAACAGAAGTTTTTTTTTCCAAAATTTTTGTAAGCATCACAACTTGGTCATGGTACAATATTTCTATAAAATCTTCTGGAATCGATCATTTTGGGCCAAATACAAGGTTTTTGCATATTCAAATGTTTTAAAATATTCTCAGGAAAAAAAAAATTTTGTATGGCAAAATGGAAGTTTGCACTACAGGTACTAGATGGCGCTGTATTATTATCAAAAACTCTTCGTACGTCGCTGCTTATGGTTAAAAAAAGCTTATTTTGAAAATTTTAGATCAATCGGTCCGATGGGTTCTGAGATTACGTCAACAGAAGTTTTTTTCCAAAATTTTTGTAAGCATGACAACTTGGTCATGGTACAATATTTCTATAAAATCTTCTGGAATCGATCATTTTGGGCCAAATACAAGGTTTTTGCATATTCAAATGTTTTAAAATTTTCTCAGGAAAAAAAAAATTTTGTATGGCAAAATGGTAGTTTGCACTACAGGTACTAGATGGCGCTGTATTATTATCAAAAACTCTTCGTACGTCGCTGCTTATGGTTAAAAAAAGCTTATTTTGAAAATTTTAGATCAATCGGTCCGATGGGTTCTGAGATTACGTCAACAGAAGTTTTTTTTCCAAAATTTTTGAAAGCATGACAACTTGGTCATGGTACAATATTTCCATAAAATCTTCTGGAATCGATCATTTTGGGCCAAATACAAGGTTTTTGCATATTCGGATGTTTCAATATAATCTCAGGAAAAAAAAAATTTTGTATGGTAAAATGGTATTTTGCACTACAGGTACTAGATGGCGCTGTAGGATTTTCTTGAATCAGCAAACGCGACCGTCTTATGGTTAAAAAAAGCTTATTCTGAAATTTTGAGACTAATCGGTCGGATGGGTTCAAAGATTACGAATACAGAAGTTCAGAAGTCAAAACCACGGACAGACATTTCGCAAGGACCCAAAATTTCGGGTTCTAGACCAAAATTTTTTTTGTTTTAGGAAAAAATAAGAAAAAAAAAAAAAAAAAAAGTTTGGATGAATTCAAGACTTCACAACTTTTTGTTGCCGAAGTAAAAATTAATTTTTAAAATGCTCACTATTAGAAATCAAACCACAAATCTAAAGTATTAGTTGAAAAGAAATATTTTTATAGAAATTGAGTTAACTTTTGAATTTTTTATGCGATACTTTATGTTTGAAGCAGGAAACTTTATTTTATTGATTTTATTGTCCAGTATATGGAGAACTCTTAGATGGGACGAAAGATAATCTTATTTCACCATTATCCAACAATTTTCCTGATAATTGAAATCCTGCTCTGAATCAGGAAAAATATTTTTCTTATGAAAAATATGAATTTTGGTAGAAGTTTTTCAAAATAATTAATAAAAAATTTAATAAGAAAATTTGAAGTTTTGGTTTGACTTTAATTAAGTATTTTTTAGATTAAAATATCATTTAAAAAAATTAGTTAATTAGGATAAATATGCAGTTTTTGTTTTTAGTAAGTTTTCAAAAAAATGTCAAAACATTTAAATTCTTTTTACTTCGACTAAAAAAGTTGTATGCACCCAAAAAACAAAAAATCTTTTAAAACTCACTAATAATGAATAAATATTGGTGTCACACACCCTTTTATCAGTTTTTGCCGCATTTTGTTGCTCCACCATGTAAATCCCCAAACAATCAACCGGTTCTGATGAAACTCAGACTTTGAGAATTATTATGAAATCTATAAGTATGTCTATACATTTTAATTGTGTTTTAACAACGCCATCTTGTAGCTCCAGTACAAACGATCATTCTTCATACAAAAACTTTTGTTAAACCGAAAAGCTTCATAAAATTCGATTCATGCAAAAATATTGTATTTGTCTCAAAACACCGAATTCCAAAAGATATTCCGAAAATATTAACCCATGACCAAGTGGTCAAGCTTCAAGAAGAACAATATGTCAAATTTGTATTGATGCTCCAATTGCTCCAAGCATCTGCATGATTTAGATTTAGCTCAAATTTTCATAATAACCTTCTCTTGACTATAAGAAAATTAGAACGGCTAGATTTACGATCGGGCTGGTCCTTCGAGTACCTGTCATACAAATGTTTTGATATTTTGTACTTTTTTGCAATTATATAAATTTCGATACGGCAGATTATAAAATTATGTATTTAGGCTGTATTATGAATCAATATTGATAAAACCTTATTTCAATCAAAGCGCTTGATTCAACAAATTTATCAGCAATAATACAAAATAATCTCCACGCGGCGCTCTGATTGGATATTTAAATGTCGGTTCCATATATTCGAATAGATCTCAATTCTTATGTTATCAAAGAGCCTGCCAAAGAACCGGGATTTTTCGATTTTTTATCTTACAGTATTGTAAAATGTGTCAATTCAATTTTTTTAATAAAGGAATATAATTTAAAGTCTTACATACATTTAAAATATTTTTACTTCAATTTAAATTTAAGAAATCAACTCTTGTAGATAGTTTCTTATTAAATCATATTTATTTACTGAGTTTTAAATGATTTGATCATTTTAATAAAAGATCTTGATAAAATCAATGTGTTTTACAATGTATTTTATAGTATTCAAAACACTGCAAAATACTGATTAAAATACTTAACATATGTGTTACATTCTTAGCAGTATTTTAAAGTGTGTTTTCACACATTAAAATACATCTGATAATTGAAATTTTATGTATTTCACACTGAACTTTGACATTATTAACAGTGTTTTGTAGTGTTTTGCTGTATTAACAGTGTATTTTAATATTGAAGGCATACAGCTCATTTTCACTTGGGATAGGACATTTGAAAGTAACATTCTCTGGCTGGTGTGGAACTTAACATTTACCCAAAAACATTTGAAAACATCCAGGAATGGCAGAGTAAATATTTAAATTAAGGGATGATATTAAAATTTTATTTGACCGCTGTGTATTTTATGTTGCTCATGTATTTTGCATAAAGTGATAAATGTGTAAACATCAACAAAAATAGCAGCATACTCCAAGCATCCAACTAAAACGTAAAATTAAAAAAGTTTTGGGAAGTTTTTCGGTTTTTGTTGTTGTGTCATTTGAAGGCAACACAAAGGCATAAAAAGTTAGAGTTAATGAAATGAAAAGGTTGGTTTGGATAAAGCTGCAAAAATAACCCTGGAATGGTAAGTGTTAGTTTGGGTCAACAGTTTTATGGGCTTTAGCATACGAAAATGATTGTTTCAATCAAATCCTTTGAATGGTGTACGCAACAACGTGATTATGGCCGAGGAGAATATGGTAATTAAAATTTAACTTTTGTCGTAAATAAAGGTGACAGGAAATATGCTCACATCTATAAAATGTATCTTTTTTAATTGACTAGCATGGGAACAATTACATAATAGAATCATTATTTAGATGATTTAATTTTTCAAAATCTTTCTGAAAATCTTCAATTTTAGTTTTTACCTAATTTCTTAGATAAAATTAAAATTAAAATTAAAACTAAACATACTATTTAAAACAAACTGTAATCACATATATTTATTAAATTTGGGCATCTTGAGTGAGAAACAATTAAATAATAATTCTACTATAGAGGTGTTACATATCTAGCTTGAATTCAAACTTCAAATCGAATCAAAATTTTTTGTGGTGGAGTATCTGTTTGAGCCCCTTTTTGGAATGATTCAATAATATTTATGAGCTTAGAGCGCGAATGTCTCAAGTAAGCAACCAGACACTTTATTATATATTCCAAAACACTCAAAAGTTCAATTAAACATCGAGACGTCTTCCAAGTAGACTTGAGACTTCCACAAAAACGCGCTTTCAATTTGGAAAGTTTATTTCTGAATACATAATATGATTTATTTCTCAAATATACCCTTCTTAGCTGAGTGCAATAAAAACCACGTGAGAATACTGAATACAACATAAAAATTTAATTTATTCCAAATATGTGCTTTCTTTCCTTTTTCGAATGATATAAGGTACAAAATTGTACAGAATATTGTGTGTATAAGTATAGATAACCCAAGAGTTAAAACTCGCTGCTTGTTTATTCTGAATAACCTCTCACAATATTTTAATACACGAATGAAAAAAAAAATGGAATACATAAATAATATTTTGAAGTATTAGAATATATGGATGTTCATATTCAAATGAAAATACATTTCCAAATCCCAGTTCTAAAGAAAAAACACAGAAAGTCATAAATTTTCGCCGTATTTTCAATTATTTTTTCAGTTTACGTGCGTGGATTATTTTTCTCAAATGTAATAAAAACTCTCTGTATCAATATTTCAAAAGAGTTGGACTGATCAATGCTGCCTCAGACAACACATAAATTTCGACTATTTTAATGTGCTTTTATTATTTATTGTTTATCGAGTTTGTTTGATGTAAATTTTTGATCGATTGAAATTAGATTAAGTGTTTATTCGATTTAATGGATTGTCAATAATATTGATAAAAAACAAACTAATCTTTACTTCTTTATGAGAATATATTGTACATTATAAACTTAATTCTGACAATTTTTCGAGTACGATTTCAAATATTTTTCCCATACTTTTAAAGTTTTCCATTGAGCATTGAATCATAAAAGCTGTTAATGTTCAATTTGTTACAAAACAATCCAGCAAAATTCCAAGTAAGTTCTTTTTTTTACTTTCAAAATGAACGACACCTAACTACTTTCACACATACAACTTATATGGTTTGTTAACATCCAAAACTCAACCTTAAAAAAGTAATTAGATGCGCTTCTCTGACTTTTCACCTATAGAAATAAATCAAATTGGGTGAGAGTGTGAGACTACATAATAAATCACAAAACTATAGAGCAAATAAATAAACTGTATTTATTTACAACCACGATGTTAAAAAATTACCTAAGCACACAATTTTTATTTCGATACCAATCGTTTATTCTGGTTGATATTTTTTTTGATTACTTTAATAAAACAGTGGAATATTTATGTAGCTGAGAACATTTTTTGACATTATATTTCATGTTCTAATGCTTGAATAGTTCTATATTAAACTTGAATATAATTTATCAATATATCAATATATGCTACTAAATTTGTTTGTTTTCCACTATCTTGTTCTTTGGTAATGTTTAATAATCTACTAACCTATGTTGGCTGGTTGTTGCATACAAAAATTACTACTGAGGGTAAGATGGCAAAAACAAACAAATTAGAATTATTTGAACAAAAATATCTATTTTTGTATATATTTATAAATTTTCATTTAACAACATAATATTAGATAATAATACTATTGTATTGAGCCGTATGTAACTTCAGATAGAAATGTTAAGCTAGGTGGATAATTTGGAGCTGTATCATCAATGCACGTAACCTGTGATAAATGTTGCAGCATTATGTAAATTACGAACTTCGATGCAGTATATTTCGTCAATGGAAAATGACGAAAGATTAAAATTTCAAAGCTAGAACATGGAAATTAACAAAATACACTATATATGCAGGTTATATTCAGATATTTTATAAGCCATGTCATCCATAAATAACAAGAGCTATTGAAGCTTTTGAAGTTTAAAAATCGTGTTAAAAGTCTCATCATCAAAACTATCAGTAATATCTAATTTGAATACCACGTGCAGTATTTTTACAAGCTTTAATATCTGCACAGCACATTCTGAATAATTAATGTGAATATTTTACCTCAAAGTTTTACGTAGTTTGCTCATATAGAATGTACCTATAACCATCAAATGTGAAAGTCAAGTTTTCTGATTCATTAGCATTTTAATTGGATTTGTTTGTTTAAAAAACTTGTGTTTTAGTGAAACACGAACTTTGTATACAAATAGGCAAATAATGTCCGTTCAACTTCACAAATTATTCAAATTGTTCAATTCAAACCTGCAAAATTTCTCATATTGTTTTATTTCGATTTCATGAACCATAAAATAGCGCAAATAAAACATCAAACTACTTAATCATTCAAATTTTATACAGGATGAATTCATATTTTCACGCTTTTTAGGATTACTTAACATTTAACATTGAGTTCAATAAAGTTGATTTCATAATGTTTTAGGTCAAATTAATATTTTGCATCGATTTGTTTTCAATTCAATGATAGTGGTCACTGAAAGCAAAAACTATTTTTACGGGACTTGGTCCTTTTTGGTACTTAGAATAGGCAACCACCAACCAGTGTTGTATTATGTATAGCTATAAAACAAAACCGATTCAAATAAGTACAAAAAACTGAACCCATAATTGTTGAAGCAGATTTGAAGTTCAATTTGAGCTCACCGAAAAAACAAATTTGCATTTCAAATTATCTTTTTCAATGGCTCCAATGCTGTAGGAATTATAGTATTGATGTCGATATTTTGATAATAATACATTATTCATACTTTCAATCAAAATTCAATAGCAATTTTAATTCTCAACTGCTTCATAAATATTTGATTTTAATATACTGCAAAATTTATACAGTTATGAAAAATCCAAACAAAATAATGATGGAAACAATCATCATGGTTTCAAATCGGAAAACTGAAGTATGAACCCTCAAGAGAAGAATTATTTCATTTTGAGTCGAGAATATTTTTGCCATTGATTGTTATTGTTTGTGGCACGCTCTTGAGAAAATTTAAATTTTCGTCATTATTATTATTATATCCTACTTTTCTACTTTATGTCATATCCAGAATTGTTCCTTCATCATCCCCTTTATTTTAACAACATGAAATAGTTCTGCATGTGAGTGCTTGAGAGGTTATGGCACAAGAGTAGTTTTATCATCCAAATATTCTTTTATACAATTTAACATTTATTGGTTCATACTTTCATAGATAATACTAGAATTTATGCTATTGTTCACTCGATCAGAATATTCTATTTAGAAATTTTACTAAGTTTTTCAAGCCCGTTTCAAGTAATTTTTGTAAATTGAGATTTTTCAAACGTTTCATTGGACAATTTTTAGTTCAGAATATATCACATGTGCATTCATTAAAAACAATTTTTATTATACTCACGTGAACCAATTAATTTCTAATTAATAAAGTTACTTGATTTAAGACTAACTCGTTGAATAAAGTTTACTTTATTGTTCAGTGAAACTGACTTTACTTAAAAACCTAATTTCTACAAGAACATTCCTAAACAAGACGCAAAAATTGCATCTTTATCCAAAAAAAAAATTTAAAACAAAAATCCTTTCGAGATCACCTATGGTTCAGCAAATTTGATAATAAATGACCGACACTGTCTGTAAATGTCAAGAATTACGAAATGAAAGAACAAAGGTACAGCAGAGTATGCCAAAACGTGGTCCCTGTTCTCATTCTTATTTTGATCATGCTTGTAATTTATAACAATTATTGAAATGATGCGAGTCTCGGGTGTTTTGTTGGTTTTTATGGTGGATGGAATTTTACTTGTCTTTGACTTATGGTATAAGTAAAATTTTCCTTCCAACCAACTCACTTGATTTAGATGCTGGTTAATATTTAAATTTCAAATTTTAACAATCTATTTATTAGTCTTTGTGATGTAAGATTTTGAGAAAGATGTTTATAAAATATTATATCAACCTTTCTCTCAACTTACAAATTATGTAAATTCTTTAACTGTATAACTTCTTAAAGACGGGAGTGCTTTCTACATTAAAGAATCATAAAGTACTACAAAATAGCATAACAAGTAGCATAACGCACATAAATTTCAATTTAATGTTCCAAGTACATTTTTTGCTATTTTAAGAACACTCTGAAGACAAACACCTTCATATTGATTTAACATAATCACGTGAGCATGCTGAGCAGTAGAAAACCAGCAAAATATTTTCAATATGTGTTTCCTGAATTCTTTCTTCGTTCTTAGAAATGTTATGCTGGGGACTTTATAAGGATACGGAAAAAGTAAATATTGCAAAGAGTTGAGTTTTTCTCATTTCGATTGCGTAGAATCCATAATTTATTTTAATATATGTGGAAAATATGAAAGCCGTTCATAAATAACATTTTTCTTGAAGTAAACATATGGAAATTCAAATGTTAATATTTGAAGGAACTTGAAAAAGGGCACATCAGAACATATTTCTGACACATTTCCTTGAATTTTCAATTATATTTTTATACGTGCAGAGATTAAGCGAAAAATTTAGGAAAAGATCGCTTTTCGAGGTGTTTGTACCTTGGTACTCATCACTAACGGAAATCGTACAGGATAACAGCCACACCTTCTTAGAGTACATAATTCTGATATAATGTTCCTAAGGTTTCTTCAAGTGTAATGATAATGTGCACCGCGGTCGGAAATATTTTGTTGAACACTTTTTTTTCCCAACAACCAACAAAAAAAGTTTCCACATAAAAGACTGGAAAGAGTGAGATTAAAATTGTTGCGCTCATTTTTCTCTTTATTTTGTATGGCTTTTTGGAATACATTGAGTATTTTCTGAAGTTAACTGTCGGTTTAGCCAATTGGAGCTTTGTAGTTTGAAAGCAAGAATGAATCATTCTCTATTTATAAAGAAAAACTAGGTCGTATTGAAGTGTCCCTTTTTGCATACTGCTGTCTAAAAGTTTACTTGGAAAATGTCTATGAATAACAAAAATCATAAAATATAAAAAGCGTGTTGGGCTGCAAATTGATCTCGTCTCGGTCATAAAAGTTATAAAATGAAGCAGAAGCTAAAGCATCTTGGCTACATTTAGCACAAAATACAGAGTCGTGCACAAGTTAAAGCCCACGAAGAAGAACATTGCGATTTGTAAGATAAACTTATTGTCAGATGCCGAAGAGAGGCCAACAATTTTCAAAAGTTATGCTTTGATCACACAATAAAGCAATGAAAATGAAAAACTCAGGTTTGGTTTAAAAAAGCTTGATGATCCAATAATAAAATCTCTGATTATCGTATAAAAATACATTGGAATATTGGAGCAAAGATTTTCTACATTAAAGAGTATTATTTGGTATTATTTTTAGCATTAATTTTACGGTGGTTACAGATTTTATGGTTTTGTATTTTTATGGTTGAAACTTTTGTTTTTGACACCATTATAGAATAAATCTTAGCTTGGAATTATTTTCAAATATTCAGTTAAATTAAGTGAAAATGAGAAATGTTCCATTGAAAAATGAACCCACACATCGGAAACCTCAAAGAATATTTTGCTGCAGCAAAAGTATAATTTCTTCACCTAAATCACGTTGCCTTACTTAAGACAGCTTGTGAATCGTTTGCATAAAGAACATATTCTCCATAAACTGGCTGAGAGCAAAAATACTAAATTCTGCAAGCAACTTCTTTTCATATATTTTTTGCATTTAAAAGTATATTCTCGAAAGCCCCGCAAATTTATTTTGACTTTTTACTCAAAGACTCAGAAAAGTACGTAAGCCTTCTTTTAATACAAAAAATAAAGAATACTTTCCTGCCCTAATCACAAAAACTCACGTAAAAATATTTACTTTAGTTTTTCTACTTACATGACACAAAAATCTCCTACAAAATCATAAAATCTGATATCTCCTAAATCCTTTTATTTAACGCTCGATTTGATATAAAATCAATTTTTGTTTTCCTGGAAAATAAATGCTCAGCAGAACATTCCAAATATGCAACCAAATCACTTTCAAAATAAATTATACGCAGATTTATTTATGGATTGAAAGCTTACCTTAGCGAGTCTTTGCAAGAATTGGTCTTGGTTATTCTCAGTGAATTATTATATTATATTTATTAGTTAATACAGTAATAAAATAATATATCTTTATTAATGTAATAATGTTACAGAAGAAATAACTAGCTTGTTCATTGACCAATGATCAAGTTTAAGTTTTTCTCAACTCTTTTTGCAATCTACTTGCTGAACTAAGCACGTCCTTAGTTTTTAATAAAACAAACGTAAAGCAGATTCTTTATGGCCAAATTTAATTATAAAATATAATTGCAATATTAAAACATAATTTCAATCAAAATAAACCAATACTAAAAATGTGTAATTGTGTAATGTATTATTTGAAAAAAAAGAAAATTGTCACGACATTAGTAATTCATATTGATGGTGATAATTAAACGATCATTTTACAATTCAAAAAGGGTCTAATAAACTCTCAAAGATGGTTGCATCATTCTCTAAAAAGTCTAATTGTGCTGAACTTTCGAATCATGTCATTTATCCGAGTTGAAGCAATTTGCGGATATAAGCAATTTATGCAAGTATACAAGCTAAATCAATTGAAATTTCCGAGCAATTGATATGTTCGGAATCAAACAAAACCAAATAAACCAATCACTTTCCATTTAACTCAATTATCACTTAATTGAAAATTCAATTGAACCCGATTTCCTTTCAATTTCCATTCCTCGTTCGACATGCTGGCGAGATAAAATATACAAAAATATTCCAGTTTTGCGTGAGGAATACAATGATAGCTGTTGCTAGTTTAAGGCAGTGTTTTGATAGAAAATATCACTAGATTTCTATCTGATTCCAAAAATGTGAAACTATCTTATAATAGTCTTTCAACCAAAATGTGCCCAAAGATACACACTTAAAAATTTCTGCAATTTTTTATTCTCTAAACTTCAAGACAGAAGGAAATAATATTTATTTCTAGTATAGAAACTCATCAAAAAAGGGAGACTAAGATGTTTTTTTAATGGAAATTCTAGAAGGTACGTTCACATATTTTTATGTTCTTTCACAGCTAAAATTTTTTATTGTAGTAATGAATTTTCATGCGTTGAAAAGAATTTTTTATTTAAATATGAAAAAACTGAGAATAATACCTTTTTTTTTAAATAACAAAATTGGTTTTCTCTTATAGGAAATAGATTCTTAGACATTCTAAAGCCGAGACATATTGTTTGAATCTTTTTTTAGCGTGTAGATGTAGAATATCCGACAAAAACACATTTTTGTATTGTAAAACATCCCTTGTGCTTTTCTGTATTCAAAATATGAAAACTAAAAAATTAAAAACATAAAAATGTATAACGTCGCATAAAATATCATTCTTTTTCAAGGGTTGACGTTTTCTGAATTAATGTCTTACAATGAAAAACACAAGGGATCATCAAAAAAATAAATATAATTTAAATACGAGAAATGTGAAAATGTTGTAAAAGAAATGCTACCACAAAATTTGAGTTATTTAAAGGATCCACAGAAGTTTTATTGCAGTGTGTGATGTGCTTGGAAATTTAAATCGATGATTTGTCAGCATTTTTTTCTCAACGAGTAAGATTTAGATAAAGTTCAGACGATTCTATTTGAATGTGTCTTGAAATTATTATTTTTATCATATCTCATGTTTAAAGATCACAAATTTTTCATCAAAATTTCATTACAAAATTTGTTCAACGGATTTAGAATTGCAAACTTGAATAATTTAATTAAGGACCGAACTAAAACCACATAAATTTTGTGCAAGAGCTTAATGGATGTTGAAGTGACGAGTCAAGTTTTGTAAGCTGAATAAATATATTTTAAGTGCTTTAATAATTGATAAAGCTCACTAAATTTGAAAAGTTATAAGTTCAAGTGGTTCGTTACGGTGTTTCAATACTTTCACACCAAAATTTGGTTGAAAGCTTCTGATAATTTCTATTACGTGCTGTTTGTTTCATTTGGCATGTTTTGTGCTCAACTGGCTCAACGACAAACAATAATTTAAATGAGAAACATCAATGTTTTATCTTATAAGTGTCGCTTTAAACTAATGACTGTACTGAGTAAAAACTGTTGAATAATGTTCAAGAGTTTTAAAATAAATTAGTGTCTTAATCTGTTTAATGATACTTTTCGCAAAGAATAATACCTAACTTTAAGTTAAAAACACATCCAATTAATAAATAAATCAATTTATTTATAATAAACTTTAAATAAACTCGTACAATTTTCTATCTATAGCCTAATTTTTTATCAATAACCTTTTGCTCAATTCTCTGCATACAAAAAATATAGTCAGCAAATATTGTTAATAGATTTTCGTACTTATTAAACAACTATAAAACTATCAAGTTCTGAAGAAATTTACTTTTTATTGCACGAAGTATAAGTACGCTTCTTTGAGAAAAGTTCTTTTTATATTTCATTTAAATTTATGATCATTTGAAAACTTTTCCTCAGCATAAATTCCAGAAGTTTTTTAATTGATTTTCTTGTAGAAAGAAAAATCGTTGATGTTTACGATATTTGTTGGGAATACTGGAAAGAGTGAAAAATCATAATTTCTAGAAAAGTTAGTGAACAGAAGAAACCTTTGAAACTTATTAGTGGATCATTCTTATATAGTTAATAATGATTTTGAAGATGATTGAAAAAACTATATCACATTCTAATAAAATCCATGCGATTGCTGGTATTTTGTTTCAGGTAGAAAAGATCATTTGCCTATAAAATAAGCAGCTATGATGGAGGTGCAAAGTAGGCTGAAATTCTGAAGGAAAATCTTGTTATGTTGGCGTTAATATGATTCAACGATAAGATATGGTAAGGAAATTTTCTTGTCAAGAGCATAAGAGATCAGTTTCTTATAATAACGAAACTGGCTCAATCTAAATTAGTCTCGATACTAATTTTTATCAACAATTTACAAAATCGGACACTTGTCTGATAAATTTTAGTTTATTGAAATAAACTACGCTACAAGCTTAAATTAAATATAAAGAAATTTGAAAAATCATTTGAAGTTTCAAGTTTTTTGCGTCTTTTTATCCTCAAAAGAAATCATGATCTTTTAAGAGCTTTTAAAAGCTCCAAGTTTGTTATTCGGACAGATTTGCTAATCCTAAATCCATCATTTCCATGTCGCTGTTAGTTTTACAGGATCTGAGCTTTTACTTGAAACATGTATTTTGCTAGCCTTACAGAAACACAATATAAAATGTATGCATGTACATGATATGTTACATATTTGCAAGTAATTGTTATAAATTACGAGTATGTGATGTGAAAAATAAAATGAATTTTGAGAATAAATTTTGCATGTTTTGTGCTGTGTGTTTTTTGTGTCTTCTCTTCGAAAAATTTAGTATGTTTGCATGTACGGATAAAATATTGGCTATTTCTGGGCAAAATTTTTGGGGCGAGCAGCAGCAAACTTCATATCTTATTTATTTCAAGCTCTATCATGAATACGAAAGTTTTCAGCTGGATCTCAATTTTAGTATTTCTTAGAATGTTGATTTCTTAAAAGAAAATTCTTGGACTTTCAGCCGTGTAGCCATAAAAAAAGTGCTGGTCTTAAAATGGTCAAGTTGTGGATTTGAGCTCTTCAAGGATTCAATTTATGTTTTGTGTTATTTTTGAAAACTGGATTTATGGCGCATATATATTCCCTGCTGTGTGTATAATCAAAAAGAGATCAATCACACACTATATGACACCTCGTATTGCAACGTCCTACAGTTTTGACCATTACGCAAATAGTTTTTGTTTGGAATGTTAAAGTGTAAATGTTAGCAGGGCACGGTAAAAATTCAATATTTCAAGACAGAAATTTAATTTGAAGCTAATCAATTTTTCTCACTTTTGCAACTGTTTGTTTTCTGCTTTTGTATAGCAGACCAACTTCCTCTGGGATTTTCATTTACTCGCCCAACGTAATCCTTAACCTATTTGTACCTTTTCTTGCCCTGATGTGGCTTCTTTAACATTTATTGACCTTTTCAACTTTGATAATATTTAGAGAAGTAGTTATACAAATTTAGAGCTTTTCATAAGTTAAATATGTTTTTAGTATTTTATACAATAATTTACTTATTATTAAAATTAAATATGTATTAAAATTTGATGAATCATGATCAATAAAAAAAAAAAGCTTTTTTGAAAGCAACACTTTCAAAACCCTGCCTCAAAGTCACAAGGACCCACCCGCAGCCAGAAAAACGACGTTTCCAAGTTCCATAATAATACCGTATTTACACAATGTGCCAAGCTGAAATGCAAAATCCATTTGCGAGCTTCCAAATCTCCGCAGACCATCTGCCTTTTATCTCCTTGACTATTTTCGGCTGCGTAACTTTTCTGTAAGTTTTGTATAATTTTCTGTATCTTACGGATAAAAGTAGCAGCTCAAGCAATCAATCAATTAGTGGGGGTGTTATTAAGGGCTGTGGAAAAAGATTGACAGGGTGTATTATACTAATTTAAACCCAAAAGGATTAATTGTTAATATTAATCAATTATATCTCTTTCAGGGTAAATATGGAAGCTTTGTGTGATCGCCTTCAGCTTGTGAATAAATCCCCAATTTAATTTATACTTTGACAACTAGTGGCTTCAAGAAACTGGGAAACTATATAATTTCGTCATAAAGTCTCGTACTTTATTCGGATTACTATAATTTGAGCAACTTTTGATCAACGAATACCACTAATCTTTGTCGCATCAATGCAATCACAAGTTTTAACCAAATATTCCCAGTTGAGGGATGAAAAATGGGAGAAGCTGAAATAGAAACGGAGAAATTACTTCAAGAACATTAAATTGGGGAAAAAATCGTGTTAAACGAGGTGAGCACAAAAAATGTTCTGCTGGATTATGTTTTTGGTGTTTTTGGTGAAGAATGTTTTTTATGGTGAAACATTTCATCCTTCTCCAAGATTGAGACATGTCAGGCAAGAATCAACTGGAGGATCATTATTTTTGCGCCTTTATTCATTTATGCAAACGGCTTGATGATATTATTGTAATGCTTTAGAAATAAGTTCTTGAAGTCTTTTTCAGGGCTGTGTACGTTTATGTTAACAATTTAATTAGAGTTGAGATTCTTTTGAAAATTATTTTTAATGCTAATTAACTTTTCTCTGTTCTTTTTTGTGGTAATTTTTTTTAAACGTTTATAGACAAAAATCATGCAAATGATAATTTGAAATTATATAATAGTACTTTGATCAAATAGTCAGTACGCATCTCCATTGAATTGAGAAAAAACTGTAATTCACAAACATTGTCGTCAAATTTGATGATTCCGCTGATGATAGATTATGCGTTGAAAATTTATTAAAATTTAAATGCATTTCAAATATTGGAAAATATTTCGCCGCATGTAATGGTAATAAATCATCACTGTGAAATTTAAAACAATGATTTCATTAACAACTTTACTGCACCCTTAAAGCTACCGCTACCGATATGTATTTGCACATGAATTTTTATTTTCCATTCATGGTAATTACGGGATTAATAAATGATGAAAACATTAAATGGCGGGACATTCCCGAAATTATCGAATTAATATATCGAATTAAGGAGACCTCTCAATGGAAATTAATTCAATTTATTTTATTTGTGCATATTGGCGGAAATTCACGCTATCGAGGGGAAGCGCATTCTCGCCTTTCCCAATAATTTCGTCTACGTGTTGATGTTATTTTTTGGTGAGCCGACTGAAATCAACAATATTTTGCGTGTTTTAATCCTTTTTTGATTAAAAAGAACAATTTTCCATAATTTATGGGATGAAGAGCTGAAGTTTAAACGATAGCAATATATCAAAAACCTTAAATATAAACGGTTTGCGTTTTAATCCATCACATTAAGGGGATGTTTTATCAAATTTATCAAAATACCATTTTATTTTTAATTGAGTGTCACACAGAATATTGTAGGCTCAGTGAACCAGAATGTATGAGCTTTGATATTTGGATCATTGTGTTTTAACATAAAAGGTTATTATGCTTGCTCCTGTTAGTTTGTATATTTTTCTTTTTATTGTTTTTTCTTTTTGATATATGAATTATGTTTTATATAAAAATATTCTGAATTAATGAGTTAAGATTGTTGAAACTGGAAATTGAACCTAGAAATAATTTTAAATAGAATGGTCATTTTGGATCAAACAACCATTCCAAAATATTTGGTGAAGGTGTCAAGGGTCCTGCAGTCAGGATATTTGGATGAATGTTAGGATGTCCTAGATGAGGCCCATCTATTTATTCTTTGAACGGACATATATCAAATCAATACTATAATTTTTGTGTTTTAGGTTTTTTTTTCTATTGACATTTAGAATCAAAACTATCTCACTTTTTCCAACTTTATAACTTAATTTATTAAATTTTTATTTTCTAGAATTCAACCTGTTTGTGTTATTTTATAGTTCACATTACATATTTAAATAAGCTCAATATCAGCTCTTACATGCACAATAACATTTTTCGTGTCTGCCGCGCAATTTCCAAAATAAATCATAAATATGCGCTTTAGCTGCGATAAATTTGTAAAGCTTGATGATCGCATTATCCTCTTTACAAAATGTGTCACAGGCAATCGTCTATCCATCATTTATCAAACAAAGAACAAAAAAACATTGCTTGTAAAAAAGCATGTTGTGGCAAAAAATAACATGTTATACCCGTTATACAGTTCCTCTGTGGCGTATCAATTACAATTTTCTTTGACCTTTTTTATTGAGTGAATCTGGTGCGTAGTGTTTTATGAAGTTTTCTAGATATTTATTTCGCCCAGAACATCATCAAATATAGGCCGCCTATTAAGTGATTCCCTTCATATTCTTGGCGCATCATGAAGACACAATATGTTTGCTTTGTTCACTTACAAAAAAACTGGTGGAGATTGATTGTTGTCTATTTCCTGGAAACAGAACAAGTGAAATGTTAAAACGTTTGCACGTATAAAAGTTAAAATAGAAAAACGCGCGTTTCTTTGAATTTCTTGGAAATGTTTAAATCATAATTCCAATAGTGGAAAATATGTATAAAAGAAAAATTTGACGCAAGTAAATCTAATAGATTATAAAAATTTTAGATCTGACAGCGTTATGAGCTTTTAATGCATCCGAATTATAAAGTTAAATATTATAATTAAACTGATTCGATAGCTTAAAGTTACACAATGGAAAAAATAAAAACTTCATTGAAATTCATACCCCAAAAAACAATTTTCCAGCAGGTGCTTTAACATTCAAATTGTTCAAAACGAGGAATTACATTTTGAGTGGTGGATTTCTGTACCTTAAAAAGTCTAGCATCATATTCTTCATTCTGCAATATTATACATTTCGAAGAACACATATATTTTATCAAAAAGTAGTTTTGAATTTCAAATCTTCCATGACATTTCCTCAGGAATGAAAAATATTTCCACTCAAAAAAGCTCCTTCATTCAAATTACATTTCTTCTGCTATCAAATTTTCAATTTTCCTTTGGTTTTTCTACTTTTCAATTTACACAGAACAGATCCGACACATTATCAAATTTATGGGAAAAATTTGAATCCAAAAAGTCACACACAAAGTTTTGTGCTTTTTATATCTACAGTTATCAATGGTTCTGTATCTTTTACCATTATTGCAATACTGTGCAAATGCTTTTTTTCTGTCATGTACATTGTACATACACAGAAAAAAATTACATGGAAACAAATTAAAACGTTATTCCAAGCGAGAAAAAGTTTCCTAGGGTTTTTGCAACTTTGTGTATGGTTTTTATGTTTAAATTATGGAATACTTTTTTCATTAATAAATAACGTTGCATTCGTTTGCTTTAAATGCTTGTATTTATTTGATGTTTGATTCGGTGAAAGTAATGGCTTGAAAAGGTTTCACCAAAAAAAATATAAATGTTGGTAATTTTGTTGGGTTGACTTTTAAGGATGGAATTCATCAAGGCAGAATATCACCCAAATTCCAAAAGACGAGTTGCAAATTCAAATACTAACGAGTTGAGTAATAATTGTTTACACTATCAATTGCAAAATTTACGTGTTAGCAATTATAAGGTTATCAAGTTTTTGGGAATCTAAGGGCATTTCGAAGAAAACTGAATATTGAATCATTGTGCAAAACAGGTGTAGAAAATTATCACACAGTCTTATAAGTAATTTATTCTTTAACCTTTTTTTTAGTGGCTTGTCAAAAATCAACATAATGATTTTCAATAAAATGAATTGATTAAATACTAGATAGCTTTTATAATTAAATTTTAGGTCATTCAGAATTCTTCATAAATTCAAAAATGTTTGTAAAATTCCATTAAATTATATTCCACAATCAAACTCAGTCCCATTTTACTCAGCCTCAGTTCAATTTTATCTGACTTGTTTCATGCGAATTTTCACATTGGCATTAAAGGTTTCAGGATTTTATAGAGGAATGCCAGACATTTGAACAGTGACGTATACATGAATGTGTAAATATATTGAACAGTTCTACATTTTACAAAAATTGAAAATCGAAAAAACCTAACGAAAAATATTTATGTAGATGACTGCTTTCAATGCTTTCAATGTTTTCAGTGCTTTCGAAGTGAACATAAAACGGAAATTATAGATGACTATCTATGCTACTTAATATATATTTTTTCTATAATATATTTAAAGGAAGATGACTGAAATTGAAGAAATTGAAATGAAAAAACTTCTGAGATCAGAGTTTGACTCGCAAAACGATTTGATTCATTTTGGATTGATAATTTGGTTCTATTGAAAGATCGTTTTAAAGAGTAACTATTTTTGTAGAAAATATATTAAACTTTTTCTTTGTTACAATTTATAATATTATAAATTCTGTTATATGATATAGTCATAACGAATTTTCAGATTAAATTACCAATTAAACATGTAAAAAGAGTGAAAAAGAAATAAAATATGACATTTAAAATATGCTATGAATCGAAAAAATATTCGGGAAATATTTAAATTTATCTTTGAAACATAAAGTCACTTTTAATACTTTGAATGGATGCTTTGAAATGGTCTATAATGAAGGGGAAATTTCTCAGAAGAGCTTAAAAAGTTCTTTGCTTCAAAACAGCCAAAAAATTCCAACAAGAGAGCAAAACAAATAATCGACTCTCAAATATTTCCAGGAAATGAAAATAATACATTAGATACTGATATAATAAATATTTTTCTCAACCCGAAGCGTGATTGAATGCAAAACTATTTCTTTTTCACAATTTTCGAAAATTAAAGTAGAAATGAATTTGCAATGTTGCTGTAAACTATATACATAAAAATATCTAGAAATATGTTCAATCATAGAAAATGATTATTTTATGCATAGGAAACATAAATTCTCTGAATGATTGAGGTATCCGAGCTGCATAATAAAACTGACGTTCTTATTGTGGTGCTGGTATCCGGTTTATTTGTTTGGGCACACATGCTCGATCAGTTTTGCTTTGATGCAAAAGCCTCTTAAAAGATGACTCTGATGATCTAGATTGATCTACCAAGTAATTTAATTATTTAAGTATAAAAATTTAAAGTCTAAACATATCCACGTCTAAAGGATTTCTCTAGTCAAAGAAAATTGCTTTTTGATTATTCCATTTTTTTCAAACATCCCAACATAAAATATCCAGATGCAAATATGGCTCAAGCAAAAGCTAAGCTATCAGGAAAGGGAAACAAATAAAATAATGAATGACATATAAAATATATTTATCAAGAACAATTTATGTATTTATTATATCTTCGTACCTCGAATCTACTTAGGTATTTTCACATACACATGCTTTGCTAAAGTATTATCATAAGCTATCGTGAATTTGATATCAATTCAGTTCGATTCTCACATGCTAAACTTTTGAATATTTGACAACAATAGATACATATCAAAATAAATTCAATAACATCTTAAGAATAAGAATTGATGCTAAGCGATACATATGAATGATATGAATGGGTGCAATGATAATTCAAAATTCCGTATTGGCATATTGTGTATGGAATTATTTGGAGTTAGGATAAATTCCTCTCATGTATGTAGGAAACGATGAGTATTTAAGGACCAAATAAAAGGATATTGTTTGATGATTGAATATACGAAAATAAATAAATATCATTACAGTTAACAGGTTTTCTATTTCTCACATGAATTTTTTGTGCCTGCTTTTGCGTTATTTTTGGTTTAAGGAATTGCAGAAATGGTATCTAGAGATTTATTCACGTAGAGCTTCCGTCTCGAATGTTCTCTTTATTTCTTCACATTAGATAACAGTTTTATAATAGGTTTCTATTGTATATGCTTTTTTTTGGATTGAAGCGTTTTCCGAAAGACAATCATAGAATATATCAACTATAATTCTAAAATTTCTGAAATTTAAGGTAAATAAATTTTTAAATTAAAATCATTTAACATCATTTAATCAGTAGATAGTTCACATTATTAAACTAAACTTATATATTATTACAAATTTAAAGCAGCAAACAACATTCAACTTAAAACAAGAACTGAACATATTTTTGGTGTCAATGATCCCGTAAAGCTCTTTTTCTTAGAAAACAAGCGCAAGAGTTTCATGATTTGAATTTATAATTTTTGAGTGGAAAGCAAATAAAAGTGGTCCCTAGAATACCATTAAACATAAAAATTTACATTGTTTTTGAATTTTGTATATCATAGTTGATTGAAATTATTTTTTTAAATAGTATTAAATAAAATTTAGTAACTAATGTATGTAGAAAAAAAAACAACAATGCAAATATCGAATATCAAAAAAAAATTAAATATGTTTGAAAAAAATTTCAATTTCCTCATACATTGAATGAAAACCTTTGATTGCGAGTATTATTTACTTACTTAGTCCTTGTCAAAACTTTAAAAAGCTAGTCTTTTATCATTAAATATATCATATGTTAGATAGAAATAAGTTAAAGTGAATCAAAAACAAAATTAACTAAAGAGCAAAATATCCTAAAGAAAATATTAAAATATTTTACACAAAAAATTTCAAAGTTCCAAAAACTCCTGCACAAAGTTGTTGATTTTTGCATTTTTGCTATCAAGAGATTTTGAAATATTAATGTAGATTTATGGGCTTAATAAACTGTTTAAAAAATCATCAAATCTCTCTGCAAAATCCTTTTAACTAAAATATGCTGCTGCTTTTTGCAGATTAAAAAATTAAAAATATGAAACATCATCATACGAATCCGTTTCGAACGAATAAATTCTCGAATTGTTTGCACAAAAAGAGTGTGCCTCGGAGTGTGCATAAATAAAAAAGTTTTTCTCGTTATTTAGCAATTTGCATGGAACAATGATAGCATTCATGTGTTTGAAGAGGCAAAGTGTGGCGGTACTTGCTTTTAATAAATCATGTTGTAGTCATCATTATGCTAATTACAATGTAATTATCAGAAATTTAATAAAAATTAAGTGCTTATAATGGAATCTCAAAAGCACCTTAAAAAATAAGGTAATTAGCAAATTTTGGGGCTGTAAAAGATGAACTTGTAATACCTGTAATTCTTAGTAATTCTTGAAAAATTTCCTTATTAAAATCTTCTTTAGATAATTTGTTGTAATATGACATGATGCTTTAATTTCATAAAATAATATGTTGAGCTGAGCAAACTCAATGAAGCATTAACCAATAGTTAATGCTTTGTAACTCGCGTGATAGTGATGGATGTTTCAGGCGATTTGGGCTTTAAACAGTTTGACTTCAATTTTCGACAACACTGCTGAAGCTTAATTAAATTTATGTAATCCTTTATTTTCGACGGTTTCAAAAACAACGAGTTTTTGACTTTGAGAACTCCTTGTTTACAAAATAAGTTGTAATTCAATATAAAGCTTTCAAAGTTTTAAAAATATAGTTGAGAAGTTGTAATCATGATGCATGGATATATTTAGATTCATTAACAAGCTTTTTAATTTCAAACGTCGAGATCCTAAATTTTTATCTGAAATGAACCGTTTAGTCATTCTTAAGGTTACTACTGATTCACTCTACTCTTTTACGTACATGTAGTGAAAATAAAAGGTTTATTTTAACTCTATTATGCACATTATTTATTGAATATGTGCACCGAAATTTTCATTCAGCGGAACTAAAAATTAAAACGGGAAATTTGATTCGATAAAAATAAATACAGAAACTCTATCCCGGAGCAAATTATTTATTTAATGTAGATATTTGCTTTTTTATGTTGAACTATTAAACATTCAAAGCATGTTTTATTTGGATAGGTAATTGATTTATTTTTATCAACCAAAGCTTTAAGCTTTTTGACATACGAAATGTTCAATATTGATTCATACTATATTTTATTTTTATACTTGCGAATTTTTTTTTATCAATACATCGCGTTTTAAAAAAACCCATTTACTTATAATAAAAAAAACACAGCATTTTCAACTATATCACTTTATAACTATATATTTAAAAGCTTATTTGAACAAAATAGATCAACATTTGAACAGAGAGAGAGTAAACCCCAAAACTATAATAAGTTATTCGATATAAAAATTCGAATTTCGACAAAAAATTGCCTATAAAATCGAGAAACAATAAAATGTAATTTATCTCAAAATCGCAGATGTTTACAGTCAGAAGATATAAAATTGGTACATGACTACTTACTCAAAATGATTTTCCTTCCTAAAAAACTGTACGTCATCTTTTATCTGTGCCTGGTGTGCTTTTGTATGAGATTTTAATGTTGAGAACGCATAAATAAAATAACACATTTTAGAAATTGATTAGTAATAGGACACGTTCTTTACTGATTAATATCGAATTATCAATTAATCAGTAATATGGTAGTATCAACTATAAAAAAAATAAGAACTGTGAAGTGGATGGTTACCATTGGTTTGTGATCACTAAATATTTATAATAAATTATTTTGCTACAACAATACAGTCTATTCATGCGATTATAATAATACTTACCTGAATTTAATTATAATATGGTAACTCTGAAACTGGTTGAAAAATCAACAAAATTCTCGATTAAATCCCATACCTTATTCATCAATTTTTGATTAATTAATAGAGCAATTATGAACAAGATAATATTAAAAAAGCTGTCAAATTTATTTATTAATTAATAGCTTAATTCAAAACTAACTTTTTCAACACTTGATAGTTGCAGTTTATAAGTAAAATCACAAATTCTTTACATTAACTGAAATTTACTTGATATATCTTATGCTAACACAAAACGATGCATGACAATTTAAAATTTGCTAAAAAATTGTTTATGGATTAACTAGATATTGCTAAAAAGTCATTGAAAGTAATTTATGCGAAAAAATTTGCTACATTTAATGAAACTTTTCCTTTTCAAAGCATCTAACAAATCTAACAAAACTGTGAGAAAAATGAGTCTTTGCCATTACAATTGAGGACCTCATTAATCAAAAATTGAAAGAAAAAAAATGTGTGGCAAAAAATATGATTTTCTGGAAAATTTTCTAGAAATTCATCAAACAAAAATCTATGACGAAAACCTTCAACAACAAAAACCATAAATGCATTTTAATATTCCATCTTTGAAATTTCCTCTGCCTTCCAAAGCACATTAAAAGTACAGTTTATTGCAGCATCGTTATACTTATGAATTTTTCATATAATCTTTAATATTCTCTGCTTGTCCTTTTATGAGATTTTCACAAGGGTTTGGTTCCCTCTTTTTTTTTCAATAAATACAATAAAATACGCTTTTGATGATTATTTGTGGCTTTGGGCTATTTAATAACAATTCTTTTCGTATTAAGTCTTTCTTTTAGGAACATTGTGCTTTTTTGCCATACAATTTTGCTCTTTGTTTGAACAAAAGGATTTCCAAGAACAAATTTATGATATGTATGCTATAAGATGACCGGATTTGCAAGAATTCTGCTAGACTCTATATCATTACTGACTCTAATCCTCATAAATTATTAGTTTTATACCTATTATAACCATGAATTTTTTAGTGAGCATAATCAAATTGCCTTCAATTAAATCTATGTACACAATATATACAAGTTGACATATTCAATTGAATTGGCTTCCCATGTAATTTACATATATGTTATTTGCAAATGTATACGTTTTTAGATTTTTTATGAACACATGATAATATCACGTTTAATGATATTATATTTAATTGTGCTTCATTAATTACTGATAATATATTAAATGATATTATATTAATTCAATTTAGTTAAATATATTGTTTCACGGTTTATGATGGTACATTGTAAATAAGCTATAAACAAAATTTTTAAATTTTTTAAAATTGATTATTAACATACGTATCTTCTTATTTATTAGAGAAAGCTGGTCTGTGCTGTAAATAAACAGTGTCGATTTTTTTAAAACACATATTGATGCAACATTTATTTAAAGAAATTTTGACTTTATATATATTATGTGTAAGTCTAATTTATACTCATAAATAAGGTACAGACTTAGCCGACTGATATTATTAAATGAAAATTTTTATAAAAAACGAACAAAAACACATTCTCAATATAATACTCAGTATATAACTTCTTGCTTCAGGACTCTAATATATATTGCAAATTTCAGCAGAAATTATTGTTTTTGAAAATATATATATTTTGCAGAAAAATACCTGCACCGTGCAAATATTATTCAGGATAATAATTTTTTAAGTTGAACGTGACTAATAAACTAATGGAAAATGCATTTCAATTGATTTTCAAAATGCAAACCGAAAAACACCATCAGCAAAACCGATATCAATAAAATTGCAATTTCAAGCCATCCATAATGCTCTATAATGTTGCAGCGGCACCAAATCCCAAATTGGCATTTTCGAGCCCTCGCCAGGATTACTGTAAACGATAAATTATTCAAAAACATAGTCCAGTACATACATATCCGCTTGGGACAGGACTGCTGGGCCAGCCATCAAATGGTTTGGTGTGCTCTGCTTAAAACTAAATAATATTTAATGTGTGCATTTGAAAAATGTTCAAAACAACATACATTAAAATGAATTTAAAATGTTCATGCATTTAAAGTGCAAACATCCGATAAAAAATATTCCAGAGAATATAACTTGCACTTATTTTTGGGTTTTGTTTTAAACGTATGCATACTTTTGACCATATATTTGATGGTGTTGCAGAAAAGATATTTTGAGGTATTATTTGGACAATACTAACTCAAAAATATTTTCACCTAGTACAGTCATCTTTCCCTATGCATGTTTCTTTTAAATGGTCCTAATGCACCACACATATGGTCTATAAATGGTATTCTAAACAACGTCACAAATAACAGTAAAATGATAATATTTTACTCAATTTACCTTCTAAATTCTCAATCTGTTTGCAAATAAATTTTATTAAATATATAGCATTTCTGATAAAATAGATTGTGCAAAATTCACTCCTATATGCTCCTATGCTGTAACGAGTTTTATTTATCCATTTATTTACTTATGTTGTTGCAACTTTTTGAAGAACTGAACTGAGAAAAATTCTGTAAAAAATAAGTTCAACAAATTTGAAGAAAATTGAAGAAAAACCAGATAAATCAAACTTTTATTCAACAAAATGTGAAGTTTTCTATTATTATGTTATGTTTGCTACTTTACCAAATATTTTGAAACATATTTCTGTATAAATATGTTCAGTTTTCTTCATGCGAATCGCTTTTCATTTGTTGTGTGCAGATTTTCAATGTTGCAATAAATCAAAGCCGGAAAGCTTCCCCCTCAGTCAGTGGGATTTCTTCCAAAACCTCCGAAACCCAGTGTTGCAAGTTTAATTTACTGCTTTGCCGAGACGAAAATTGGAAAGGTATTTGTACAAAATCAACTGCCGCAGACGCCGTAAATATAGAAGCAAAATACATACATTTTTATCGCTGCCATCAATAAAAAATATAGAAAAAATCCATTCGCAAAAGTCTACAAAGTGTTCATTATTTTGCAATGTAGCGTTCAAGAATATTTTTACAACCTATATCTACATAAATAATTTTTTATTGAAAGTATAGCAGAGAAGCTTAAAAGTTTAAGGCGGCAAAAAAGGGAACTGACATTATGAATCAGGGGATTACAGAAGGTAGCAAGTTTTGCAAGTATTAAACTGAGATAATTTTCGGAAAGTTCAGAGATTATTTGAAGTTTTTGGGAAAGAGCTTTGTTGGTATTAATCAATTATTGTCGAAAACTTGCGGAACAAAAATTACGACTTGGCCAATTTGTAAATGTATTTTGGAAAAAGGTGATGTATCGAGTATCAGATCGGAAAATGTCAAATCCCTAGTGAAGAACAACTAATAATCTCAATTGGTTGAATTGATTTATTATTTACTCACCATTTTATCCCTGATTTTACTTAATTTATTGTGTAATAATAAACCATATTCGCAATGTATATGAATATCTTTCTGATCCAACTATCTAGAATCTACTACCAAAGATTGAATACGCAGTGAGATCCATAATAAATTTATCCAGCAATTACTTTAATAATTTTATTGTTCTACCATAATGCTCCAAAAGTCACATCAAATAAAATGTAGTGAAAACAAAAAAATGCTCATCGAATTGAACCGAATATTTTTCCATCAATCTTTTTCAATTATTTTCGAAAAGCGCACAACATATATGAATTATAAAGTAAAATATATAGTTTTCAATTTTCTAGTTGTAAATATATTGCATGCACTATAAACTTCATGAATTATTATTAAATAAGCCAAATTAGATTTATCTTTTTTCTGCAAAGTAGTTAAAAAGTGGAGTGGATTTTTTTTTGCTTTATAGAAAAAGCTTTGAACGTCGATGAATAAATGTGATATTATTTTTATTTGTGTGAACTTTTAAGAATGTTTTTAATAACATATCAAAGGAAAATAAGCTTGTGGTAAATTGTTAATCTGTATTAAATTTTAGTTTCTGTCATGAGGAAAAATTATGTTAAATTGTTTAATGTTTACTTTTATTAGAATCACAAGAGATAAACCATTTAAATTCAAAACTTTACTTTCAACTTTACTTTAATTATAAGGATCGAAACGATTCATCAATCAATTCAGATTTTAGAATAAACCCGCTCTCCGAAACTTTATCATGCATGCATGCTTCATTAGAAAAAGCGCCTTCCATTGATTTATTTTGCTTCAAAGATAATTAATTAAATTATTGCAGCAAAAACCCTAAAGCCGCAATCCAATTTATTGACCTTTTGATTTTCAATAGCAAGATCCCATTTTCGGTTAAAGGCTCATTAGTTTGATTGAGATTAAATCATTAACTGAAATACAAAAATACCAGTAGCACCATTCCTCGAATATTAATAGGGTTCACTCCTTCGACAATACAAATTACACCTCAATATATAATTTAATTATTATTTTACCAACAGTTTTGCTATTATTGTTGCTCAATGCGTGAAAGAAAGCTAGAAAATCTCGGCGCAAAAAGTCTGGAACAATTAAAAGAGAATCATTCACTTTCCTGGGTACTAATAATGACATGACATGATATTAAACGCTATCTACGATTTAGCTAGAGATTTCATTGCCAGAGTTGTTGGTACACATTTTGAATTATGAAATTTGATAAATTATTCATTAAGACACCGAGTAGTACGAGGAGGAACAGTATAGTCACATCCATGGAACGAGATAAAGTCATTAAAACTTTACATGGATATATATGGGGAAGAAAACATTATTACACTAAATATAAATTATGCATAGTTTATTCAAAATAATTAATACATTATGAAAATCCTCAGAGGCGTGAAAAATGGTTTTAATCAGTAATCTTATAATATACGTTGGAGGGTGAAATTGTACTCAAAAGTTATATGTCGTTATTTTAAATATGTAAATTACCGAACTACCTACCAAAAGCCAGGCACAGTACTCATGTACTGTCTTCTCCGTATGCTGATGAGTTGCTTTATTATCTTAATAAGTGATGAACAAGCATATGATGTTTTTGCAAATTGAATTAAAAATTCAAGAAGTCAGATGTGAAAGTTCTTTTTCTACTCGAAATTAGAAAAAGTCTAGAGATCTTAACGTGTGAGCTGGATATTAGAACAGAACTAGTTTTTTGGAGAGTCTGCAGCTTTCGGAATATTTAAAAAACAAATATTATAAAATATTTACCATCAGATTAAAAATCCAAAAGTTTAAACATTTCGTAATTGTATGCGTTTTAAACAAACGCACACGCCTCTCACAGCTGTAGAAATATTTTTATATGAATCTCCCAAACAAAATACAAAATTTATATCCTTTCATTATAATTAATGAAATGATGTGCTCTCCGAAAACTTTATCATTGCACACAGCACAATTTTTGCTTGAACCATTTTTGAAATCTCTTATCATTTAAAATCCAATTAAATATATAATTAAAACGAATGTGTCGAAAAAGTTTTTTATACTCGAATTAATGAACTAACAAAAATTATATTAAATTAAAAGATTGAGCAGCAGAATTCAGTTTTCTTAGCATATATCCAGTAGATGAATATAAAGACACTTATGAAACAACCAGAGAGAAATGAACACACTATATACATTCATAAACATCTTCTCAAAAAGGAATGTACGTATACGATCGGAAAAGTCAAGAGTGTCAAAATCAAAAGAATAAAGTTATTTAATATTAAACAGTTGATAATATCAAAATGTAAATATTATTTTAAACTTATTCCATGAGACTCCGACATATTGACGATAAAAAAAAAAATAAATACAAATTCGGTATACAGTTTTCTATTACTCTCGGCATGTTTTTAGAATCTCTTGCAAGTAAAGAGCCAACTTGTTTGAAATTTAAAGTTGTATATTTTCAAGACGTTTTTAAATTACTTTCTATCGTTACTTCAAAGTGAAGAGTTCATTACGAAAACACAAGCTGCACTAGATTCTGCGAGATTCTTGATGTTTTGACAAATTTCAAATTATCTATGTATTTTTTAATAAATTTTGTTTCTTGAAAGAAGATTTTAAAACAGATATAAATTAAAATTTACCTTTGAGAAAATGTATGATAGGATTATATTTTTACGATGGCAGAATGTTACTTTCAACAGTTTTTCAGCTTTATCAAGAATACATAATTTAATTACATTGAAAAATTCATTTAATTTATGAGATTCTTTCTAAAGAGTTGAAAAGCTACTTCAAAAAAATTGCAGTCTTATCTGGTCTAATAGCAAGGTTTTATGATTATGCTGTTATAAAAAATAGCATATTATATGTCTCTGCTCTCTGTGAACAATCCAAATAGGTGTTTGCAGTGCATAATATTGATTGCGATAACGAATTAAAATTTATTGATAAATACTTGGTTTCTTATGTTTTGTAGCTCATTTTTGGTTTTAATAGCGGTAATTCTATCATAATTTTCCAATTTAAAGAAGCGAATCAAAATATTTTAGAAATAAATTTAAAACTTGTATTTTAAGTGTTTAAAGTATTATTTCACTATATTAGCTAAGTATGTTGGATTCAACATAAAATTTATGCTTAGTTTTCAAAACAAAAACAAAATATAAATTGTAATCTACGTACGTGGCAGACAAATTTCATTACAAAAATGTTAAATTTTGTTCAATATTCACATAATACACTTTCTCCAAAGTAGCACTAACATCAGAAACACTTGATTGTTTTAATTTTTCAGATTTTTATTGCATTTTAATTCTTTTTATATGAAAATCTCTTAAATAATGATTTTAGCAACACAAAAATACATCAAGATTACCTCCATCAACCAGAAATATGCAGATTGAGTGTTGTTTTATTAATAATAAGTTAAATGTAGTAGCGAGGGCAACAATTATGATCCGACAATGATGTTATTGATGGGAATGTGGATCAACTTGACGAAAAATCCAATGAAACCCATAATGCAGAATCCAATAGCAGTTGCGACAGCAATCTTCTGGAACTCTCTACGATCAGGCTTAGTGCATCGCTTGATCAATCTGATAGAATCTTTGGCGAAGGCTCGGCCAGGCTCGTAGATTTTCATAACTTGATCCATTTCTAAAAGATCAGAGAAATAAATTCATTAGATTCACACAAAGAGTATTTCAATTGAAGTGTTTCTAGTCGTATTATGTTGTTAATTGGCTTTGTGGCTTACCTGTTAATTAATAATTTGATTTAACAATTGATTTAGAAACGAGTACAACTTTTAACTTTTTTGAGACGATGACAATTGCTGACACGACACAATAATTTCTGCTGTCAGATGAACTTACAAATGATCACAACGCCTCTATCGGAATCGGTTATTACTAAACAAATTGAAATCTAACGTTTTTTATTGAATGTGCTCAATTTTCCGCTAATTTTTTTTATTATAAAAGTTTTTTAAAATAATTCGAAAATTAAAAATTTTAATTATATGTAAAATGTTTATATATAATTGATATATTTTGTCCCTAAAATAAATTATTCTGATTAAATAAATAAAATAATAAAAAGAAACTTCACATATTATGTCGCAATAATGGCAATTTATCAAAGACTTCTTCGATAGAAATGTTAACTGTAGAATCCTGAAACTTTCTTTTAAAAACAATGGACACACATGCTGAAATCAAATTGAAACAAAAATTCATTCTCCTTCTATTTAATTTGCTTATACATTCAAAGTCATCAATCTTAAGGCAATTTACATAATTCGTTATATCAATCAATCAAAAAATATGCCAAGCTCTGTTTTGCTGAATGATGACAACAAAATAACTTGCAATTTGCTTATTAAATAATTCTATAATACCGACATAATGCAAAAATGAATTCACATCATTATTTCGGTTCGACAACATTAAAACAATAAAATATTATCACATACACAGGCAAGCAAACAGACAAGAACACAAAAAGGATCTAAAACTATAAAAGCAATGCAATTTCAGAAATTTACCATAGTTTCCATTTTATTTGCTAATCAGCGCTTCATTATTCTAAAATATTTGAATCATTTTTGTAACTCACATAACAAACGTATAATTGTATCATTCTATACATAAATAGTGCATAATGTACATAATGATAGCATAATGAAGTTTCTGGTTAAATTTCTGTTGGTTTTAAATTTAATCAATATAATTATCGCAAATTTGTTCAATGAAATTGATAAATTTGATAAATTCAAATCGAGTTCATCGGATGAATTTGGTAAAAAACCCGATGTGTTATCAAAATTTCTGGTCGAGTTTATCGTGAACTACAAGCATATTAAATACGCTACACTATTATTTTGTTCGAAACACAGTGAATTTATCAATTTGATGTATGGCTTGATGGAAGGCAACGTTTATACAATTTCATATTCAATTGATTTATATGAGAATGATTTTGAGCAGATACTGTTGCAATCCATCGATTTAGATTTTCAGCAAATATTTATAATAGATTTGAATTGTAACAACAGTGAATATATTTTACAAATGGTGAGTATTTAGTATAACATAAATACTGATATTTGGTTTGTTTTTTGTTACTTATAATAAGATTTGCAGTTTTCTACGAAAAAACAAATGAATAATTTGTTAAATAATTATGTGCTTGAAACAATTCAAAAATTTTAGTTGGTGCATCGATTTACCAAAACAGATCATAAAAAACAAAAATCAATGTGCAATCCGTGGATCTTCTATTCACTCTTCTAGCATAAGCACTAAATATTGGTAAACAATTTTAAAATTTTCTATACATTTTAAATCACAATCGTATTAAGCACCTCAAGCTTTCTTTAGGTTTTGACTACAGATTCAAACCCTATTAATTTGTTCTCCTAGTTATTTATTAGAAATGTAAATTTCCACTTTCAGGCATCCATCAACAACTGGTTCGACACTTACCATCATTGGCTGATAATTAATGAGAATTCCAGCATACACCGAATAATGCGTGATGGATTGTTCAATGCATCAAATATTAACGTGAATTCAGAAGTAACGATTGCGGCGTCAGCTGAAGATAATCTGCCTCACTTAATTGAATTGAGTTTGTATGATTTATGGCACGTTTCCTACTATATGAATACTGGGAAAAATGTGTGATTTGTGTTGTTAGGACTGATATTTGGTTTAAATAATGGAAGAGTTCATAAAGTTTAATAATTAATAATTCTAGGGAGCTCTATAGCACAAAAGAAAGAAACATTTAAATTACTTTCAATGAGCATAAGAATAAAATAATAATATAAGCTCCAATAATTCTACTGACAGATTTCATCCTCTCTGCACAGGAATCCAAGCCATATTCATAGCGGGAAATTGCAATTGGTGAAAATGGGCCAGTACACACTGGATAATGGATTACAATTAACAAGCGAGTTTACCAGAAAAACCACCCTTAGCAGAAGAATGAATCTGCAAGAGATAAAGTTACGAATAATGACTGTGATTACACAGAAAGTTCATGAACCATTTGAATCCTACTTAATGCACAATTATGATAGTTATTTGGATTCCTTAAATCGATTCAATTTTGTTCTACTGAATCATGTTCGAGAACTATTCAACTTTACGTAAGTCTTGCAATGCATTTCAATTTTACAATTTTAAGCCTTACACAAAGTACACAAAAGTATGCAGAAAAGTTGCTGCGACTGACAATATACGAACCAATTTATTTTGTGCTCTATGTTTGTCATTAAAAGGGAATATGCTCCATGTTTGCAGGAAAACATTCAGAACACATTTCTTCTTCTAGCCCAGAGCTTTCAAATAATCATCGGAAAATATTTTACTGTAAATACAGAAAACAGTGAAACAAGGAACAAGCAGAAAGAAAATCCCTTTTTGTAACGTTATTTTGTTGAGTTAGAAAATGAAACAGATGACTTAAGTATTTAAAAAAGTGTCCTGATGTCCTAGTTTGTCATGTTAGTAGGAAACATTTTCTGCCTTAACAGTTCAGATTTATTTAATTGTTTTTTTGAGATTTTAAAAGCTAAATTTTCAATCTCAGAGATTTTTCAGAAGATATTCATAAAATTATTCAAGGTTTTTTTGCAATTCCTGCTCAAAATTTTTAGAGCGAAAATGTAATTTTCTTTTTTTTGTGAAAAAATAATGACAACTCTGTCTATACCGATTCAGCTTTCATGCAACGCGAACCACATCTTGGGGCTACTTGTCCAATGACGGAACCTTTGACGGAATGATTGGCAGCCTGGTGAGTAACGATTTATATAAATTTCTTTTTTTATTTAAACGAATATTTGATGTTTAATGTTATATGAATACCTTATTATGATCAACAAAGGTGTCAAAAAAAATTGACATAGGCGGCTCACCGATATTTTTTCGAGAGGAAAGACGAATTGTTACAGATTACACTGCAGCTACATGGATTGAAAGACCAGTATTTATTTTTCGCAATCCCCAAGGCGCATCAAATATCATTTTTCTTTTACCATTTTCCAATCCTGTTTGGATTTTAATTATAATATTCGGAATGATCTTCTCTATCTTGCTAAACGGAATCAGAAAAATTGAAAAGAATCGTAAGTTCTGCATTAAAAATGATATTCAAAAAGTTTTCTCTCAAATATACTTGCAGTTTTCCCAAATAATGATACTGTTAAAACGTATTTCAAAAGGGGGAACAGAAAAGCAAAAAAACTCTATACAACCAGGCAAAAGTTTGCATCCAGCAGAATTTCCAATAAATCAAATTTAGTGTGCAAAGAACTTTTGCATAAATTTGCTCTCATGCTGAGAACAATATTTCCTCGCTATAACGATTCAAACGGATCGGCAAATGTGAATTTCATGAAAAATGAATTGACACAACCATCAAAGCGACATTCATTCAAGCAGAGAGGAAAAGGAGTAGAGCATCCTATAGGGATTATGCACGAACTTTTGAATTTCATTAGCGCCATTTCTCAACAAGGTTTACATTTTAAAATTCTGAAGGATAAAATACATCTATCATTAGATTATGACAACAAAATAAAAATTCAGTTCAATTTTCAAATTTTTTGATGCACGCTTTAGTGGTGCTCATCGAGCTTTTAGTTTTGACATTTTTTACAGTTCAAAATCATTAAATTTTTTTTTACAAAATATTTTATTGAGTTTTGCATAAACAATTTAAATTCATTATGTTTATAAGAACTTCAAAAAAAAAAAGCTTTCAGCCAAAAATATAAAACAGAAGCCAAAAAGTTATAGAACTAGTTTGAAAAGTCGATTTTATGCAAAAGCTGTCAGAGCCGTCAATGTAACCTCATTCCTGAGCCTCCAAATAATTTCATCTCAACTTTTTTCCTGTACCTTTAGATGCAAGTTCATTTATCCCTTAACCAAATGCAAGTTGTCCCGTGACTTTTTGATGACGCTATCGGAAGTTATTAAATTTTTAGTAGACTGATTTTTTTCATTGGTCGCTTGTTGTTGTTGTAATCCTGAAATAAATTCTTTTCTACTTTCCTCATAAAAAAATTGGGCTTGTAAATCTTCAGAAAAGAATTTATTTAAGGATTACAACAACAACAAGCGACCAATGAAAAAATCAGTCTACTAAACATTTAATAACTTCCGATAGCGTCATCAAAAAGTCACGGGACAACTTGCATTTGGTTAAGGGATAAATAAACTTGCATCTAAAGGTAAAAAAGTTGAGATGAAATTATTTGGAGGCTCATGAGGTTACATTGACGGCTCTGACAGCTTTTGCATAAAATCGACTTTTCAAACTAGTTCTATAACTTTTTGGCTTCTTTATATTTTTGGCTGAAATTTTTTTTTGAAGTTCTTATAAACATAATGAATTTAAATTGTTTATGAAACTCAATAAAATATTTTGTGGAACTCAAAAAATTTAATGATTTTGGAACTGTAAAAATGTCAAAACTAAAAGCTCGATGAGCACCACTAAAGCGTGCATCAAAAAATTTGAAAATTTTACTGAATTTTTATTTTGTCATCTAAATCAAACTTTTGCTTTGGGAGCGCAATTCTAACGTGCTTTTAGTATATGGACCACCCTAATATACATATACAAAAATGTTAATGATTTTTTTAACTGTGTAGGTTTTCCTGATTTGTCACGATTTATGACAATACGTTTAATTCTTTGGATCATGTTCCTGTTTGGGTTCCTGATGTATCAATTTTACTCTGGAAGTATTGTTGGTTCGCTGTTGATGGAAATGCCTGCTCGTATTAAAACATTGAGACAACTCATCGATAGCAATTTAAAATTAGCAGTTGAAGATATTCTATTTTGGTACGTATATCCGGAGAACTAATATTGAAAAGAACAAAAAAAAAAAGAATTTTTAATGGATTTTTGAGGAAGTAAAAGTTGATCTGCATTTCAAGCATATTTTTTGATTCAAGAAACTAACAAAAAACACTTAAATAATAACATATTAGCAGATATATTAGTGAATATGCTATAAAGTTAAGAAAATTTTACATTCACATTCACTTTGGTCATGTTCTTCAGTAAATCGGCAAGATTTAATTCTGTAGATTCAGAGAACTGGCTTAAGAACCAAAAAACCGGATAAATGAGTAACTAATTGACATTGAAACTTGACAATTATTTGGTTCAAAGACCGGTAACGCAGATTCTCTGCCAATTCGATTAAATTGTATTTAAAGTCGATTATAACCTATTAATAGTTCAATCAAGCGCCAAATATGTTTTATAACAATTTGGTAGGTTAGTGTCAAAGAACTTTCGCTGAGCTAGAATCTGTTCGCGAACTTGAAATAATAAAATCACTTTTCATTTTTTTTTAAAGCAGATTTCTGATTTATCAACTGACCGGTTTCATTGGTTCCTGAATTAACTAGAATTGGCATTGCTTTCAATTTTTTGCACAAAATTCTTTGAGTGATTTTCTAAACTTAGATTCAAAATTTTTATCCACTTCATCCACCGCATACTTAAAATATGTCAAAAAAATTTGAAACACTTCAATCAAATTAAAAAATGATAACCAAGCCGAAAAATAAGCCTTTTTTAACAATTTGCTTAATACTGCAAAAATATTGTTTAATTAAAAATATAGAGAAAATCTCTATGAACAAATGTAGTTCTAAAACTCAAGTTAAGGGGGCGCAAATGTTTAAAAAAGATTATTAAGTGATTTTGTTAAAAAATGTTATTAATTGATAAAATGCGCCTTAATTGATCTCCAATACCAACTATGGAAACACTCTAATTATGCCTGATTGCATTTTACACCTTTCTGTATTTTTTAAAACCCAATTAGTCAAAATTTATCAATTCTCTTAAGTGATTTTGTTAAAAAATGTTATTAATTGATAAAATGTGCCTTAATTGATCTCCAATACCAACTATGGTAACACTCTAATTATGCCTGATTGCATTTTACACCTTTCTGCATTTTTTAAAACCCAATTAGTCAAAATTTATCAATTCTCTTAAGTGATTTTGTTAAAAAATTTTATTAATTGATAAAATGCGCCTTAATTGATCTCCAATACCAACTATGGAAACACTCTAATTATGCCTGATTGCATTTTACACCTTTCTGCATTTTTTAAAACCCAATTAGTCAAAATTTATCAATTCTCTTAAGTGATTTTGTTAAAAAATGTTATTAATTGATAAAATGTGCCTTAATTGATCTCCAATACCAACTATGGAAACACTCTAATTATGCCTGATTGCATTTTACACCTTTCTGCATTTTTTAAAACCCAATTAGTCAAAATTTATCAATTCTCTTAAGTGATTTTGTTAAAAAATGTTATTAATTGATAATGATTAATGATTGGATGAAAATCATCAAATTTGTCAAATTTGAACCAAAAAAGTATAAAATTTCTACATCATACAGTGCACCATTAATCATTTGAGATTTTTTTTTTAAATATAATTTTTTCATCACATTTTCTGAATCTTAAGAGATAAAATTGGAGTTTATTAGCAAGAAATACTTTAAGTAACGATCTTTGAATGAATTTAAATCTAGCGGTTTTTAGCATAGAACCGGAATTTTCAGCAAATTTTATTTGTGACGCTTTTCAAAAAAAATCTTTTCATGTCCAGTTGACAACATAAATATATAAAAAATACTACGGTAGTACGGTTTGTTGAGTTGTCCAATAACTTGATCACTATTTTGTCTAAAAATATAAATATTTGTAAATTATGAATTTTCAGTAGTTTTCTCATGCTTATTTCTTTCAAAATGAAGTCCACAAGCCTAGTATTAGTTCTTTTAGCCTGTCTTTGTCGAGCTGACGAGCACACTCATACGGTAAGATTGTGTTTTTTGACCAACATCTTGTTTTTTAATAAATTCTTTGTTTTTACTTTAAGTACGATGACCACGAAGAAATAGTCCTATGGATGAATACAGTTGGTAAAGATCTTTAACAATAACAGATTTTTTCTTGCTATATTTTCTATTTACTTTATTTATTTTGTTGAAAATATTTACAATTTTAGGTCCTTATCACAATCGCCAGGAGACTTATGCTTATTTCACGCTGCCCTTTTGCATTGGCAATAAGCAAAGTATTAGTCATTATCACGAAACTTTGAGCGAAGCACTGCAAGGAGTTGAATTGGAATTTAGCGGCTACGAGATTGATTTTAAAGGTAAATACCGGAAATTCTAAATATTGACTTCTAAAACAATTCCTCACTTTTAGATGAAATCTCCAAAACAACCACTTGCATGGTGGAGCTAACGGAAGAAAAATATAAAGCCTTCATATACGCTGTCAAGAACCAATATTGGTACCAGATGTATATCGATGGTTTACCAATTTGGGGAGTTGTGGGAAAAGAAGAGGATCATAAATACTATATTTATACTCATAAAAAGTTTGACATTGGTCATAATGGAAAACAGATAGTAGATGTTAATGTCACTCCTGAACACAAAAGACTTTTAGAAGTGGGAGCTAAGCTAGAATTTACATATGAAGTAAACTGGAAGAGTAGTACTGTAAAGTTTGAAGATCGATTCGATAAGTACTTGGATCCCAACTTTTTTCAGCATAGAGTGAGTTTAATTTAATTTATAAATTCTATCTTAGAATAAAATTTAACTGTTGATTAATTTCAGATCCACTGGTTCAGTATTTTCAACAGTTTTATGATGGTTATTTTCCTTGTTGGTCTGGTTTCAATGATTTTGATGCGTACCCTTCGAAAAGATTATGCTCGATACAGTAAAGATGAAGAGATGGATGATATGGAACGTGATCTAGGAGACGAGTATGGCTGGAAACAAGTCCATGGTGATGTTTTTCGTTCAGCTTCACATCCAATGCTATTTTCTGGTGAGTTTTCAGATGCTTTAAGGTTGCTTATTGAAATAACTTCTCTCGATATTTTAGCAATTATTGGATGTGGATCTCAGCTGACATCAGTTGTTCTTTGTGTTACTAGTTTTGCAATTCTTGGAGAGTTATATACTGAGTAAGAATATTCTAAAATTTTTTATTTCATTAATTTATTAAACATTTTTATAGACGTGGTTCCTTGTTATCAACCGGAATTTTCGTGTATGCAGCCACCTCACCTATCAACGGATATTTTGGAGGCTCGCTCTATGCTCGCATGGGTGGCAAAGTTTGGATTCGTCAGATGCTTCTTTCTGCTTTCTTCATTCCACTTTTTGTGTGCGGCACGGCCTTCTTTATCAATTTTATCGCAATCTATTATCATGCTTCGCGAGCCATTCCTTTTGGTACTATGGTTGCTGTCACCTGTATCTGCATCTTCGTTATTTTACCGCTCACATTAGTTGGTACAGTTGTTGGCAGGAATTTAGATGGTCACTCTGATTATCCATGCCGAGTAAATGCAGGTAAATAATAATGTTGTTAAAATAATTCTTTTATGCTTTTTTTATGATAATTGGTCATTAGCGTATTTAGAAATTTGAGTCATTTGAAAATAATTCGAGTATTTTTCCATTTCCAAAAGTTCTTCACGTAGTTCACGAGTTAAATAGATAATCGATATTTATAGTTTTAAATATGACGTGGCATAAATTTTATATTTTACCTAGAAACTCGATTTAAATATGATTTCCAAACTTTTTTTTAGTTCCTCGGCCCATCCCTGAGAAGAAATGGTTCATGGAGCCTCTTGTGATCATACTGCTCGGTGGTGTTTTGCCATTTGGATCCATTTTTATAGAAATGTAAGTTACGAAACTATTAAGAATTTAAAGAAAAAACAACAAAATTTTTCTCTAGGTACTTCATCTTTACATCGTTCTGGGCCTACAAGATTTATTACGTGTACGGATTTATGCTGTTGGTATTCCTGATCCTCATAATTGTTACTGTCTGCGTAACAATTGTTTGCACATACTTCCTGCTCAATGCCGAAGACTACAGGTGGCAATGGACTAGTTTCCTAGCTGCTGGATCCACATCTATCTATGTCTACATCTACTCGCTATATTACTTCTTTTTCAAGACCAAAATGTACGGACTGTTCCAAACCACTTTCTATTTCGGCTACATGGCACTTTTTAGTGGTGGCTTGGGTATCATTTGTGGAACTGTAGGATATCTAGGGACAATGCTATTTGTTAGGAAAATCTATTCAAACGTTAAGATTGATTAAGTATTGAAAAGAACAGAGCTAAATACGTTTGTTGTGTGAAAAGTTTTGGATTGTTGAGTTGAGGTTGAGTTAACGTTAATCAATTTTATGATGCAAAAACTAAAATTAATTTAAATTTCAACAGTTTTTACCTTTTTCACGACATCCGTATAAACTTCAATTGCTCCTTTTCAAAACAAAACTTTCACCAATGATAGATTTTTGTTTTTTTTTTCTATGTAATGTAATTAATATAAAAAAACCTAAAATACAATAGACAGTTTTAAGATGTACGATTGAAGATTTATGTTTTTGACTCAACTGGTTCGATTTGAAATACAAATAGAAGTAACTACTATGAATTAAATTTGAGTTGTACTGATTGAAGATTGGTTTCAAAGCAAATTAAGGCTGGATGCAAATAATGAATATCAGTTCAGTTAGTTATATTATATATTATTACATGGGGTCAATAGTTTGAAAGCACTGAATGATTCTTTAAACTGATTTCAATAAGAAGTCTGCTCTAATGTTTGAAAAAAATTAAAAACAAACTTTTAATTCTTATGTGAAGTTATTAGGGCCCAATTACAATTGTTAGATTTAAAGACGTCAAATATTTAAATCACGAAATCAATATTTATTTGATGAGCTTTTATTGTTTTAAGATCGAAATGTGATACAAAAATGGTAGATTGGGTAATTTAAAAATGACATTGATTGTATAAGATATATTGAGTCAAGCTATTTTTATTCAATCTTTAATCAGTGCCCAGCATTTAAACTAATTTTTGGAATATATTCTAGAATCGAACCAAGCATTTTATTTGTATATTTTATATTGCAATAATAGCCAATAGCCAATATTGTAATAATGATTTGTAATGAAAAATTGAAATACATGTATTTCGAAAATTGGTGTCGAAAAATAACATCCTTTAGTATCAAATACTCACTCATTTTCCCTAAGAAACTTTTTTATCTTTCATAGAGTTCATATGTTTCAAATTTCCTGTGACAAACAAAAGTCGTTGGATATTTTAACTAGCATAATTTAATAGCTATTCAATTCTGTATATTTTGTAAAAAACTTTGTCAATTATTTATAATAATGACAATTCAATTAATCTGGCCACTTTAGTTTCATTATGTAAAATCAATAGATAACAAGAATATTTACAAATCTTTTAAAAACTAAATATCAAACATAGACTTCACTATTTTTTGCTGCTCTTTTAGTAAGCGTAGAGCCTGGAGATCCAGAATCCATGGTTTTAGAACTAATAACACTCAAGGAATCAGCTGGTTTACTGCTCGTTGAAGCAGCTGACTGCTGCCTATCCAACTTTTGGTGCTGATAAGAATGATGATCAGAATCAGGTGATGTCATGACACTGCTTGTTCTGGAAGCCGGTTTTTTCCAGTCCCCAAATCCATCGGGTTGATCGAGAGGTAGCTCAGTGATGGTAGCACCGGTTGCCGAGGAAGAAGTGTTTGTAAGTGTTAATGTAGTTATTGACACAGGGATGAGCTCGTGATGATTACTACTATTACTGTGTGAATTTGCAGGAAGTACTACGAAAGAATTTGTGGTTGATGTTCGCATATCATTAGCAATTGTAGATACAGGGATCATTAAAGATCTTAATGATGATTTTGAACCCATATTTACTTTCATTGGTAGCACTGATCTCGCCAGAGAAGTAGTACTTGGATGTCCCGATTGTAGAGTGTTATTTAGAGAGTCTGCCTCTTCTATTCGTGATAGAAGAAGCGTTCCAACTACAGGCACATTGTTTGTAGAGCTTGGATAAATTGATGGATTTGTTGCAAGCTGCTGAGCTGTTAAGGCTACTCCTGAAGCTATTGATTGAATACCACTAAAAGGATTCATGTGACTCAAACGACTCTCGTTACGATCAGACTCTTTTGTAACATCCGGAGTTGGAATTCTCGGACGATTTCTTGGCGGTTGTCCAACTTGACCATTCAGGTTGCTCTTTGAATCTTAAAAATAATTGAAAGACATTTTAAATCTCGTTTTAATTTTATCAATTTTATATCAATGTAGAATTTTAAAGAAAATACTTACTTTGCTTCAAAAGCTGCCTATTCCTTCCAGACTTTCTTCCCACAAATTTATCGTAAAGACTCATCTTATGATGTAGCACAGGATTTGTTATAGGCAAACCTGCTTCTGGGCTCGAATAAACTGAATTATGTCTATTTCTATTGAAGCTTGATGAATACGCTGTTGAAGAGCTTCTAACTGATCCCATTGCGTTTAATTTATTTCTGAACCAATTCCTAGATCGTCGATCTGGTACTGGAGTATCTACACTCTCATAGTCAGCATAAACGTCATCATGTTGCCTCTTTCCAGGCATAATATTTGCGTAAACTGCATCAGCTTCTTTTACTTTGTAATGTTCTGCAGATCCTTTTGGCTCATGCCGCCGATAGTGCTCAGAGGCAACAGTGTATGGCAGATCCTTTGGCACAACTTCTTCCCAATATTGATCTTTCAAGAGCTCAGGATGCTCTTCGTGCATTTCATCTACGATCATGTATGCAGCCTAAAATTATTACGAAGAATATTTGGCATAATTTATTTAAAACAATTAAATTGCTGAGACCTAAATTAATACATTTGCGAGCTTTTTAAATATCAAACACCGGTTGTATGATATTTTTATAAAGATACATTTTAAGTCAAACAGAGAGAAAAAAGGAAAAATATCTAAAAAATAATAATTTTTTACTGGCTATTTTTACAGTTTCAATGGCAAATTAAATATTTTTATTGCCATAAATTAACATAACTTTGCTAGATACTTTTATAAAAGAATAATTTAAGCACACAAAACAAGAAAACATTCAATCCTTTGAATTGTTAAGTTGAATTGTGGTAATATTGTTGAATTTGTAAAAAAACAACAAAATATTTAACGGTCCCTTTGAACCCCAAAAATATACAAAATCTTAAAGCAATGATCATTAGCAGATAATAACCTTGTGTAGGTCAAAACATAAATTCTCTAAGAAGAATTTCATAGATCCAAACAAGTTTTTTTTCCGTAACTTATTCTGTTCGATTGACTCTCGTGGTTGTTTTCATTTTTCTAAAACCGAGCTGATAACTTTTACCGGGCAGGAGTTTCAAAAAACCAGTTTGCGTATTTCGTGTAATTTGGTAGTTTGAAGTTCATACTTATGAAATGATTTAACTTTAAAATTACCTTAATATGCCTATCAATGAGCCAGTTTAGCTCTATGTCATCATCATCTTCACCGAAGGGATTAATCAGGACTTCAGCAACTTTCAGCCATCCAACGTAGAAGCAGAACTGATAAAATATGATAAAATTAACAATTTGCAACATGTATTATTGTATAAGTATGTATTTATTAATCAATTCATACAGAATATAGAAAATAAAGTTGAGTGAGGCATTATAGCATTATAGCTTACTGAAATGGATAAGATTCATAATGGCTGCTAGCTAGTCTAGTTTAAACTTTAAATGTTTTTGTCAAACTTTTCCGAGTTTTTACGTATTTTTTATTTCTACTTAGCTCGCATTTTTCCCATATTTTTCGTTTGTTCAAAAAACTCTTAATTAAATAAATTTAAATTGAATCCTCGAGAGCGAGAGCACAATAACTATTTTTTGTTTGTGACGTAGAATAAAACCATATTTTCAAAAAACGTGTACAAATATTCACAGTCGCATTAAGGTTTTGTAGTAGTTAATCGATAATCACATATATTGTCCCTATGCTCCAAAGTTCTATAAATGAACAAATTAAGTTCTGTTTATTTCATGATATAGTAAACATATTTTTGATAAGCTTTCATTTCAGCACACTCATTGAAATCTTTTTACCAAAAAACACGACAAGAATTTTTAACTTTCAATTTAAGCAACGAAATATATGGAGAAACATAATTTTAGTTTTATTTTCAGCTTGGTTACAGTATAATGAATTATTTATGTGCGTTCTGTTTACAAACTAAAACATGCAAAAAGCATCAAGTGAGTGTATTTTGAATTGTGCTTACTGGTTTGCTGTTAATGTGTACGACATTTATTTAAAGTTCAATCATGTAAAAAGAAGTTAAAATTTAAGTTCAATTCTCAAAGAAAACGCATTTACTTTTAAATAAAAACAACGTAATACAGAGTAATGAGTCAATGATAATAATTATATGATACAATAATAACATTATGCAATAATAATAATATAATACAATACGGTATCATAATACAATATCGGAATATTATCAATACTCCTTGAAAAAATATATCGAGGTCGGGAAGGAACAGTTGCTAATTTTGTTCTGTAAACTGCGAGTGATACTGGGTTCTAAAGTTTTATTGGAAGCTTTGGTCAGTTAGTGCAAAATTACAATTACATATCAAGATGACAAAATAAAGATATTTATGAATTTAGTGATTCAATTAAAAATTCCCATAAAGTGTTTACTGTTTGTACACGTTGCAAACAAATTCAGTCAGGAAATAAATAATTAACATCATAGTGTATTTTGCATTTGATAAGTGGTTGTATAAAAGTTTCATATAATTTATCATAGTAAATCCCAGAAACTGGAAAATGTGTAAAAAATTATTGTTATTATTGACATAATGATTCACAAAAGATGTAGATCGTCTTGATAAGTGCAAAAGAGAACGTGTTACTAAACTTTGAGCTTATTGTATCGATGTTGTGGTAACAACTGTTCTAACAACTATTTAAAAAATCTTATTATGATATAATAAAGAATCTCGTGAACATTTGTCTTTTAGAAATACGTGATTTGTTTAATGTAAGTACAACTCCACGTTTTTCCACAAATCGTAATTTGATTCCAAATCGTTTTATTGATTGATGTTATTTTAATTAAAATTCACAATGTAATTAGTATTCATAGATCGCTAATCAATTGTGCTGGCAACGCTGCTCATTTATTGTAAATTAATTCAAAGTAATTCCTTTAATGATATTTGTAACGTCATCTGTATTTTTTTGTTCATGTAAAATGGACAAATTCGGGTCAAACATCCATTAGGCAATAACGAAATAGTGAAAAATACAGCATCCAATAGCAAATAATTAACGCTCGCTTGCAAAACTTATGCGATTTAATTTATTTAATAAACTTTCAACGATGCTTTCTTGCAAGTTTGCTACGATTGCAAACAAATATGTAGTATTAAGGTCAATATGTACAAAAAACCAACAAAAAACTGCTGAACAGGTTGTTTGTAGTCAACGAAATAATAACTTGTCAAATTATGTTATACAAGCAATGAGCCGCAGAAAAAATATTTATATTCGATTTTATTGAATGAATTGAAGACAACAAGTTTTTTCATCAGTAAAATAGTCATGTTATGTTATAGGACTGAAGATTAATGATGAAAATTATCAGATTTTTGCGAGCGAGGATTTTTGAAAAGTTATTAAAATCATTTCAACATCACCTTTCATAGGTATGATTAGAGTTTGCAACCCGGGTAACCGGGTACCCGGGTACCCGGGTAATTGGGCTCTTTTTCACTACCCGGGTACCCGAAAAATTTTACCGGGTACCCGGGTAGTGAAAAAGGGCCCAATTTCTGAACTTCGATACTCTCGATACTTCGTTCAAAAAAATTTAATTGGTCGCAATAATATTTCACGTATCTATTTTTTCAAAATTCATTGCAAAAAGGTATAAAATCCGAGCTTATGACAAACCAATGATTAAAAAAACTTAGGATACTAAGATTGACTAAAATTGATTAAAAATGATTAAAAATGATTAAAAATGACTAAAAATGATTAAAATTGATTAAAATTGATTAAATTTGATTAAATTTGATTAAAAATGATTAAAAATGATTAAAAATGATTAATTAATTGATTAAATTTGATTCAAAAAGACTCAAAATGATTAAAACACCCAAAATTATTTTTAAATGATTCCAAAAGAAACAAATATCTTACACCCAAAAATTATTCAAATGTACTAAATTGGAGCATAATTAAAGTATTCAAACTCAAAAACCATAAATTATAAATTAATCTCGTATTTATCATAGAATTTTGATAATACACTGGACATCTCAAATATTTTCTCAAATATTTTCATGAACTTATTAATAAATAAATAATTCAATATGGATTTTCACTCTATCAAATCAAATAAACTATCTTATATAGATAAAAGCTACGTTCAATTTCTTAAATTGGAACTTATACGACTTAAACTAATAAAACTTAAAGTTAAAACTGCTGCTCATCAAGATTTTGATATTTGATATATTTTTTTTCAATTTTCTCTTCAAACTTTTATTATTCATGCATTGTCCATTTTTTTCCAATATCTATACATTCTAAAAACTTACGTAAAACTAGGGTCCAATAAAAAGCTCCACCAAATCCTGTTAACTTCAGAATTATTTTGATTACTACCAAGATTGTGTTCCTGACTTGAAATTCTTCTTGGTAGAAATCAAAATATTACTTAAAAAAGAAGATTTTGAAGGTTTTGGTGGAGCTTTTCAGTGGACCATATTTTCATGTAAAGTAAAAATATATTTAATGGTTTATTATAGTGTAAATCAAGGTGTAAATGAGCAATAATTTTTTTCAAGAATCGTGTTTAAATTTTGCTGGTGGCTCCATAATAAGTAATCAAAATCTGAAAAAATGTGCAAAATTCATGCTAAATATTTTTTAAATGCAAAAAATCATTGTCCATATTCGTATGTTTTTTGCTTGGAATAAAGACCCCATAGTTGACCAAAATGTATGAGAATTGTTTCAAAATAATCAATAACAATAGCGAAATGTCAATATTTTCAAAGCAATTTGATGAAAAAGTTTCAAAAAGTTTGGAAATTTTGCTACTAAAATTGATTAAAAATGATTAAAATTGATTAAAATTGATTAAAAATGATTAAATTTGATTAAAAATGATTAAAATTGATTAAAAAAGACTAAAATATACTAAAATATACTAAAAATTTAATCAAATTTATTAAAAGTTTCGTTTGTCATAAGCTCGATAAAATCTGTCCAATCTGTCTAAAAAAAACTCTATTTTTGAAATTAGTGGCAGCAAATGATTTTGTTCAAAATTTGTATGATGGCACAAAAATAAAAGTTTTTGTATAGGAAATGTAAAATCGAAGATGCAAATTAAAATTGTGAAGTCCCACTTTGAAATGAAAAGTACCACAAGTAGTCATGCCTGCGGTAAATTATATAGTTAAACCTTAAATTGAAACTCATATCAGCTTGTTTATTAGAATCGAGTAGAACATATTTAGTAAATATAAAATTTAGAGCATCAAATTGATGAGATGATATCCAAAGAACAATTAAATCGTGTTGAAAAGCAAAAATAGCCATAATATTTATTAAAACTGAAAATTTTTCATTTATTTTTATATTTTCATACAAAATAGACACTACCCGGGTACCCGGAAATCAACTACCCGGGTAATTTGCAAACTCTAGGTATGATGAATATTGCTGGTTTTGTTCAAAAAAAAAATTGAAACGACTATACTAAATAGAAACTATAATTATGTGTAGAATTCGTCCAATTGAACTTAGAGTTGAAATGACCGGTAAAATTTTTCAATGCGATAAGGTTTAAAATTTGTCATTTCAAATTACATTCATCCGTGACCTCTACGGTTCAACTTCCAAATAAACATTTTGATGATAGTTAAAGTTTAGATAGCACTTTGCGTCAATTTATTGACCACCAATATGTGCATCAATTAATGGGACACTTCGTTTTTTAAGTGCTTTCAATTATGATTTTGAAATTTGTAATGATGCATTTTGTATTCCCATAAAATTGATGCACATATTAGTGGCCAATAAATTGACGTAAAATGCTACCATGTATTAAATATTTTTGCTTGATATATTCCTAAAAATCTCATGAGTCAATTGAATACTCACGGCAGAATCACAACCATGACATCGCACTTGTTTTTTTATTAGCTAAAAACTATAGTTTCGTGCAATAAAATTCACCTATCATGAAACTACCTAACAATCCCGCATATAAATTCATCATGAAGCTGCGAATGCAATTGCAAGTATTTAAATTAAATTATCTAATCTTTTCACTGTACAAGTGTGTATAATATAAGCTATTCAAGTTTATTAAGCTACTACCAGTATTCTAAATTGAAAGCTTATACATAAGCTCACAACTAAACAAACTGCAAAAAACAGAAAACGAAAATATGAGCAGCATTGCATTGTTCCATTAATTGTTAGATTTTCGCACATTTAGAAATTGCAACTTGCAATTAAATTAAAAATGTAAAAAAAATTTAGTTTTCAAGTTTTGCATCTTATATCTAGGTGAAGGTAAAGTTTTAAGCATCTGATAACAATCTAAGAATGTTAGTTTACCTGTAGTGCTGTGAAGAGAGGAAAGTATAAATCAGGATCCTCGAACTTTCCGTTGGATTCATTTAATAGCGGAACCATTTGACGGCCCATCAAAGCGGCCACAAAGTATGTGTAAAGAACCAGTGTTACAACCTGAAACAATAATACAAATTATTAATAAAAGTTCTGATTATGACGTCATAGCATTACTGGAATTTTTAAAGATTTATGGTATTTAATGTTTTGTGAAACGTTCATGCTATTATTTTATTTATTCTTTGCACTTTCGTGATTTTTAAAATGGGACATCGAACTTTCTCGGAAATTCGGTTTCACAAAAATTTGCATGTAGATATGTTAATTGAGGAATCTTTTGAAAGTTAACAAATTTTTCCTGTTTTGTGGAATTTTGCAAAACCTGATTGTTAGTTCTTTCCAGATCAATAACTTTTCAACTTTAGCTGATAAAAAAAATACAAAATATATACCTGAGTATAAACCAAAGGCACACAAACAGTATCATAGCCAATCAAGCCTCCCAATCGTCGCCTTATATCAGACAATTCAATCAGGAGCGTCTGTACAATTTGATCAGATGTTATCAGTCCATCTTTTCTCGCTCTATTTATAATATTGGTGGCCCATACGAGTGGCATCCAGTATTTTGACATGGGACTCTTTGCGTCCATAATTTCAAATATTTTACGTTCACTTTCCAGCATCAAGCCAGCGTCCACTAAATGTTGCCATCCTGGAAATCTTCGTTTAACACGTAAAGAAATTCTCTGTAAGGTTATCACATAAGATAACACCATATATCGCATGATGTTTCTTCTCATCAACCGGCCAATCTCTTGCTGAAAACGTAAGAGATTAATAACTTTTATTTTTAAAAGCATAAATATACTCACATTACCCGGAATGGCAGCTGAGATAAATAGTGCTAAAGTATCTGGCCAGGGTAGCAATCTATATTGCTCCCACCATCTTTTAACGACTAAACTAACGTAGAA